>CM040927.1:18627066-19227066 GCA_023029165.1 Gobiocypris rarus
CATATAGCGGAGTTGTCGCTGAGTTGTCTCTCAGAAATCAGATTTTACCAAGAGTAATATCAACTAAAATACTTAATAATACACATTTTCTACTAATAGATATGTCTATTTAAAGGATTAATTCACTTCAAAATGAAAATGTCCTGATCATTGACTCACACCCATGCCATCCAAGATGTTCTTGTCTTTCTTTCTTCAGTGGAAAATAAATAAAGTTTTTTGAGGAAAACATTTTGAGGATTTTTTCTTCATATAATGGACCTCAATGGCAACCAAAATGTTGAAGGTCCAAAAGGTCCTTTCAAAGGGCTCTGCACGATCCCAGCTGAGGAATAGGGCCCAAGAGGGAGGAGCTGACAATATGACGGTGAAAGATTTGATTTCAAAGCTAAATGTAAAAGCAACCATTAAACTGATCTTGTCATTGGACTGTTCTGTTGTTGTGTTTTTTCAAGCAATTCGCTCCCAAATTAGTGCTAATTCTAAAGTGAAAGTATAATGCGAACAGCCACACAGGCATTCATAATGGTGTGCGTTATGAATGCATCCTCCATTCTTTTTTTATCCATCTTTTTTAAAGATGCTAAAGATACTAAATCATACACTTTTTCTACTATTTTCTTGATATGTCTATTTAAATGTTCTCAACCTTGTGTGCGATATGATAGGGTAGACGATAGGCCTATATGTTTCTCTAACTTGCTCTCTCCTGGATTTATTTATTCTTGAGCCTATAATTTGTTCAGATTTGCATTTGTAGGCATAGTAAAAGTTGTTTAAGCAACTTTCAACCACTGAATATTTTTTTCCGACTTTTATGTTCGCTACTTTATATAGAGTTCAACTGCTCTTATATGAGGTTGTGGATGATTTTCCTGACATAACTATGTACATATGATACTCTGGAAAGAAGAAAATTCCCTTTTATTTAACATGTAATATTATTGTATTAATTAGAATATATTTAAAAATGTATTATTATTATTATTGGAAATGTCCCCAAGCAGGAACTCAAACTTGGGTCACTCAAAGCACAATTGTGCTACATGTTGGAGCACTGCATACAAGGCTATTATGGGCTGCAAAAACGTAGATCCTTTAAGAAATTTCATAATTATAATAAAGGAGAATTATTTAAGAAGGTATACAAGGCATATTTGTCAAATAAAACTATGAAGGGAACAGAATTACATTTAAAACAGGCTTCTCATGTAATTGTACGAATTTCCTGTTAAAACCAAGCCCACTTCCGGTTTTATCCGAATACAGATACAAATAATTTTGAGATTGTTACAGATACAGATATTGACTCTGCATCTGTACACCCCTAACAACATTGAAATATATGCATTAAATGAGAAAACTACTATATTAATATATCTCCTCATTATTTTCACCACAATTTAAACTATGTAATGTTTAATTAATTTGTTAGGATGGAAATTAGATGGTTAACTCGTTTGTTTTCAGAATTTGACTAAATAAAATTTAGATTGGTAATAGTAAACAAGAAAATTCCAGTTATTATTGTCGTTATTACTCCATATTTTCTTCACTGACACCCATGGCCGTAGCCAGCTATGAGGTCACGAGGTCCGGAACTCTGGTTTTTACCGAGGTTTATATAATAATTGTTGGGAAATAAATAATAATAAATGAGGATAGAATGATAAAAAAGTTTGCAAAGTTTCAATGTGACCTTCACATAACAGTAGTTGCTAAAATCTGTTATAATAAAAATCAACCCCTCAGGCATAAACATTTCCAAAGCTGCAAAAACCAGCCATTCACGGGTGAGAGAAGTTGATTTGTGATTTCAGTACCCTCACAGGTCACATCTAAAATAACCAGCGACAAAGGAAGCCAAACTCAGTAAAACAAGTAACACAATGAGGGAAAGGGATGATCGGCTTTCAGAAATCACAGCAGGAACTCTAAACGAGGGAATTCTCCTGAAAGATTTCCTGTGATGGAAAGGAAAGACTTGCAGACACAACGGCACACAAGGGGCTGATGGGAGACTCTGATTTGACACAAAGCAGCTCTTGGGGCACTCAACAGAACTGTCACATACAATCAATATTACAACTTGCACCTAATACAACAACATTTTCCAGCAGCTATGGCCCTTTTTTGTTATCTATAGAAATGCTCAAATTCTGTGCGCATTGGATTAAAAAATACAGTGAAGCAGGTAAATACAAATCCGGTTTCCCTGCAAGACACATCCAGATCAATCTTCTCATTATAAAACAAGGTAACACTTTATTTCCATGGTCCACTCTAGACATTCTATAACTAACATGTCAACAAACTCTCATTAGAATATTAGTAGACTGCTTGCTTAATATATGCTAACACTTTATTTTGATGTTACCCTAACAGACCTTCTACTGACTTTAAATAACTTTGCAGCTAAGATACCAACATATTCTACTAAACTGATTCCGAACCCCTAACCCTAACCCAGGGGTGGGGAACGTTGATCCTGGAGGGCCACTCTCTTGCAGAGTTTAGCTCCAACCCTGAAAAAAACACTCACCTGCCTGTAACTTTAGTAATCCTGAAGACCTTGATTCGCTTCAGGTGTGTTTGATTAGGGTTGGAGCTAAACTCTGCAAGAGAGTGGCCCTCCAGGATCAACGTTCCCCAACCCGTCCCCTAACCTAATCTACTCTGCCAACACTCTAATGAGAGTTAGTTGACATGTAGTTGCAAGGTTACTTATAGTTAGTAGAATGTCTAAAGTGGACCATCGAAATATAACCTAAAACAGTTTTGCTTCTGGATGTTGACTGGTCAATACATTGTTCCAGCCATGCTAAAATAAAGGATAAAGAAAAAAAAAAACTGTTTATGGTCTAATGTGCATTTAATTGTGTAGGATGCAATGAGTACACATAATGTTACTGTTCACATGGTATCATCTGATGTAAGGACTGAACTTAAGGAGTTAAAATAATGTTTTAATAAAAAAAAATTAAAAAAATCATAATGCAGAGTAACCTTTTTATTAAACCAATAAGGCAGTGCAATACAATATTACAGGAAGAGCACCGTCTCTAGAACCTCGCTGCTTAAATATAAGCCTGCTACACCAATGTACATTCATTAAACCTTCATTAAACCTTCTTTGGTGTAAATCAAACGTCAATAAGCATGAAGAACAGCAGTGAGACTGTGCCAAACCAGAAAAGCTGAATTGGAAATAGTATGTTTCATATACATCACATTGTTGTAAATGAGATTCAATGACTTGAGTCAAATCATGGCTTCGTGATGCAGCAGATTGTCCATCAAAAATGACAAAACGCTCAATTACAATGCATTAAGGGTCTTCTATACAGCAACAGCTAATGACAGTTTATGAACAGGATGCCAAATTGCCGTAACAACTAGTTTTGAGAAATTACGAAAAGATAACAGCATCACCCATTAAATGCATCTTTCACTGTCTGGTGCTTTGCACGGCCATGGTGATCGATGCATGTTTTGAAACGCACAAATCAAGTGACCCTCGACAAGCACTTAATGACAACAAATGAGCATCTCTCCTCATTCTTCACCGATCCCTATGTTTCTCTCTCTGTTTCTCATCGCCCATAGAAGACTTTCATCAGACCCAATATCATGATCTTATTAAAACAAATGAGCTGATCCCACAACAGTCTGCTTTAGATCCTTGTGATGTAATTTGGTCATCTGACTAGGTTAGGCTCAGAGGAAACAAAGCGATGACTGGAATTCAATAGTAGTTTTGTCAAATTTATGAGCATGGCTTCTTAAGTGACACTAAGCTGTTGATGAATCTTTTTTGTTATTTCCGCCATTGTTAGCACAAGAATGGGATTGAATTTTTCATTTCTGAAAGCATGAAATGAGCAAAAAAATTACCATATCTGGAGATGTAATAAGATTGAAAATATGATTGATAAAATAGACCTACTGTTTGTGTAAAAAAGACCACACAAATATTTTGGGAATTTAAGCTAAATATGTAGAGAGATTTTTAAGATGTAAAAGAAAAGTAGGATATAGTCGACCATTTTTTAAAATAAATAAATAGGATATTCAATTGTAGCATATTTTATTTCTAGTATATAAAATGTTAATATATAAGGTAGACAAAATATTATATTTATTTCGTCTCACCATTTTTTTCTACCTATATTTATTCATGGACTTCATACATGCTGAATGAAGCCTGAACCTGCAAAAGGTTCAATATGCATTACTCTCACTGAGAACCTTTCACTGCAATTTCACACCGCCCGCCACCTTCCTGAGTCTTAAACAAGGACCTTTCGGTGATGGGGGGACGGCGAGATCTGGAGCGCAAGTGAAAGACTGAAAGAAAAAGGGGAACATTAGCTCAGACAGACACTGCTACTCCGACATGCTGGGAAGTGATGGAGAGAGAGAAAGAAGAATGTGAGCGAAGACTGGAGCGCCTGCGTTTGACATGTGGAGACATCAAAGCCATAGAGGTGGAGAGAAAAGCAGAGGAGAGCTCATTAACATCGACATGCCAGTCTCTAACACGGCACCATGACACCATAATTACTGCCACGCACGGTAGTCCTTCAGCTCCACCCTTTCACTGCTCCAGACAGACAGAGAGAGACAGACCAAGAAAGGTGACACCCTTTAAAAATGCTTTTTTATAATATCGTAAACATGCTCAGACTCTGGGCCAAGCGGTTTGTGCATATGCTACAGACATGCCATGGAGCGCTTTCTGTAGATTCAGGTTTGAATCTAGTCAAATTGTGTATTCAAGTCTTGTCAGAGAGATGACATTTATAAGCGGAAAAGCACATGAATACCACCAAAAGCTGTAATTACAAGTAGGGAACTTTTTTTAAGGCCTGAGTTATGAGAGACGCAATGGAAGTTATGTGCAACACATACGTATTCTGTAAAATAGGTCCCAGCACTTCCGGTTCAGGTCTTTTGTACACTATCAGAAAAAAAGGTACATTGCTGTCACTGGGGCGGTACCCTAAGGTACAAAACCGAAAAGGTATTAATATGTACCTTTAAGGTATTAATATGTACCTTTAAGGTACTAATATGCACTCATAAAGTACTGATATGTACCTTTTAAGGTACAAATATGTACCATTTAGGGGTGAGTAAGGTACAAAGATGTACCTTTTCACTTTTGTACCTTAGGGTACCGCCCCAGTGACAGCACTGTACCTTTTTTTCTGAGAGTGTATGTGTTTCCTTAAATATAGAACCGTTTTACTCAAAACCAAAGGAGCAAGCAAATATGAGCATAACAGACATCTATCCCATAGGCAGATTAACACTGCCTTTAGCACTTTCTCAAACAAGCAGATGCAATGAGACCTGCTTTCCAGTCGCAGTTTTTAGGGCCTAAACATGCTCGAAACTTTGCACACGCGTCGAATTGGTGGAAATATATGCCTGATATGGGTTTCAGAATTAGGTGTGGCAAAATGGCTCGATAGCGCCACCTACACAATTTCAATTAAGAGCCGTTCAAGCTACGTTTTATATACAAGTATGAAAACCGGTAGACAGAATCGTATTTGGTAAATCTAATCTAAAGGCTTTGGCAAAGTTAAATCCATGACGGCCTGACAAAGTTCGATGTTTCGCCATGAAACATTAAGTTGTTGTAACTTAGGCATACAATGTCCTGCCCCAAAACTTCACGTTTTATAAGAGTCTTGGCCTGAAGACATCTATATGCCAATATTCAGTTACCGTCATAATGCCACATGCTGGCAACAGGAAATGCCTTGTTTTACACTGTGATTAACTCCTCATTGAGATTTAACCAGACCAACATCATATTGGGTCAGTCTAATCTTAAGGCCTTGGTGACGTTCAATTGGGAAGATCTTGAGTTTTCGCTGAAGGGCGTGTCTGTGGCGGCCTGACAAAGTTTGATGTTTCGCCATGAAACGGGGAGCTGTTGCTAGTCAGTAATACAATGTCCGATCTGCCCCAGACATCACGTTTTATTTACTGAAGACATCTACATGCCAACACTGTGAATATTTTCCCCATTTTTATGTTCTAATTCTGATTTTATACCTCTGCTTAATAAACTGTATGATATGAGCCAGTAGCCAGCGCAGTTAAATATTGTACATATAATAATAAATATGTACTCTAACAATGTAAATATTCACTGTTTTGTGGCTGACACTTGCACTGTAATCGTTCTCCTTCGGACCTGTCAACGGAACAGCACTATTCATTTCCCTTCCATTGTCCTTACATGACAGCACTCTCCAGAATTGAATGCAAGCCAGAAACCTGACCACAGCGTGCCAGAGGAACCTTGGAAAACAGCTCTCTGCACACTTGACTACAATGCTGACATTTTGAATGAAGCGTCAATAGGCAGGAGCGTGCCGGCGTTGCATGCATGGTAAAGCAGACACAAAAGAGAGGCGCTGCAATATAATTAACATTTAGAAGGGAAAAATGCAGTGCGAGACATTGAGAGCACAAACATGCACAACGACGACAGCTGGCGCAATAAAAGGCCATGTTGACAATACATCTCAACCTGGAAGAAGGAAAAAAAGGGAAGGAACACAAGTGTTTTTTTAAAGCCAGACTGAGCTGGTATGATTCGTACTATAAACATGCACGTGTCAAAGCATATGTCACATAAGCTGCAACAATTACAGCGCAAAAACACGTTCGCTTTAGAACAACAGCACTCGCTGTCATTGCTGTAGTAAGATCAATCACTACACTCTCTATTGATCTCTGCATTAATGAGGACAGTTGGGAACAATTACTCCATTTAATCAAAACATCCACAAACGCTCACAAAAAGTAATGAAAACCCCCCCAGGGTAGGTTCATTAACGTGATCAGTTTGATTCACAGAATGAAGGAGACCTTCAGTAACCTTGAACTTTGACCTCTCGAGCTAAACTAGTTATTGTCACAAAATAAATGATTGATGATCATAGTCAAAAGGCCCGCCATGGAGGACTAGCAAATTAGGGAATAATAGAGAAAGGTAAGAGATGGAGTCATATGGAATGGGCTCACCTGATCAAATACCACAAAACATTAAAATTTCTGCAGTTCCTCGAAAAATGATCAGCCTTGGTGTTACCTTCTGCTACATAAAGGCATCAGTGCCTTATTTTGGATGCTTTCCACCACCTCACAGTATTTTATTGTGAAACGAAGAGCTAGAGTTTGTTGTGATTGACAGGCCAATTAATTTGCCACTCTTAGTCTGGAGTCGGAGTCACAGAGCTGTAATCAGACGAGTGCGGATGTGGTGTGAACAAAACCATGGGTTATCTTGCACTGGTCTAGTGATCCTTCCTTTACTAAAAAGATTTGGAAGTGTGCATGTCATGATGGAAAGTATTGTATGACACATTTACGCAACATAATTACAGACGGTTTCACAATCATGAAAACAAAACGTACATATTTGTTCACATAAATAGCTAGTGTACCATGAATAATTGTATTAACAATTAATGTATTAAATAATAAATGTAACTATATATAGTATAGCAAGAACATGTGATGCCGACGTAGTCACAACATCACTGATATGCTGGACTTAAATGATAAAATGGGGGGAAAAATTACTTCAATGAAAAAAAAATTGCCCCAAAAAAAAAAATGGCATACTAGCAGAGCCTCATGCATTTTAATCAAGTAAATGTGCCATTGCTGGAAATACTTTTTTTCCTTCATTAGAGATGAAAGCTCATCAAAGAAAAAACTGATGCACAAAACAAATGCATTGCTTGGCATGTTTCCTCCACACGTCAGAATCGTGGACCTGTCTTTCATTTCTTCGGTCTACCTTCTTCGCTGCTGTACTCGCAACCTGTTCAAAAGTAACTTCTTGCTTCTTTAGGGTTCTCATCTCCATATTGCATTTCTTTGAGTGGAGCCATGTTCTATGCTGTGTGTGAATTGTGAACAAATGAAAGGGATCCCTCAGGCACTGCTGCTCGGTCTTATTCTTGGCACTTCACCATCATGAATTCTCACAGAAGACGGATTCCAAAAGCAGAAACAGAGAGAAAGAAGGAAGAAGGGGGCAGAGGGAATGTAATTGAACTGCCATGAAAAATTAGCATCACCTAGCTCCTAAACCAGCTCTATGAGGTACTTAGCGAAAAAAGGCCATTTAGACTTCAAACCATAGCATCAACTGCCAGATTTCATGCCACCTTTGTTTACGAGCCTGAAATTGATTTATTGAGGAGAGAAAAAAGAATGAAATGAAGGATCTGTGTAGTAATTGTCCCTATGATGGTTCTGGTCCGGATACACACGATTGGTCAGATGTGGAATCCTTATTACCTCATTTAATCAAGATGGATGAGGAGATGGCTCAATATCATCTAAGCCCAAGAGGCCACATGGAAAGACATGAAAGCATCGAGCCATACCTGAAATCCCATTAGGTCCAAAACAACACGACCCACCAATGAAAAGACATCTTATACATCTGTGGGCCTTTAGAACAAATTTGGACAGCTACTTTTTGGATGGAGCATCATCAAAAGCAGCTCTGGCAGATGATTTCATTAGCCGCAATAGGTCAACAGATCCTTCTAATGCTTCCATCAGATGTTAGCCTCCTATTAACATATAACCCTTCATTGAGCAAAGAAGTTCTCCTTTGCCTACATGCACCTGGATGGAGATGAAGTAGATTCTCAGAGCACTACAAACACCCACATGTTTCCGAAATCCGTGGAAATGTTCATAGTGCATCCAGACCAAACAGGCAGGGAGAGACTTTCTTTGTTTTGGCTATAAAAGCAGTCAACACTGCTGCAAAGCTGACAGCAGTTTTTTATTCACTCACCACCTAATTTCAGAGAACAATGAGGATCATGAAAATTGCAGGGACCGCTAATTGACTGGCTTAGATGACTGGTGTGTGGCGTTAGCGCCGCTTGTTTCATATCTGCTAACGTGCACACACACACACACACACACTTTCTCTTTCATACTGTCAAATGGTAACACTAAGGGCCCTCTGATGACAAAAACGTCCCATAGTCAGCAATGACAGAAGCTCAATTAATATCATAGCAGCCATGGTTTTAAAGACGTGAGGACCTATCTGTTCACTCCGGGCATATGGGCTACAGACAATGCTGCTGACGGGTTAAAGCAATTACACTGAGGGGATCAGATAATTGGACATTTTGTATACCAAAGACGGGAAGAAGGCATTAATATTGTGCATGCTGGTTTACGCATGATAGAGTTTTTATTTGTATTTATTTTTTTAAATCACAGACGATAGTTTTATTTTAAAGTGGAATTTATTTTTAAGAAAAAAGGTTAATATGAAAGACAGTCCAAAGTGACAATCCAAATAAATAAATAACTGACCAAAACGCATCTTATTCCAGGTGTAAACAGGGCCTAAATAGGACAGACTGAATATATTGCTAATATAACATTTTCATAAAGATCTAAATTTCTCTAAAGCTGTGCATATGTAAATATTTTATGTTTTAGATGCTGTCAATATATACATATTTTACACTGTACATGAAAAGTTTGCGAAGGAACACCTAACGGAATCTAATGAGATCAGGATGGCCATGGTCACTATCAACAATGTTATATGAAAGAAAAAAGTTGTTTAAAGACAATCAAAATGCCCTAAATTTGTGTTCTAAAGAAACATGCATGCATGCATACATACATATAGTACATACATGCATAAATAAATAAATAAAGTATGGTGGTTTGGGACGACATGAGGTTGAGTAAATACTACTTTTTTATAAACTATTATTTTAACAAGCTAATCAGCATAACCACTAGAGTATACTCAGTCACTGAGGCAGATGTGTCAATCAGTGCAAATCAAAAAGCAGCCAGCACATATTAACAAATGAAGGCAACAGAAAAGAAATGCTTTGAAACAACACCACACACACCGATGATAAAGCTCAAAAGCCTGGCCTCGGGTGACTAGCGACTTTTTTTTAATACACATGTGATACCAAAATTCTATTTTAAACTTTTTTTCAAGTGCATCAGTCATAAATCCTCCATTATCCTTTTCTGTCTGTCTCTCTCACCCCCATAAAAACGTCATTTATGTCAGTCGATCGGCTGTGAGAAAAGCTAGTTTGTTTAAACAATGCATCATCACATACACTCATATGTGAGCCATCCCAGTAGACTGAACACAAATAGAAATATCAAACAATATAAAGATTCCTCAATAAATAACATTTTCTTGTATCCTTCACAACCAAATATAACAGCATAGGGGTTCGGAATGACATGAGATGAGTAAATAATGATAGAATTTACATTTTGGGGTGAACTATTCCTTCAAAGCAGACTTAATCCCAATTGGGAACAAAGCCACAAGTTCTTTGACAGATAAAGTAGATGGGAAGTTTTGGATCTTTGGAGCTTCTCCACATTTGCAATTCAGTTCAAAGTTACAGACCTTTTTCATCTAGCGTTTCATTATTTCCGAGCCTTTTGTTCTTACGTACTGTATATAAATTGAAAATTCTGAAAGAAAAGAAAAAGAGAAAAACAACAAAAGCAATCCTTATTACTTGTCCTCTCTCTTTACCTGAAGACGACATATTCAGCAACAAATACAGTGGAAAAATAAAAACTTTGAAAGGGTTTTCGTCATCTTGTTCTGAAGATGTATGAATGGTGTAACATGAGAAAAATGAATTCCCAATGGAGCGGTTTATCAATATTCAACAAGTGTACGGTAACTGTCCTCCCACTATACCCACCGGATCCGCCTGTCCGTGACTCTAAAGATCACTAAATCTAATGTGCTGCACATCATCAATGAAGGGAGGTGGTGAAAGAAAAAAATGAGGTGAAAATATGGCCCAAGCGCCTCTACCGAGGCTCATTACGCCACTCGGTCGTTTCATTTTCTCCTCTGTATTTTCATTTTCCTTTTTAGCTCTTTGTTGGGATGTTTCTGAATCCATCAGAGGTTGTGAAGAAAAAAATTAACTTCACACCAGCACAGAAACACAAATGCCGCTTTTTTCTGTCAAGATCCAATGGATTTATGACAGTTACAACTAAAAACAAGCTTCTTTTTTTAGAGAGCACATCTTTCTGTCTGATCTCAGCTGAAGACAAACCTATTTAAAGGTAGCAGAGAGGTCAAGCTTGACCATCTGCCACAGATGATTTAGCCGTCATTCACAACGAGATCAATTCCCTGTCACCTGCAGCAATTTATTATGAAGTCATCACAATCCACATCACCATGAATGATCTGGAGATGACTCTGTGTTACAAAAAACAATAGCAATGTGTCAAAAAAAGAAGGGGAAAAAAGCTAAGCTTTGTTTATCATTGTAACAGCTGAGTAAAGTGAGTTCACCCAAAAAATTAATGTTCTGTCATCATTTACTCAACGTGATGTTGAAATTTAAATAATAATTTTCTCTGTAGATCACACAAGACAATTTCTTAGTGTTTTTTTTTTTAATACCCCATGGACATTCACTGTAAGGAATTAAAAAAAAAACAAGCATGTTTTGCAGAAGAAAGAAAGCCATATAAGTTTGAAATTATACGAGTCAGTAACATAGAGTAAATTATGACAACATTTTCATTTTTGGGTGAACTACTGTTTAAAGCAATTGTATGTAGTTTAGTGTATTTTTGCGACTTTATCCCCCAGTCAAGTGAGTGGAATATAGCACTGCTGTGGTAATTACAGTGGATAGCTGCACACGTGCATTTGTTGACAAGATTAATGCTTTCAAAAGACAAGAAAGACCATGTCGACTGATAAGGAATAACATGGTAATAACTGAAAATTGTGAGGTAAGCGTTTCAAAGAGGGTAACATAATTCTAGCCTTTACCATGATGTCCATACTGAAAATAATCCTTCATTAAAGCTACACTATATTGCCAAAAGTTTTGGGATGAATGCCTTTACATGCACATGAACTTTAATGACATCTCATTCTTAATCCGTAGGGTTTAACACGGAGTTGGCCCATCTTTTGCAACTATAACAGCTTCCACTCTTCTGGGAAGGCTTTCCACAAGGTTTAGGAGTGTGTTTAAGGGAATTTTTGACCATTCTTATTGAAGCACATTTGTAAGGTCAGGCACTGTTGTTGGAAGAAAGGCATGGCTAGCAGTCTCTGCTCTAATTCATCCCAAAGGTACTTTATCGGGTTGAGGTCAGGACTCTGTGCAGGCCAGTCAAGTTCCTCCACACCAAACTTGCTCATCCGTTTTGCCGTTTTTTTAGACCTTGCTTTGTGCACTGGTGCGCAGTCATGTTGGAACAGGAAGAGGCCATCCTCAAACTGTTCCCACAAAATTGGGAGCATGGAGTTGTCCAAAATGCCTTGGAATGCTGAAGCATTAAGAGTTCCTTTCACCGGAACTAAGGGGCCAAGCCCAACCACTGAAAAACAACCCCACACCATAACCCCCTAGCAACCGGCAAACCCAGACTCGTTCATCTAATTGCCAGACAGAGAAGCATGTTTCATCACTCTCTGGAGTCCATTACACCACTGCATCCAAACACTTTGCATTGCACTTGATGTACAGCTTGGATGCACCTGCTCGGCCATGGAAACCCATCCCATTAAGCTATCTTCTTGAGCCAATCTGAAGACCACACAAAGTTTGGGGTTCTGTAGCTATTGACTGCAGAAAGTTGGTAACTTCTGAGCACTTCAGCATGCGCTGAACCCGCTCTGTGATTTTATGTGGCCTACCACTTTGTGGCTGTTGCTCCCAATTGCTTCCACTTGGTTATAATACCACTAACAGTTGACCGTGGAATATTTAGTACTGAGGATATTTCACGAATGGACTTATTGCACAGTTGGAAACCTATCACGCTCCTGAGTGCGACACAAATGTTTGTAGAAGCAGTCTGCATAATTAGGTGCTTGATTGTATACACCTGTGGCCATGGAAGTGATTGGAACACCTCATTTAATGATTTGGAGGGGTGTCCCAATACTTTTGGCAATGTAGTGTATGTTGGTGTGATGTATTATGAGACGTACTGCATTTTGAACCCATGCACTCACCACACTTGCTCTTAGAACAGACATTTAGAGGCGGGTGTTGGAAAGAAACAAAAGCTATTTGCTTAATTAGAAGTTAGTGTACCATCAGAATTATTTTTCATTTTAAAAAAAACATACAGTACAGTTGCTTTAAGATTTGATTAAGTTTGAGCAAAAAGTTTCAAACTCGAATAGAGATAACCATATCGGAAAATAAAGTGTTGTACATTTTACAGTAGATTTCGATGATGATGATGATGATGATGATGATAAAGATGATGATGATGATGATGATGATAAACACAAATTAAGATTCAGGTCAAGACAAGACAATTTACCAAGTGTGAAAACAACTTCAGTGCAGAACAAGAATGATATCCATACAAATTTCACACTATTCTACTAGTTATAGATTTTGGGTTCCCACAGAGTGACAAAGTACCTCAGTCCTGCTGAGTAGTTTTTATATTCTCATTCAGAAGCTCCTTAAATCATTTGAAGGCCTGAGAGAGCTTGCCAAACAGTATTTTGGATGACTGTTTTAAAGTTGGCTGTGAATGAAATTTTCAGTCTTCTCAGCCTCTGACCTCTACATGGACCTCATTACTGAAGTTGGCATGCCTGATCTTTGACCCCAGTTCCTCTGAGTCTGTACCAACTTTAAATGAGGCTTATTCATCCATCTCATACATTTTCTCTCTATGAATGGACGTTCAGTATGGCAGACCACCCTAAAGGCCAATTCACACTAAGAACAATAACTATATTGGTATCCACAACAACAGAATATACCTGTTTATTTAACATGTTATGGTGTCTGCCGCTTTAAATGCTTGAGCTTGTTAAAGTCATGTGAATTCTGATTGGTTCTCACTGTTTTTATCGTTCATCAGCTGGAAGAATCTCTCTGTGATTGCAAAGAGACATGTTGCATCTTGTCCACACAAGCAGTGCGCAATATCATTGTTAAAGCTCCACAAATTGAATCTCTTTGCATGAAACTTGCCCTAACCAGCACATATATTCAATACTTACAAATATAAAAGACTCAAACTAATTCTTGAAAAATTGTGTGTAAACTGATGAAATGTTCACTATACATTGTGTCTTTCCATGTTTCGGCCCTAAACGAGCATTGCTGACACATCGATTAATCAGGCCACTTGTTTACCACATTAAAAAGCTTTCGCAGAGGCATTTCTCTTGTGTGAGACAAGTCATGCGGGGCAGAGTGAGAATGTGGAAAAGAAAAAAAGACAGGCAGAGGAGTGGAGATTCATCTCTTCGCGGCGGGTAACAGAGCAAGATTTACGATCCGCACAACGCTCGCCACATTTCCCTGTCCCTGCCAGACGACAACTGCTTCATTATCATTTTAAATTGGGCTTTTTGTTTCCGGCGACATGAAAACAGCGGCAAGGTAATTGAAAAGTAAACTGCCGTTCGCCAACGACCTCTACACAGCATCCTAATCTTCGCACAGCAGAGAAGATGAGAGAGAGAGAGAGAGAGAGAGAGAGAGAGTAAGGGTAAAGAGAGAGATTCCAGGGTAAAAACAAAATAAATGGTAGATAATTCAGCCCTTACAAAAAACAAAACAAAAAAAAGTTTAGTGAAAGGAGTCTTAACATTTAGAGAATGTTGATTCATTTCAATTTCATATGAGGTGAAATTAAATGTAATATTTAGTTTGACCTCCTGAAGTTTATCATCAATACTTTTTATATGCTTTATACTCTATTAATTTTTTTAATGTTATCAATTTATGCAACATTTTTACCCAAATGTCAAAATATAGTTTAAAAACCTGAATATTTTATTTAAGTTAAATACATTTTTTGAAAAGTAATTTAAATAGAATGTATAAATGTATATTAAAAAATAAAAATAAATCCCTTGAATGGGTAACATGGTTGGTTTACAGTTATTACCCAAAAAATAAAATCAACATAAAAACAAATATAAATAAATACATAGTTATATTAATAATATAATGTAATATCATATAATGAATTAATATACTATAAAATAATATAATTAATATATATATATATATATATATATATATATATATATATATATATATATATATATATATATATAATCTAATTAATATGGAACAATATATATTTTAATGCAGCAACTTTAAAATTGATAACGATAAAGAAAGAGTGCGAGAGAAAGGCTGAATTAATATGTACATTTTTAACACAGTCAGTGTGCATTTATGTAAATGAATGCAAAAGCTGTGCCAATGAATGATTGTGGAAACCTGGTGAGAGAGAGAGAGAGAGAGAGAGAGAGAGAGAGAGAGAGAGAGAGAGAGAAAAGAAAAAAAGAAAGAAAGAAAGAAAGAAAAAAAAAAACCCACCACCAACACAGCGGACTAAGTAGTGACAGCGAGGGGGACACGCCAGTGTGCCTGGAGGTGGCAGTGTGCATTAGTAAAAGTGTCTTGTCTGCAGGCCAGGTGTATTCATGACCATTTTACACAGCCCATTTCCTCCTTAGTCACTCCTCACAGCACAAAGCCGCAGAAGAAAGTCCTGTTATTACAGGAGCTGTTAGCCAACACATCCGCATCGCCAGGGCTCACATAACTGTTTGCCTCTCTCCCTCTGCAGCCCGACAGTCGGTCGAGGTGAACTGTACGAGGAGGTCCGAAATGAATAATTGACACAGTCGGTTTTCGGATGGGGTAGGGCATCAGAGACAGGCTAAGATTAGCCACTGTTGCTCCTGACAGATGGGAGGCAGTTGTCAGAGGAAGGAGAGGAGCAGAGGAGGATCAGATGTCAGCTCATTACAAACTTGCAATGCTCTTTTTGAACCTAACATCCATTTAACCTTTCACCCCCGCACACATGCCTCAATACATACCCAGCGCTCCTTTACAGAAGAAAGGAGAACACAAAAAAACACAAAACACTAGCTTTAAACATGCCCATAAAGAGAAGTAGCTTCCCCTTAGACTATAGGTCTCTCCATATAGTTCTCAATCTATATGGAGAAATAGATCATGAACCATTTGCCACTACCAGTAGTCAAGTTGTCAACTTTATTTCTATAGCGATTTTCACAATACACATTATTTTACACAAATAGCTGTACATAAAGTTATTCTGTTGTGTCTATGAAGTATTAGTGCTTAGTGCCATTTATTTAACAGCCCAAAAACATCACAATGTCAGCTAGAATTTTAAATAAAGCATGGATCAAGAAAAAATGCCATCAGACTTATACAAAATGACTATTGTCTCTATCCAACATGGCATATATTTCTACAGCACCTAAAATGTTATTAATAAATGTACTTTGCATTGAATATTCTTGTGTTTGCTATGTACGTCTAGTAGTGTTGTTAGCTTAGAAACATGCTAATAGCAAACTATATGAATCAATTAAGATAAAAAATGTAATGTGCTAATTGCAAGTTGTTGTCTATGAACAGCAAAGAAATTAACATTAGCATCATAGTTGCTACTGATCGAAGTGCAGTTTTAAAGGTTTATGCGAGTTAGAGGCTAAATGTAGATCACTACAGCTATACACTCAAGTATACAACATATACTCAAGGTAATTGAGTTTAATGAACACAAAAAGATTGAAGGATCTACCTGCTGTTAATTGAAGGTTTGAGAGTCATCCTAAAGACAGACAGCGTTCATTAGGACAGTAAACTCGTTTGAGCTGGAGGCAAACTCATTAATTTTTAAGGATATGTGCCATCAACATATAAAACAGCTTCTGGCAAGTAAACAATGGACTGCATGTCTCGCATGACAACAAAAACAATTCCAGCTCTCCAACTCAACCCAAACCTGAAGTGCTGACTGTTGATGCATTTGATCAGCTGCTATCATATGTGCAAAAAAAATCAAAATCATAACATTGTTACAGTAACTAAAAAAGCTTGTAGGAGATATATTTCTCATGTCTGTGAGGCAAGTAGGATTTTCACTGAGTGTCGGTTAATTGTTGCCGAGATGGCAGGAAGAGCATCCTGTTTTTTTTTTTTTATTTTACAAAGGAGCAACATTATCTTGTTATTGTGAGTTTACACAAATAAAAGCAGACGCTTTACAGTTTCGAATGGTGTATTACAAGTGATCACGCCGGCATTTCCATGTAACACCGTAAGCGTGCTATACTTCAGCTTCTTCACCTCGCTTAGATATGCACACTAGCGCACATTTATCTAGGGTAACGTTAGAGAGACTATGTAAAGTTGCTACTTGCATGTTTCAAATAAGCCACATTTGAGGACGATGGACGATGTTCCTGCTCGACAAACTGTAATTACCGGACTGCGTGACTTCACAAGTATTTTTTTGTTTTTGTTTTTTTTACCCCCATTGACCAACCGACTAATAAAACTGGTTGACTAATCCTCTTCAAGTTGACTAACGCTTAGGGGCAGCCCTAGTAAATAGTGAAATTATACAGTTATTTGTAATTGGATATAAAGTACATACAGATTTATTCTTCCAAGAAAATAATTTGCTAATACAATTTTCTTTACAAGGGCTAATTTAAAACATCAACACAATTCAGTTTGTATTGCTAGAGATGTGTACAGGACTAAATATCATCCCGTGAATCCAGCCCTGGTGGGCCACTGCCCTGATCAAACCACCTGTAACTTTCTACTAACTCTAAAGACTTTGAATAGCTTTCTTAGGTGTGTTTGATTATGGCTGTAGCTAAACTATGTCGGACAGTGGCCCACCAAGGCTAGATTTGAGGAACCCTGACACAATCTATTTGTAAATTAAATTATTTTACTTCAGTCAAATGAAAAGTGGCTGGAACAGCTGTGCAGCTGGTGTAGCCTCTTGCTGAATGCCCACTGCATGTTTTTGTTTATTATAATAAATACTAATATAAAATGTTTGCAGTTCGATCTACTAATCGGCAACCCCGGTACTTATTCTCTCTCTATTTATTTAACATTTGATTCAATATGCTGATTCGGTGCTCAAGAAAATGTTTATTTATTACTTATCATCACTGTTAAATACAGTTCTGCTGCTTTATTTTTTGTGATTAAATTTTTTCAGGATTATTTGATGAATAGAAAGTTTAAAATATAAATCTTTTGCAGATTTATTAATGTTTGCTCCTCGTCCCCGCTGAATAAAGTATATTTTTTTTCCATTAAAAAAAGAAAATCCCGAAATCCCTTTAAATAGGTATGTTTAATCTAAACAACTTTTTTGAAATGTGACTCAAGGCTTAAGGAAAGGATTTTGTAGCTGATACAAAGAAAAAATACATTTAGCTTTGTACATTACATTACACTTAGCATTGCAAATAACCAGCTTGCTTTTTGTTTTTAAGTTTCCTTCTGACAGGTCAGATTATAGAGCAAATTACCACCAGTTCAACCAGTTACATTCTGATGCAGTCCAGATCAAATGAATGCCATTGCTTGACCATGATTTGATCAATTCATCTTCTAACAGGCCAAAGCATCTTATGACTTCATGCCAATAACTCAAACTGATTGTTCTGTACCTGATTCTAAAAGTTTAGTCCAACCTCCATAAATCTTTATCTTCTTCTGATTAACTTCACGGATCAGAACATTGAGATTAGCAAAGAATTCTATTTCAAGTCTCCATCAAACGTCAGCATATAGGAGCAGGATCAAAGGTCTCTTCGGGATTACGAGCTCGGCTTCAAACGTGACAAACAAGTACCAGCTAGAACTGTCCAAATAGGCATCGGCAAACCAGCTCTTTTCATCCACCAAGGCGCCATCAAATAACAACCTGACGTGGGTTTGGAGGGCTTTTTTTGTTGCTTTTGTCCTTAAAGAAAATAATCCTCAGTGTTTTGATGCTTCCTTTATTTATGACTACAAAGAACAGCATTGTGGGAGTGAGGAGAAAAATAATACTTGGCAGACCTTCTTAAAGCATGCTTTTGTATTTTTTCCTTAATAAAACACTATTCAGCACAGGGGTGACAGATAACAGGCTGTTTGTATACACAATAAACAGCCATATTCTACATCTGCCAGGCTTTGATTTTGTAGCGCTGATAACTTGCATGCATGAGCTATCAACTGAAACTTGAAAAAACAGTCTTTACAGTCCCCTAATGAGGCCCGTAGCCAGGCTCAATCTCAGGGTGTGATGTGAATCGCAGCGCTAACCATGCGGGAGAGCCGTCTCTAAAGAGATGCAACAGTAGCGAGTTTAGAAAAAGAGGACGAAGTTAAAAAAGGGACAGAATCCATCATCAGCCACCTTACACCAGTGCTGAACTGTGAGCGACCTCAGAGGGCTGACCACAGGGAAGCAAAGAACAATATGCTTGCTGGCTTTTTCTTTATGCTTTGCTCGGTGTCCTTCTGTGTTGTTTTTTTCTGCCACCTCATGCCGGGTGAAATGACGGACGCGGTTCAGAAGGTTTGGGTGTCAAATCCATCACGGTTGGCAAAAAGAGGGAGGCTGGTGGTGAGGAAGGTGGTCAGCAGTTTTCACTAGATCCATCATGCAGTCGGTCGAACTCAGAAAAAGCCATAACAAATGAGACTGCACGGAGGGGGCCAGAAGGATCTAATCATAGAGAGTTAAATCAACAATTATTGACACACTGGAGCCAATATGGCAGCTCTTGTCTAGGATATACAAAAAAAAGAAGACTATGTTTGGAGGTTAAGGGATTTCTGAGATCGGCAAAATCTGGTGTGATATAAAAAAAGGAAATACAAAAAAATTAAAAATGCAAAACAAATAATATTAAATAAGAAATAAAATAATGTAAAACAATGCATAAAAAAATTTTAAATTCAAAAAAGTTTAGAAATAAAACAAGTGTAATAAATAAATATATAGCGTACTACAGTACAACCTCAATTTTATTGATGATTTCACTGGAACAGACGTCCAGTGAGAACGGTGATGCTGTAGGCTAATATGACACCTCTATGCCACAGACTAGGGGGAGGCATATTGGTTAATGTAATTTTTGAAACTTTAAAAGTTTCTGAAGGTACCACAATGCCATTCCATCTCTGGTTTGAAAACAAATGGAGTAGAGTATGAAAAAGTACTGAAGCTCTTTGAGTCGAAAAGAGGAAGTCTATGTAAAGAGAATGAAGCAAAACTCCACAGGAATCCAACTCTCTACAGATGATCCAAATTAGAATTGTGTAGAAGTTCTAGGGGGGTGCATTTTGGCTGTATGTGGTATTAGAACAATACTATTCTTGAAGGATATACTAGGAATATAACAATGCTAACACTCATACTTGTTTTTTAGTGAGTGCTTATGCAACAAAGCTGAAAGCAATTGACACTCATACATGACATAGATGAGATTTCACTGCAGAAACAGCAATGGGAAAGCACAGACTCTGCATTTTGTCCCGATGAGCTGTGTTTAACGCAGCTAACTGCAGCCTGTATTTTCCACTGATAGAACACCTGCCTATAAACAGAGCTCTGTCTGCTAGTTCATATACTGTTAACCAGAATAGTTAAAAAATAAATCACTGTTTCACTGAATTTATGCTACAGTGAGACACAAGATAATTTATCAAGCAATCCAGCCAAGAAGACTGGGGCAAGAAGCCAAGGAGCCAGCACGGCTTTGACCTTTGACACTAGCAAGGCAGGACTCTGTCCAGAGAACCTCAGAATATACTAACAAGACTGGCATTTGAATTTACAAAGTCACTTGATTGATAAAATAATAAATTCATAATTAAGTGCTTCATGAATCTTCATGATGTGTCAACGAGTTTATGATGTTGATGTGCAAATTTTGAACTTATGGATACTATATGGAAAGCTGACTGATGCTGATATCAAATATTCATGTACTAATTTAATATTTTGAAAATTTCTTTGCCTATTTGACAATCAGAACACAAAGTCAGAATGCAATAAAAATCACCCCCATCTATGTGCTAAATGCATGTTACAGATCTTATTGTGAATAAAATATTGGAGTATTTTTTTTTTTTCTTCTCAATGTTTCAATATAGTTTCATAGGAATTTTGAGAGTGTGCGGGGAAAGACCAGCCACTCTGTAGGCAGTAATGCCACCACTTTCAGCAATGGTGAGACTTTTTGTTAGGGAAACAGCAACAGACGATTCAAACAACCCAACGATCATCAACCCAACTTGTTTCAAATGCTCGGCGCTGGAAACCTCTTGATTTGGGTGTGTGACTGCCGTACACTCGTGTGTCCATTCCAGCAGTGGCCCAGCATTCAATCAGCTGATGAATAACGTCACAGCCACCCAGGTAAGTGGAAATATGTTCACCTTCCGTCCATTTATTTTACTATTTCTTTCAGTTAACACCACCAGCAACCGTTCTACCATTTGAAGCTGATTTTTTGCTATCCTCACTTACTTAAATGAACAATAGCGTCCGCAACACACTAGTAAAAAAAATATCAAAAAGTATATCAGGTGTCTGAATAATTTTGGGTTTGACTGTATAGCACAGAATCCTTAATCATGAAAAAACTAAATCAAATACTTTGTCAGCTGAAAATATGACATACTTAGAGTCACAAAAATATTAATGTTTAAACTGAATGTATATATTGTATATTTTTATAATCGTTCCAAGATTCTAAAAGATTCCAAAAGATTGTCTCCTCTCCACCAATCAGCTGGTGTGTGGTGGGCGTTCTGGCACAATATGGCCTCCGTCCATCATCCAGGTGGATGCTTCACATTGGTGGTGGTTGAGCGGTTGAGACCAACTGTAACAAACAGCTTTATCTGTATAACAGGTATTGAGTGCTTTGAAAGCTTCTTAAGTCAGGCTCATTAAG
This sequence comes from Gobiocypris rarus, assembly GCA_023029165.1. NCBI lineage: Eukaryota > Metazoa > Chordata > Actinopteri > Cypriniformes > Gobionidae > Gobiocypris > Gobiocypris rarus. Next base: position 18,648,917 of record CM040927.1, read on the forward strand.
GAGTGCTCAGGCAGCAGAAAACAAACAGGTATGTGCCACTAATGCTTTCACGTAGGAAGAAAGTGGGAAGAAAAGGGAAAGAGGAAGAGAGGGAGTTGTTCTTAATTGCACTTCAAAATGGCAGCAGCTGGCAGACTGCAAAAAAAATTCAGTAGCCTGCAGTTATAATGCATATCATAGTCAGACAGAGAGAGACATTGACAGGAACCAAAAGAAAGTGAAAGGAAGACCACTTTCTTGAGCACAGCCAACACTGCGGGGGATCCTGATCTATGTATGCCCTCTTTTATATATAGAAAAAAAGACTATTAACAGCATTAAGCTTTCATGTCCCGGTGCCTCGAGTGTATGTTTTGACAGGGGAGATGAATCCCAGACACAAACATGTTGCCTGCTGTGTGCTCTGAGACTAGCACATCTCAGAACTGCACCCTCAAGCTTGATGACTTCTACCGCAAAGGCCCTGGCAGGTGGCCAGACACACGGCTACAAACCCTCAAACCGACCCTCCTATAAACTATCAACTCTACAATACCAAACACACAAGTGTCTTATCTGAAATAAAGAAAACAGACGGATGAAATTGTACAATTGTTCAGCAAACAGCCACTAATCTTATCCCACTCTAAATGCCTTGATCTGGCAGGTCGGTTTTATCCAATATAGTGTGCAAGCTTTGTCATTTATTACGTGTTTGAGATGTTCGGTACGCAAATACCTCTTGTGAGCCTCTCTGACACCGTGCCAGACATTGCAGCACTGCATAGATCAAAATGTGTGCTGCGCCATCTAAAGCTCGCCCATCTACAAGCCTCTTTTTTTAGGCAGCTTTGAGAAAACCCAGTGTTTGTTTTTAAAACGTCTCAGTCACATCGTTGCATATCTGAACTGAACATCAATTATAAGCAGTTAGGTATCCTGCCACAGCTAATGCCTCTGGAAGCCATTTGACACCCCCCACCCAAAAAATAACTTAAGTAGACACGGATCAATTTTACATTGAAAGGAAATGGGGTAATGTAAGAATTAGCAAAGCTTCTATGTGATTTTAATCCTGTTTGAAATGTTGCTGTGCAGGTAAAGATTACAGTGTCTTCTATAAAACGCCCTCAAAGTTTCACTGCAGGTTATAGCCGTCCCATCTGAACCGCCATGCTGGTATGTGGACATTTACAAAGTATATTTACAAATGTAGGTTGTGTAACTGTCGTTGTACATCAAGCACTCAGAGTGTCTCAAGAGGGTTTGGCCAGTGAGAAGACACAAGAAAACAAAAAGTTGCACTTTATATGCACACGATGTATATTTTATTATTATTATTATTATTATTATTGGCTATATGTAGATTAAATATTACTAAATATGAGGCATGTAGTCCAAAAGTCTTTAACGTCAAAGCCAACTAATTCAAACAAAGAAGCATTTTCAAATATTAACAAATTCTTAAAAAAATCTCTCAATGTTTTCATTATTATATTTGTATAAATTTACCTACAGGTATATTATATAATTATAGGTACTTTAAGAACGTTTGTTACATTGACATTTGACCTTTTTGTACAAAGCTAACATACAAAAAAAAATAGTTTAAATGGCCAAATGACAATAGAAAGACTTCTCTCAAAACCAGAGAGAAAAATAGACTAAGCACAAATATAAAGTTTGTTGTCCAAAATCTGAACCAATTGCTCTAAATCTGATAATATAATTATAATTGTATTTAATAATTCTTACATAATTAGCAAAGCTAGCAAGATCAGTACAATAGCATGTGACAAAAGCACAGATGCATTAGACAAGCCCATCACTGCTGTATGTACATGCATGGCTTATCCCTCCCATGTGAATTGGTAATAAACAGATATCCGTTGGACAGTTTCTTTAGGGGGAAATTTCCCCAAAACATATGTCCAAATAGGGATTTAAGCAAGCAATACTTGCCCATATTTAGAATGTTTGAGTCTTCCTGAAGCACACTACTGAAATGGTAACGTTCTCATTTGACATTAATAAACATAGTTTAAAAGACATCTGCTCCTGGTATAAATCCCAAATGAGAGTGTAAATGCTGTGTGAATGCTTGAATTCAAGCATAAAAAATTATAATAAACATTGAGTCATGCGAAGGCGACCTTCTCCCTGCAACCTTTCCTGCTTTGAACCAAGCTGACCCAGGAAGAGAAACAAAATAGTGTGACATGAAATGGATCAGGCCACAGGCAAAATAACGTGCCACACTCAGATAAGAAATTATCAAGTGCAAATTCAGTCAAAAATCAATTCATTCTATCTACAGTATAGGGTCACCGGGTTGGTCTGTCCTTGAAATAGCAAAGCCATAGTCACTCGCGTCTGTGCACATGCATATGTAATCATGCTGCCTTAATTGCGCAAGAGGAAAGTGTGTACTATAGAGCACAAATCTCACAAAACTTGTCGTGACAATATAATTAATCACAGCAGGATTTTTAATAAATGCCCCATACTGACGGCTGAATGGTCTACTGAGAGCCTATGTATTACATTTTAATTTGGTTTCAACATATAATCATACTACAGCTTATAAACTAACCCCTTTCACAAAGCCATTTCCCGCTTTGGGTCAGGCCACTTAATAGAGCTGCAGAAAGGTTTCCTATACGTCAGAAGAGTCTGTTTTTTGCATTCTATAATGTTATTTGTGTTTTAACAAGAAAATTTGACATTTCCAGCTCGTAAATTGCATATTAAAAGTAAGATATTTCATACCTAATGGCTGCCATTAGGAAATAGCCATTCGGCTAAGCTCAAAAATGAATCATGAGCGTGTGAATGAAGCCTCAGTCTTTTTGGCCTGCAAGTAAAAGCCAACACAGTTCAATAAAAGATCAAGCAGGAATCATTATGCAAAAGAATGGAGCAAAGAAAAACACAGACTCTCCTAATGACTGAACCTTTTCGATGCAAGCGCTACATTTTCAATGACTAAAGCTGAGCACCTGGCTGCTCTAAGCTTTTTTTTTTTTGTTACCCCCTTTAAGCTCTTCAACTACGAAAAATATCATGCAAATGAGAGTAAAGGTTACATTCATAGTGAGTGACAAAGGCCCCATTTCAGGTCTCCAGCTCATCTTCCTGTAAAAGCTTGAACAAGGTAATCAGATCAGCCATTTAGAGGCATGATTCCACTGCTGCTTGAGTCTGAGAGAAGCTACGGTCCTCCATAGGTGCATAATGAGAGCAGTCTTGAAGAACTCATCACACACAGATGTCTCATGGAGCAAAAACACACACATTTAAATTTCTCACAATCCACTCCGACTGGCGCTAATGAAAGCTGCTCATGAGCAATGCAATCAAAGGCTCATCAATCCAGATAGAGCGATAGACATTGACTCTTCACCCCATTTCCCAGAGGTCTATGCAGCCTTTGAAGTAGGCCATATTCTATTAGTAATCTATGCTTTGGACTTCACAGCTCCTTATTTTTCATCTGTATTGAAGATTTGTCCTTAGTTTTACATATGTAGATGAATTTGCATTATCTGTCCCATGGGTACCAATACTTTAGGTTGTTTTTCAGTGTGTAACAGAAAAATAGCCTACAAGGAATATTGTCAATTTTTTTACTAAAACAATTAGTTTAACCACAGTTTCAAACTAAATTGTGGTATTAGTCTTAATAAATAATTAATAAAATAAACAATAAGTTAAGCCAGACAGACAAAGTGGATGGAAGGTTTTGGAACGGGTTTACATAAAATCCAAAACATACAAGAATCGACCACTAAAAAGCTTCTGCATGAAAGAGAACATGAGAAGTCTCTTGAGGTGCCATCAAACTCTAGAAAAACTCACTACTACAATTTTATTTCACATTGCAGTGTTGCATTATGGGCCAAGACTTCCAGCACCAGCCACTTCCCTTCTGTTTATTATTGCTATGCTGATTAATTAGTTATTTTAGCTCCCCCTGATAATACTGCATGTCTGGAGAACTATGCTCTCTATCTCGCCTCAGATCCCCCCGTTAAGGTGAATAAGCAGTTTGAAACTAATAGAAACAGAAAAGAGAGAGAGAGAGAGAGAGAGAGAGAGAGAGAGAGAGAGAGAGAGAGAGAGAGAGAGAGAGAGAGAGAGAGAGAGAGAGAGAGAGAGAGAGAGAGAGAGAAACACCCTTTTCTATCAAGCAAACATCTATGAGGAGAGGTTAATTTGCTGAAACGGCAAAGATTATGTTGCCGGCACTATACTCAACACTTCTACCAAGATTGTTCAATAACAAAATAATTGTATAATACTGAACAAATTCTACAAAAACCACATCCAGATGCTTCAGTAGACTATATGAATATGAACTAGGGATGTGCACGGGTACTTGAGTACTCGGACACGAAAGCGATGATCACTGTGAAAAATTTTTTTCACTCTCCATTTTGGCTGGTACCTGAGGTCTGCAAGGTAAGTGTTAGGACAGAATGCAGAGAAACTGTATATGCCTACATAACATTATAATGAGAACACTTGTAGAATGTTGTGAATTCATTGTGCTTTAGTTTCCCATGTTTCAACGTCGTTGTTACGGGAAGAGAACAGCGCATTCACAACGGCAAAACGGGACTTGCACAGTCAAGTTCACGTGCACATTCACATCCTTTTGTGCAAATGTAGTAATATTATCTGATTAATCTCACATAGGATGCATTTGGTCGAGTTTATTAACCCACTAGTAAAAAGCTTCAGTTTACTGGTTTTTATTCGCTTTTCAGTTTCAGCTTGCAATGTCTGACATTACTGACTATATATGATTTTCAAAAACACTTAAGCTATTATTAATAAAACAGTAGTGTAATTTTTCTCATCACATTTTTTCAACAGTAGGCATGTTTTAATCAAAATTGTTCTCGTCATGGCTTCGAAAACACACAGGGATGTCTGGAATCACTTGATAAAGAAGATGAAAATACAATTAAGCGCAAGAAGTACAGCGCCAGTCTGCCATTTATACATATAATTGAGAACACTTAAGAATGTTGTGAATTGTTGTTTCACTGCATTATATATATATAATAATAGTAAATAAATAAAAAAACAAATTATTCAAAAAGATGAGATAAAATGAAAATATTCAATAAATATTCATATCAGGACTACATAGGCTCCCAGAGAGAACAGCAACCTCAGTCCCATTTCATCATGAGGGTTTCGGTAAACAGGGGAATCCACTTGTGTTTACACAGGAGTCACACGCTTTGGCTTCTCTGAGAGCAGCTCTGCTCTCATATGGATAATTAATGATTGAACATACACAGCACTAGATTACCCATCCTGCTCTGTGCTCATGTGCTGGCTTTATAGTGTGGAAACTCCCATCCAGTCATCCCCATACGCCTCTGTTCTAGAGAAAAGACTTCTTCAAAATTACTTTTTGGGGGAGTTTACCAAGCGAGCAAAGAGCACTTCCCAGTTCCCACCCAAGAGCTCTCTCTGATGTAGTGATACAACACAACACCTCAGCAAGCTAGCACTGTTTAAGGACAATTTGATTTGTCATGATTTGGACGGAGTGTCACAAGAACGAATCAAAGAGCGAAAATAGAAAGAGGGCGAGAAAGAGAAAAAAGTTGCTGTGAAGTCACCTTCAAAGACATGCCCCCGTGCCACCGTATTACTGGGCTGAAATGGCTTCTCGGGGAGGAGGCAGCGATTCTATTATTCTTTAAAATGCAGTCAAATGGCTTTTGGGATCGTGTGGAAAAGCCATTTCAGCACGAGGTCAGGGGCGACGGGAGGCTGTGCCTTGAGCTTATTGTCTTCTCTGTCTCTCCATTTCCACTGTGCAACTGCTACGTAATGGTGAGACTTCAAGCATGCCCTCACAGGCCCAAACAGCATCCGCATTCAAAAAGCATCACGCTGTTTTAGGGAAAAAAGGACAAATTATGCTAAAGAACTAGCAATTTCAATTTACACTACTAGTGAAACTGCTTTAGGCAATACTGCGGCTCTGTCCGACACCTAGTGAGCTGACCACTTAGGCAGCATTTTAAGGCATCACAGAAGCACAAAATATGTTCCAAAAGTCTTTAAATTCTTAAAACCAAATTCTATATTACAAATATTCAATAGTACATGTTGCCTTCACAAGAAGACAGTCCCGTAACGCATTACACTTATACATATAGATAAAATATAAACAATAATTACAAATCAACTTTAACTTATTAAATATTAAAAAGTACCATTAAAACGCAAACTGAACAGATGCTATTAATAAATACATTTTAAAAAATAGAAAAATCTAATATATATAAATACATTACAATATTGGAAAATTATTATGTTACCTACATTAATTGTAATGTCATATAATATATATGAATGAAAAATACACAGTTCACATATAGTTTAATATAATTTAAATACATACAGTTTTAATATGATTTTGTTCACTAGATCTTGAAGTCATATTATTAACAAACTGTTTGCATTATCAACAAACCTGAATGCTTTATATAAACCTTGTTTACTTAATTCAAGTTAATATAGCTAAGTGTTAGCCAAATACCATATGATCATTGACTTAACGGAGCATAACAGAGTTGAACGTGGTGGTTGCCAGCAACACTGCTAAACTCATAGTCATCTACCCACGATCGACAAGATGCTACAGCTCAGTAGGGTGCTGCTGGAAGGACTACTGGGTTCAGCATAGTAGCACATTCATTAAAACTCTTTACTAACATAGTGAAAACTCAGTCAGAGCCTGAGCGACTGCAACACCTGTCCACTCCGTCTATAAAAACCCAGTTGTCTAGACGAGAGGGCCAGAGGCGGCATTTTTAGTGCTCAAATCTCAGGCAGGAGCAGTGATTTAGAGCAAAGACCTCACAAGACTGTCATGCACCTTTGCCTGAACCACTCCAGGCCTGTTTTCTCTTTGTATGTGGGTCATAATATGACTCCTGACATTATTAATCATGTGCTCATAAACCTGTATTACATGAGTGCAATATAGAAATGATAAATCAAGTTATGAACACCTTTAGAAAGTTGTAACAGTTTTATGGTCACAAATGCACACCTTAACAACTAAATAAGTAAAGAAGGAGGCTAGGCTATACTGTACCTAATCGTGTTAAAATAAAAACTACACTGGTCTATAAGGCCTAGACCAAAAACGCATTAACTGTATAGCCCACGCACATACTGTAGCTAAAAGCAAGGTTGAGACAAAGCATTTCCAGTTAGATTGTCTGAAAACCAATTAGGCCAATTCCAAGACTAAAAGGATTTGCAGTGTAGATCAATGCAACTGTAATGGAAACAAGTATTAAATTAGATCCATGTCTTCAATGACCTTCTGCTTACTGATCAAACCAGTTGTAGACCATTATCATATAGTAACAGGACTGCAAAGCTCATAAAACAAACAGGCTGTGTTTGAAATAGGTAATATGTAGGCATAAAGCATCTATCAATCAAAAAAGCGTATGTCTTCATGGTTATTCATTTGTGTTGGCTGAAGTGGGGCTAAAGTTTTGTCTCATTACTTGTAAGTCGATCTGCTCAGTGCTTGAAAACGCTTGAAGAGCGAGAGAACTTTACGAAGATAAATGGGATGTCACGCAAGGCGTGGAAATGTAGCGCATTGAAATGCTACCTCATAATGAAGGAAAGAGCAATGGGCAGGGGTTTGCTGAATTACATTACATCGGGAGAGGATTAAGCTCTCAAGATAGCTGAGGTGACATTTTCCTTCTATTTCTCGATGTCTTCAGCATCAGCGCTCCTTTCATACTCTTAAACAATGCCATTCAAATTCATGAAGGACCGTAGTCAGGCTGATTTTCCCATTCAGAAATACAACCTAATGTTGTTTCAGCAGCAGCCAAAATAGGAACATCAACAGCATCCTCAAACTAACTTTATTATAATGGCTTCTTAAGCTTCACTGACTTAATGGCTGAAACAATCACACAAAGCTCAATAATATGATCAAAATGTCACCAATGCCATTATGTGAAATGAGTTTCCAAGTGCAAAAAGATTGGGCAAGCCAAAAAAAATTTGAGCCTTTGTTGTTGGGCCCTGCCACACTATCTCTTACAGGATAAGTTCAATTCAAAATAAAAATTTCCTGATAATTGACTCACCCCCATGCCATCCAAGATGTTCAATGTCTTCAGTGGAAAAGCAATTAAGTTTTTTTTTTCTCGTGCGAAGACTAATAAATACAAACATCCTTCAGTAAAAAATGGTTAAACAACAATGTCAGATGATTTCGAAGTTGGAGATGGATTTATTTTTTTTGTTTTTTGTAAAGGGCATTTCTATTAGCCCTCGCATGTTCGCTTGGGGCGGTACTTCCGCCTACGTCTAGCGTGACCTTTCCGACGTGACTGCGCAATCCATGGCACGCCGCAGAGCAGCGCAAGATGAGCAATCTAGGTTGAAAAGTATACAACTTCATTTTTTTTTTTTTTTTATGACCGATGGTTTCGCTAGATAAGACCCTATTCCTCAGCTGGGATCGTGCAGAGCCCTTTGAAGCACTTTGAAACTGCATTAATTTGGACCTTCAACCTGTTGGTTACAACTGAGTACATTACTTAAAGAAAAATCCTGGAAAGTTTTCCCTTAAAGAAAAAAAATTATATACAAGCTTTCTTTTTTTTTACTGAAGTAAGAAAGAAACAAACATCTTTGATAAGATGGGGTGAGTAAATTATCAGGAAATTTTCATTTTAAAAGTTAACTAATCCTTTAAGGTGATGATACTGTGACAAGCGTCGAGCCTTCATCAGCGTCGCCCTGAAACCGATCAGCCACACCTGCACCCGCTCATCACGGGCTGAGCGGTCACACCTGTGGAGGATCAGGAGCCCGCTTCATAAGCGGGACAGGCGTACAGAGAGGTGAGAGATGTCTCCACAAGACTCGGCTAACCTTATCCTATGCTATTCCCCACAGAGAGCAGCGTGTGACCGCCAGCCCCTTCACCACTGGAGAGCACGGACCCACTCTGCACCACTGCGCACAAGGACCAAAGGAGAGACGCCGAGCACCGAGCACCCACCGCCTGCCTTACCCCACGTTTGCTATTTTCCACCCCAACTGTAAATAAAATCCACCCTTCGGGAACTCACCTGCACTCCGTGTCGTGTGCTTCTTCACCCGTCACACTGGTGGAGAATGCGGGCATTACAGTGAAGAAGACACTTCCCTGCACGTGGAGTTCACCACTTCGGGTTCACCCGGAAACCGGCTGGTTTGTTTTGGGTGCGGGACTTCGGGTTTTTTTTTCTGTTACTGGTGGATCACATTCCTCTCTGTTCCCACAGGTGGCGCTCCTCCCCAGCATGGGCGAGCTTCTGAAACACCTCACCGAGGTGAGCATCCGCCAGCAACAAATAATGGAGCACATGGCCTCCCGACAAGGAAGCGGCGAGCTCGCCGCGCACTGCCTGCCCAGCGAACTCCGCTACCTGATCCCGGGCTCAGGCCACCCAGCTAATGCCACGGATAGCGGTACCACGGCGATGTCGGATTGTATCTGCAGATGTTTGAAGCCATCCGGGAGGCGTGGCCCAGAGAAGAGTGGGGCGGATTGTGGGTCCGCTCCTGACGGAGAGGCGCAGCGCGCCTATTTCGCCTAACCCCGAGCAAAGTGCTTCATATGAGGAATTGAAAAAGGAGATTTTGGGTCGGGCGGGCTTATCGCGCTTAGTGCCGCACAGCAGTTTCATGAGTGGGCTTAAGACACGACGGCCGCCCGGGCGCAAGCAGCGAGTCTGTTCCGCCTAGCCCAACATTGGCTGTTGGCGGGGATCCCACCGCCCACCAGGTAGCGGGCGCGTCGTGGTCGACCGCCTTCTGCGAGCTCTTCGCGTCCGGCCGTCAAGCAGCGGGGATGCGGAACCAGCGAACATCGGCAGCTGGCGGAGGCCATTGAGCTGGCGGAGGCCGCCCAACACCGGGAGGTTGGGAGCGGCGCCACCTTTTCCCGAAGGGTGGTCCAGGAGCGCGCGCGGAGGGCACCCAGCGGCCAGTAGGCAGACCGGCGGTTCCGGCCCACAGGATGAACCCATGCCCACCGAAGAACCTCGTTCCCGGGGCGAGCTTGGCTGGCGGGCTGTGTGGTACACACCGACAGCGCGCTGGCGGAAGTTACGATCAAGCGGCCGGCCGTACCTCGCTCTCTTGGACTCTGGCAGCGCGGTCAGCCTGGTGAAGACCAGCGTCCTACCTCCTCGCGAGGCGAGACGAAGCAGGCTGGCCGTCACCTGTGTACATGGCGACCACGAGGAAGTACCGGCCAGGCAGCGTCACCATTGCCGCCCGCTCGGATCCTGGCCGGTGGAAGTGGGGATCCTCAAGGAGCTGCCAGTGCCCGTACTCCTCGGGAGAGACTGGCCAGGGTTTGACCGCCTGCTCGCCGCTACCACCCAGCCCGCCAGCGTGGCGGGAACCGCCCCACGACGGAGGAAGTCCAGGAGATCCAGGCGGCGTCCGTGTTGTTGGCCTCGGACAGCCCTAGGGATGGTGAGTCAAACCCCCGTGATTCTAACCTGTTCTTTGATCTCTACCAGCAGGTCACTGGGGCTGGGGCCTTCGCCAGGAGCAACACGAGGATGACCGCCTGAAACACTGCTGGACCCAGGTGAGAGTGGTGGAGGAAGGAGCTCCAGCCGGGACCCCACCTCCACACTTTATGATACAGAATGGTCTGCTCTACTGTGTTGCCCAGCGGAGGAGGAAAAGCGACTGCTGGTTGTGCCCGCTCCAAGGACGGAGGCCCTGTTAGAGATAGCCACACACATCCCATGGCAGGCCACCTGGGGGCCCAGAACACCATTCAGCGCCTCGGGACCGGTTCCACTGGCCGGGCCTGGAGGCCGAGTCAAGCGGTTTTGCCAGTCCTGCCCGACCTGTCAGCGGGCGTCGCCCGGCTTCCTCCCCCCAGCCCGCTGATCCCGCTGCCTATCATCGAGGTGCCCTTCGAGCGGATAGGGATGGATCTGGTAGGGCCGCTGCCGAAGTCCGCCGGGGCCATGAGCACATCCTGGTCATCGTGGATTATGCCACCCGCTACCCAGAAGCCGTCCCCCTCCGTAAGGCCACTGCGAAAGCCATCGCCCAGGAACTGTTCCTGCTGGGTAGCCGGGTGGGTCTCCCGCCCAGATACTGACTGACCAGGGCACCCGTTCATGTCCAGAGTGATGGGCGAGATGTAAGCTCCTGAAGGTCCAACAAATCGCCGCGACTGTCTACCATCCCCAGACCGGCGGCCTAGTAGGCGGTTCAACCAAGCGCTCAGCGGATGCTGCGCCGAGTGGCGGCCGAGGACCCCAGCGGCTGGGATCTGATGCTGCCTTACGTGCTCTTCGGGATCGAGAGGTACCCCAGGCGTCCACTGGCTTTACCCCATTCGAGCTCCTCTTGGCCGACAACCCGCGGCCTACTGGGCGTGGCCGAGAGGCCTGGGAACAGCAGCCGGCCGCCCATCGAACCACCGTCGAGCACGTAAGGCAGATGCGAGCGGATCGACCGGGTAATGCCCATCGTCCGGGAACACCTCACCCAAGCACAGCAAGCCCAACAGCGACACTACAACAGGGCGGCCCAACCGCGGGAGTTCGGAGAGGAGACCACGTCCTGCGTCCTGGTCCCCACCGCCGCCTGTAAGTTCTTGGCCACGTGGCAGGGCCCGTTTACCGTCACCGAGAAGGTCGGCCCGGTCACTTACCGCGTACGCCAGCCGGGGAGAAGGAAGGAGGACCAGCTCTATCACGTGAACCTCCTGAAGCGCTGGGTGGGGCGGGACCCCAACTCTCGCTGCCGCTGGCCCTCCCGTGGTGGTCGACATGGACCCTCAGCTCGCCGCCACCCAGAAGGCCGAGCTGCAGCACCTGGTCAGTCAGTTTTCTGCGGTGTTCGCCCGTCCGGGCGGACTCGAGTTCTGGAGCACGGCGTCCGCACCCCACGAGAGGTCGTCGTGCGGCAAGCGGCCCTACCGGGTTCGGAGGCTCGGCGACACGCCATCGAGGGCGAGGTGCAGGAGATGTTGAAGTTGGGGTCATCGAACCATCCCGCAGCCCGTGGGCCAGCCCCATCGTCATGGTCCCCAAGCCCGGCGGCACCTTCCGCTTCTGCAACGACTTCCGCCCGGCTAAATGAGGTCTCCGAGTTCGGCGGCTACCCCATGCCCGAGTAGGCGAGCTCCTAGATCGTCTGGGAGGGCCCGGTACATCTCCACCCTCGACCTGACCAAGGGGTACTGGCAAGTCCGCTGACCGAGAACGCCAAGCCAAAGACCGCCTTCTCCACCCCTAGTGGCCACTGGCAATGCGGGTCCTTCCTTCGGCCTGCGGGGCCCCAGCCACGCGTTCAACGGCTCATGGACATCCTCCTCCGGCCGCATCAGGCGTATGCGGCGGCGTGTTTGACGGCGTCGTCATCCACTCGGAGACCTGGGAGGACCATCTGGACCGATTGCGGAAGGTGCTGTCGGAGCTCCGCCGGGCTGGCCTGACCGCCAACCCCCGGAAATGCCACCTGGCCCTAGCAGAAGCGAAGTACCTGGGCTACCAGGTGGGTCGCGGCCTAATCCGGCCCCAGGAGAAGAAGGTGACGGCCATCCGCTCCGCGCCGCGGCCCACCTCCAAGACTCAGGTACGGGCCTTTTTGGGGTTGGCGGGGTATTACCGGTGCTTCATCCCTAACTTCTCCTCCTTAGCGTCTCCCCTGACAGACCTGACCAGGAAGGGGCAACCGGAGATAGTCCCGTGGAGCACCGACGCGGAGACAGCATTCCAGCAGATCAAGACGGCCCTCACAGCGGAGCCCGTGCTCCGCGCTCCGGATTTCAACCGCCCCTTCCTGTTGCAGACGGACGCATCCGACACCGGGTTGGGAGCCGTCTTGTCCCAGGTCATAGGCGGCGAGAACACCCGGTGATCTACATCAGCGGAAGCTGACCCCGCGCCGAACAACAACGGATGCGCGACCGTCGAGAAGGAGGCGTTGGCCGTCAAGTGGGCAGTCCTGGAGCTCCGGTATTACCTCCTCGGACGGCACTTCACCTTGATGACCGATCACGCTCCCTTACAGTGGATGGCCCGGGCGAAGGATACGAACGCCAGAGTGACTAGATGGTTCCTCGCGCTCCAGGACTTCCACTTCACTGTGCAACACCGGGCAGGGCGGCCAACGCCAACGCCGACGGTCTCTCCCGGATATGGGCAGCTTCGAGGTCTGTCAGGGCCCACTCCCCACCCACCCCAGTTTCCCCACTTCTCACAGGAACAGGTCGACGCCTAGGGGAGTGTGACAAGCGTCGAGCCTTCATCAGCGTCGCCCTGAAACCGATCAGCCACACCTGCACCCGCTCATCACGGGCTGAGCGGTCACACCTGTGGAGGATCAGGAGCCCGCTTCATAAGCGGGACAGGCGTACAGAGAGGTGAGAGATGTCTCCACAAGACTCGGCTAACCTTATCCTATGCTATTCCCCACAGAGAGCAGCGTGTGACCGCCAGCCCCTTCACCACTGGAGAGCACGGACCACTCTGCACCACTGCGCACAAGGACCAAAGGAGAGCGCCGAGCACGAGCACCCACCGCCTGCCTTACCCCACGTTTGCTATTTTCCACCCCAACTGTAAATAAAATCCACCCTTGGGAACTCACCTGCACTCCGTGTCGTGTGCTTCTTCACCCGTCACAATACTCAGGGCAACTTTTTGAGCAATGTTGCTGTCACGGAAACCAAGTGAGACACCTGTTCCAAAACCGATCTAAACTATGCAGATAGGAATGTGTCGCCCATTCTCAATGGGAAAGTGTCCATTCACTGTAAAAAAATTTGTTCACTCAACTTACATTTTCTAGTTATCTTTTTGCTTTGACTCAGTTAAGTTTTAATTACTTAATCTACTAAGTATTTTCAACTTAAAATGTTTAGTTGGTATAGCTAAACAGTTGACTCAACAACTAATTTCAAGTAACCTGGACTTGCAAAGTTTAGTTGAAATATGATAACTTATATTTTCAAGTTATCTGTACTTAGCCAAGTTTAGTTGAAATCGATAACTTACATTTTCATGTTATCTGTACTAAAATTTTTGTTCATTGAACTTATTTTGGCATATTTTCTCAACTTGCATTAGCACATTCAACCAAATAAATAAACACATTTTTCCATATAAACGATTTTATTGTCAATAAATCAATACATGTTAAAAAAACTTGACAGAAAAAACAGAAACAACTTTTTAACTGTAAAATACAGCTAACACTTCTCTTTGTAGAAATGCAATTCACAATTCACAAATTATAAAGAATATAGATTACAGAAATAATATCAGAAAAATAATTTCTCAAATAAAACTGCAATAAACCTCTCAAATAAAATGGAATTGCAATTGCATAATGTTTAAAGGTGAACATTTATTTGAATGTATGGAAAATTTATTCATGTGGGAAAAAACTTAAAGTGTCAGTTCCCATAAAAATGAAAATACCATTATTAATTGGTCACCCTCATGCCATCCAATAATGGTTCAAGGATTAGTTCACTTTAAAAGAAAATTTCCTGATAATTTCCTATCTCATCTGAGATTCTCCATCTTCAGTGGAAAATAAATTATTATTATTTTTTTTTTTTTTTGAGAAAATCATTCAGGATTTTTCTCCACATAATGGACAGTTGAATGGAACAGTTGAAGGTCCAAATCAATGCAGTTTCAAAGGAAGGGCTTCAGAGGCTCTGCACGATCCCAGTCGAGGAATAAGGTCTGATCTGGGCGATTTTTATTTTCTAAAAAAAAATATACTTATTAACCTAAAATGCTCATTACGTAATCATGTCGGAAAGGTCACAGGTGAGGTAGGCAGAAGTACCGCCCCCCTGGTTTAATACAATCCATATTAAATACAAACTTCCTTTAGCAAAAAGGTTACACAACGATGTCGGACGATTTTGAAGTTGGAGATGGAGTTTTTGTGTAAAGAGACGCGTTTGTATATGTCTTCTGCGTTAAGCAGGTGGTACTTCTGCCTCGTCTAGCGTGACCTTTCTGACATGATTGCTAAATCCGTGGTCATTGCAGAGCAGTACAAGATGACGAATTTAGGTTAAAATATATATAAATGTTTATTTTGTTCTTAAAAATGGCTAATGGTTTGTCTAGATAAGACCCTGTTCCTCGTCTGGGATCGTGCAGAGCCTCTAAAGCCCTTCCTTTGAAACTGCATTGATTTGGACCTTCAACCATTGGTTGCTATTGAGGTCCATTGTGTGCAGAAAAATCCTGGAATGCTTTCCTCGAAAAATTATTTTTGACTGGAGAAAGTAAGACATGAACATCGAAAGTACATCCTTAAAGGGATAGATCATCACCCAAAAAGGATAATTCTGTCATCATTTACTCACCCTCAAGTTGTTCCAAATCTGTATGAGTTTCTTTGTTCTGCTGAACACAAAAGATGATATTTTGAAGAATGTTTGTAACCAAGCAGATCCAAGCAAACATTGACTACCACTTTTCCCTACTATGGTACTCAATGGTTGATTGGATCACATTTCCATTTAGTCTTACAAATGAGAGCAATAGAAGAAACTAGAACAGTCAAGGGCAACAATATGCAAGTGCTGTAACACGTCTCAGCAGAACAAAGAAACTCATACAGGTTTGGATCATCTTGAGGGTGAGTAAATGATGACAGAATTTTCATTTTTGGGTGATGATCTATCCCTTTAAGGATGTCTTTTCTGGACCTTGAATGTGTAGTTGCGTAGGCTGTCAAAGAAGGGACAGAAAGCTTACAGATTTAATTACAAAATATCTTAATTTGTGTTTCAAAGATAAACAAAGCTTTTAGGTTTGGAGCAACATGAGGTTGAGTATCTAACAAAATAATTTTCATTTTGGGTAAACTAATACTTTTCATATTAATAATACCCCTTTAAAAGATTAGTTCACTTCAAAATGAAAATGTCCTGACATTTTACTCACCCCCATCTCATCCAAGATGTTCATGTCTTTTTTCTTCAGTCAAAAAGAAATTAAGTTTTTGAGGAAAACATTCAAGGATTTCCACATAATGGACCTCAATGGGAACCAACAGTTGAAGGTTCAAACCAATGCAGTTTCAAAGGAAGGGCTTCGGAGGCTCTGCACGATCCCAGATGAGAAACAGGGTGTGATCTAGACAAACCATTGGCCATTTAAAGAAAATATTCAAAATATACTTTTTAACCTAAATTGCTCATCTTGAGCTGCTCTGCAATTGCGCAATCACGTCGAAAAAGTCACACTAGACGTAGGCGGAAGTACCTCCCCAAGCGTACGTGCAAGGACTTCTGACTACGTCTAGTGTGACTTTTTTGACATGATTACACAATCACTAGCAAGCCGCAGAGCAGCGCGAGGAGCAATTTAGGTTAAAAAGTATATACATTTTGAATATTTTCTTTAAATGGCCGATGGTTTGTCTAGATCAGACCTTATTCCTCGTCTGGGATCGTGCTGAGCCTCTGAAGCCCTTCCTTTGAAACTGCATTGATTTGGACCTTCAACTGTTGGTTCCCATTGAGGTCCATTATGTGGAGAAAAATCCTGGAATGTTTTCCTCAAAAACGTAATTTCTTTTTGACTGAAGAAAAAATACATGAACATCTTGGATGAGATGGGGGTGAGTATAATAACAAGAAATTTGCATTTTTTAAGTGAAGTAATCCTTTAACTGTGACATAACTTTTAAAACACATGGAAACTTAATATATGTTTTTGCCAAATCTTTTTTAACAAAATTAAACAATGAAAGTCCCAAGTCACCAAGTCTCTGCAGAACAACTGCTTACAAGGGCCACATCACTAGAGTTGCATGGAATGGGGTCGGTCACATCTTCCACCACTGTGATGATTCCAAGAGTCCCTGATCACATCTTCTTCGAAATCTGTGTGCTGTATTAAAAAATGACATACTTAAAAATGTGCTTTCACACATACAACACTGAAGCTCAAAGACTTAAACTTAATACAAGTACACCAAGTCTTATAGCCAATTTGTACTTAGTAGAAATGCTAACAAACATAAACAGGTTTAGCCTACACAAGTGGAAGCAGTAAAGTATTCGCTACATTCAAAATTTTACATCTGAAGTCATATTATGGCTATAACAAATAAATAAAAGCCTACATAGATACACTTGCTATATTTATTTTCATGGGCTTAAAATTATATTACACATTGTATACGTTTAACGTACCACAGTTGATTGGTTGTCGTGAAATAGGAGGTCAAGGGCAAATGCCTCACACTGCTTGCAGCACTGCCTGTAGTAATTCTATGAAGAAAAGAAAAGTTAAGTCAACCAACATTTAATGAACATACTTTAATGAGTACATAATCAAAATCAGGAATAGAGTAATCGTTTTTGTCAGGATTTGTCAAATCAAAATTGTAAGATAACAGCTGTTTTTTTTGCTAAACAATCATACCAAGTTACATATGAGTGTGCAGAATGTTAGATTTTTAACATTACTCACTGTGTTAGCTTGGTGGCTGTCTGAGACACTTGCAGTAAGCTAGAAAAACATTAGAAAGTATTAATAAAAGCTGGATATCTGGTGTTGCTGAAAAGCATGCAATAAACTTTCAAATATATTGCATAGCCGAGAAAATATTGCATTACTGTTCCATCAAATAAAGCTTTACTAAAGTTTACTATAATCCTAAATAGCTTGAATATGTCAAAAACCTTATTTAACGGTAAGATAAATGTTAATAAACACATATCAAGAGATTTGCTGAGAAAGTACAGTTTGTATAATGTTAACTGTAATAAGATGATTGATAGGCCGGTTTAAGCGTGAAACGATAGAACTAAGCAACATATCCTTTCATTAAAGATGCAGCTATAACGTATATCCCAAAGCTTGGCTAATTTTCTGCTACACACTCAGACGCGTTCATAAGAGTACATGATTTTAAGTGTTAAAAGTATCATTTGGCGAATTGTATGGACAGCTTGTATCTTAAGCATTTCACTATAGTTTTGGGAAAATGCGGTGATGTTGAAGCAATTGCTATAGTTACATAATCTCTCACAATAAACAGAACATAACTGACCACCGAATTTAAACTATTTTGTCAATTTAATAGTAAAACTAGACAGATGTACAACAACTTTTCAGTTAAGGAACATCCAGATTGAACACGGGAGGAATCTGATAACCCTGCCGCACCACTCACACAGTTCTACATTAAATGACATTATAGCCAATATTCTGCTCGTTGTTACTGCACTCACGCGTCGGCGCTGCTTTGCCTGTGTGGTGATTAACGTTACATTCACTGATTTTGGCGCAAAGAACTTGAACACGAGGTTGAACATGAACACGCGTTATGCCATTCATCCATATCGCAGTCTCTCTCACGTTAAAAAAACAACACTGAATTCGGTGCAGATATTTCCAAATCACTTTGAATATTGTGATAAAGTAGCCTATATAAATATGGGAGGATCGAAATATCCTCCATATGAAATTTGTCTAGACACGTACCCCGCTTTTTGACAATTTGAAATAGCCTATACGTTTAATAAATAAAAGTAAAATAAGTAATAGTTGACTAGTTTTATATTTTTTTTTTTTCCTTTAGTTTGCTGACTATCAATAGGCTAACTGGGCAAGCTAGATTAGCAACGGTCATAATATGTGATATAGAAACATTGTTACTGTAAACAATACATGGATAATTACTTCATATATATAATTTTACAAGTTATTACACATATATGAACAAATATTTACTTACCAGATTTGATGATGATGGAAGGATTAAATCATCTGCCGATAAACCCTCCTGCATGGCTCATGAGCGAGATCTGCTTTGCTTCACGTGATCTCGCGATAAATAACGAGAACTTATATGCTAACCTTACTTAGCATACTTACTTATGTTTTTAAGTTGAGTCAACATATACCTAGTTAAGTCAACTTGCAGACTAGTTGAGACAGTGAAAACTTAACATGTTAAGTTGAATGAACAAATTCAGAAACTGCAAGTTGTATCAACTTACAAAATTTTGTTGATAGAACAAAAATGCGGAATCATTTTTACAGTGTTGAGCAACCTCGGCAACATTGCTCAAACAAGTTGCCCCGAGTATCATCACCTTTAGCGTTAATGGAACTCGTGAAAACACAGCACATCCAAGATACAGGTAAAAACATAATACAAATAAACTGAAAATGATCACACTTAATACTATGACCAAAATATGACAGCAGAATATCATATCATATCATATACATTAGGGGTTAAGAGAAAAGTGAAACCTCTCCTTGAGATTCTTTATTGTAAACATAACTCTATGGCCAAAATGTTTTCTAGCACCAATTCTTGCTAATTCGAATTGCTGTCATATATAATAAAATAACATCATCCTTTGGAAAAGGACATTTGAAAGAGAAAGGAAAATCTGTTCAACAACCTTCAAGCTAAGAAATCATTGCCACTTAAGAGTGGCTGTGTTTTTTAATAAGTTCAATGAAAATACCACAGCTGACAGAGAATTTACTATAGATTTGTCCTGGCTGATTTAGCATGAGTGTTTTTAAAAGAAAAACCTCTTCAGCTGGTACAACAAGGATCTCGCTTCTTATTGAGAAGCAAATAGAACCTGAATAGAGAACTCTATGATTGGACTGATGTGGCTCAACCTGATAAACACTTTGTAGGGGCAGAAGGGTAAAGAAAGAAACAAATCTTGGCACGTTAAATGAAACACATTGATTGCTTTAATCAGTCTCAAAGCTGGGTTAAAGCTGGCCTGTTCGACTGATGGTCTTGTTGGTCTTGCATTACTCAATATTCCTATAAACCCCTCTAGATGGGGTTCAAATGGCGAAGTCTCCCAGTAACGATATTAGATATGACATTAGTTTAATGTGTTACGTTGAGCACCCTGTTTGGAGCCAGATAGTTCATATTTAAAATATGTAATTGATAAAAACAGGGGAGGAAAAATGATTGAGGAGGAAAGTGGCTAAACCAGAGATTTCTGCACCCTC
This sequence comes from Gobiocypris rarus, assembly GCA_023029165.1. Lineage (NCBI taxonomy): Eukaryota > Metazoa > Chordata > Actinopteri > Cypriniformes > Gobionidae > Gobiocypris > Gobiocypris rarus. The sequence continues at coordinate 18,668,980 of CM040927.1, forward strand.
TCCAACAATTGAATGTTTAAGTAGGGCAGATTCTGGTTCTTAGCGCAAGTTTAATATAAACATCTTCAGTTCTAATGTCATTGTGTTATTCAGCCTGATGGTGGTGCTCTTATGTTGATTGACAGACTCTAAGTACACAAGACACACGCACAGAACGCTATCTTAGAATTACCTTAATAGTATTTATTGCCTCTAACTAAGTTGTGAAGGAATTCCGGCGTTAAGAAAAAGAATAGTCTATTCTCAGAATAAACATAAAACAAACACAAGAGAACTATACAAAGGCTATTCGCATACTAAATGATTTATACTTTCATTTATTTGCTACGCTACTCCATAGGAAGAAAAGACATGACAACTAGTTACTGAGCTGATGTAGACTAATATACACATAGCTGAAGCGGATTGATATCTTGGTCTTGAGCGAGATTTACGTAAGGTAACATAAAAATAAGCGGGGCAGTCTCAATGGCTCTTAATTACAGAGTGCTGCAGTTTTATTTTCCTCCACAGATTTACAATGGAAAATTGTGGGCGACTGTAGAGTTGGGGAGGACTCAGGCACCCTCTTGTCCTGCTTAGTGTCATGATGCATGCCTGTCAAAGCCATGCGTTCAATTTTCATATATCCTGCTCACTTTACGACTTGAAAAATATTTGTTGCAGAATGCTGCACACTTTTACAATTGATTATAGATTGAGTTTATGGGTCTATGCTTTTGATGAATATTCTGGTGGGGTGTCCTTAAAGACGAGCTGCTCTAGTGGCTCCATCAGTATCTCATTCCCGAAACGTTTGTAGAGTCACATTTCACTTGTTCCTCCTTGATCCAGATCTCGAAGATAGGCCTCTAGAGTCAATTTAAACCCACACACTTCCTCTACTTTAAAATGCTTGACTCTTCCAGGCCCAGGAGGTGTCATCACTCGCACGCACTCTCAGGAAGTACGCAGGGTGTGTTGCTGCCCACACAATATGCAATCATCACTGCATCTAGAAGTTTGCCGTACTCACTCAAAGTTTGCCGCTCTCACAAAGAGCATACCGCACCGATTAATGTGGGTGGCCGGAGCCACACTGCCGTGAAATTCGAGTTAACCCTGCTGAAGCGAACATTAATTTCACACCTTCAGGTCACAGATTCATGCCCATAGATATGTGCATACACACGTAGAGTAGACACATACACAAACACACTTGGACTTGTCACATACTCAAATGTCATTAGTTTATGTCTTTGAACAATTAGGAAAAAAATACTTGTGCAATGTGATTTATTTAATTTTTAATAAGTTGATGTTTTATTGCTATGTTGCTTTTAATTATCGATAAACATGTATATAATGGATATAAACTTCCTGAAGTATACAGTACTGTTAAACAAATATCAAACTCAAACAAGAGATGGTTTATGATGATAAACATTACATGTTGCTAGTGATGTTGATGTTGATCCACTTAGCATTCTTCATACGGCTGTTTGCTACAGAATGGGCCACTGGCAGATAAATATTTAAGTTGGTTTGAGAGGTTGTACAGAATGCACACTAGGCCACGATTTTCAGGTAGCACAGATATAAGTAAACAAGCAAGTCTGTTTTAGCATTGTTAGTGGTTTCCGTCTGGGATATCAACATCTTTTCAGGGTGATGGCAAAAGCGAACAAAGCATTCTACAGAAGCTTCTCTGCTGGGTAAATAATGCATACAATCATTTATTCATCTCAGAGTGATGAATACTCAGGGACATTCAAGTCAGGGGGAAGAAAGGCAGAGACAAAGAAAGGGAATAGAAGAGATATAAACAAGAACATTGCGTGTTTATGTCAACACTTTAGATTGGTAATTCTGATTGCAGCCATTGTTGAGATCCAGGATGGCATGAGAGCACAACGCATTCTAGCCCTGAGCGGAATCATATTGAAAGAAATGAAGCAGATTTGCCTGAAAAGCAAGACAATTCCCTAAATACAAGCAGAATCCTTGAATGGTTTATGTTTTAACATGCTGGCATGTTTAATGTTGGAACAGAAGTAATAAAATAGTCTCAAACGTTCACATTATTCATGCTGATTGTAGTTCAATGCCGCAAATCTTGTGTTTAGAGATGTTACAGAAGTACCTTTGGGCCTTTTTTTATGCACCATCACACAAAATGCAGGATCCAATTTGAAACAGATTATTTTGGGAGGAAGGAATACCATGGCCTCTAGCATTGTGTGTAATTGTATGTCATGTAGGATTCTTCCCGACACAAATCAAACAGCGGATGTAAACAAAGTTAGTGAGAGAAAGAAAAGAGGAAAAACAAACAAAGCCCATGAGAAACAGGCCAAAGATCTGTACCGTCCTTAATCACGGTGGCTCTGAAAGTCCTTACAAGGACTAGTGAGTAGCTGAATATTCCTCCCACATCCTGACTTTTTTTTTTTCTTTCTTGACAGAACCTCCAGAGATACTTCCTTTCAGACTGACCCTCTAAGGACGACTGCTGGAGGGTGTTCAAACACATCTGACAAATCAATTAAAATTGAAATGATTATCTTTGGATTCCAGGGAATGGATGATGGCAACAATTTCACCCTAAGGAAAAGCCAATTTCAATTTGTGCACTCAGCATTTGTATTGTATGTTACCAAAGTTCTTCAGGCAATGACATATTGTACACATTGGACGGTCACAACAACATATATATTTAAAACATGTCCTGTGTGAACAACCACTAAGAAAGGAAGTTATATGTGCTTTTACATATCCGTACATAATAAAAATTATCTGGTCCTTGGCAGGTCTTAAAATTAGGTAAATACAACTTCAGATGAACAACCACATGACACATTACAATGTGTGATGGTTTATTTAACAAGTCATGTGTGAAGTACACCCTTAATGCTTACATAGGAATTACAACCCCAAATCAGAAAAAGTTGGGACAGTATGGAAAACGCAAAAAAAAAGAAAAAAGAAAGAAGTGTTTTCTAAATTTACTTTGACTTGTATTTCATTGCAGACAATATGAACACAAAATATCTAATGTTTTGTCTGGTCAACTTCATGTCATTTGTAAATATGCATCCTTTCCTGTCATTCAGACCTGCAACACATTTTGAAAAAAGTTGGGACAGTAAAACGTTTACCACTTTGTAATGTTGCCATTCCTTTTCACAACACTTAAGACGTTTAGGGACTGAAGACACCAAGTCATGAAGTGTTTCAGGTGTAATTTTGTCCCATTATTCCTGCAAACAAGTCTTAAGGTGGGCAACAGTACGGGGTCTTCGTTGTCGCATTTTGCACTTCAAAATGCGCCACACATTCTCTATTGGAGACAGGTCGGAACTGCAGGCAGGCCAGTCAAGTACCCGTACCCTCTTCCTCCGCAGCCAGGACTTTGTAACGTGTGCAGAATGTGGTTTTGCATTTTCTTGTTGAAATATGCATGGACATCCCTGGAAAAGATGTCTTCTTGAAGACAGCATATTATGCTCCAAAATCTCTATGTATTTTTCAGCATTAATGGTGCCTTCACAGAAGTGCAAGTTACCTTTGCCAAGGGCACTGACACAACCCCATACCATGACAGACCCTGGCTTTTGGACTTGTTACTGGTAACAGTCTGGATGATCATTTTCTTCTTTGGTCCGGAGCACACAGCGTCCATTCATCCCAAAAAATACCGGAAATACTGATTCATCTGACCACAATACACATTTCCACTGTGTGATGGTCCATCCCAGATGCCTCCGAGCCCAGAGAAGTCGACGGCGCTTCTGGACACTGTTAACATAGGGCTTTCTTTTGACACAGTACAGTTTTAACTGGCATTTGTGGATGTAACTACGTATTGTGGTACTTGACAAAGGTTTGCCAAAGTAGTCCTGAGCCCATGTGGTGATATCGCTTATAGATGAATGACGATTCTTGATGCAGTGCCGCCTGAGGGATCGGAGATCACGGTTGTTCAGCTTAGGATTGTGCCCTTGTCCTTTACGCACTGAAATTCCTCCAGACCCCTTGAATCTTTCAATTATGTTATGCACTGATGAATGTGAAATATACAAATCTCTTCCTATCTTTCTTTGAGGAACATTGTTTTTAAACATTTCAATAATTTTCTCACGTATTTTTTGGCAAACTAGTGATCCTCGGCCCATCTTTGCTCCTAAAGGATTAGACCTTTCTTGGATGCTGCTTTTGTACCAAATCATAATTACAATCACCTTTTAACATCACATGTTTCAAATCACATCATTATTTAACCATTTTACCTCATTACTAGCCCTAAATTGCTCCTTTCCCAACTTTTTTTTAAATGTGATGCAGGTCTGAATGACAGGAAAGGATGCATATTTACAAATGATATGAAGTTGACCAGACAAAACATGAAATATGTTGTGTTCATATTGTCTGCAATGAAATGCAAGTCAAAGTAAATTTAGAAATCACTTCTTTTTTTTTTTTATTTGCGTTTTCCATACTGTCTCAACTTTTTCTGATTTTGGGTTGTAAGAGGGTAAGTAGCAGTCAAGCATTTTGATTAACTGATCATCAGCCAGCGTGACCAACTCTATAAAAACAGAAGTTTTGGCATTTTGCTTGTCTGGAGCATTCAGGTGTGTGCAAAGAATACCAAGAAGGAAAAACATGATCGATGATCTTAGAGAAGCAATTGCTGCTGCCATCAATCGGAGAAGGATTGCATGGCCATTTCCAAAAAAATCCATCATTTTACAGTGAGAAAGATTCATTCAAGACAGTTGCCAATCTACCCAGGAGTGGATGTCCCAACAAATTCAACCCAAGGTCAGACCATGCAATGCTGAGAGAAATTGCAACAAAAAAAACAGAACTACACCTCAAACTCTACAGACCTCAGTTCACATGTTTGGAAGGGTTGCCAAAAGAAAGCTTCTTCTCTCTAAAAAGAACATGGCAGCACAGTTTAGGCTTGCAAAGTTGCATCTGAACAAACCACAAGACAGCCCCACGCACCTCATACCAATGGTCAAGCACGGTGGTGGAGAGGTGATGATTTGGACTTGTTTTGCAGCTGCAGGACCTTGCAGTCTTTGAGTCGACCATGAACTCTTCTGTATACCAAAGTATTCTAGAGTCAAATGTGAGTCCATCTGTCTGACAGCTAAATGTGCTGAAATTGGTCAATGCAACAGGACAATCATCCCAAGAACACCAGAAAATCTACACCTGAATGGCTAAAAAATAAAAGAATTAAGGTGTTGCAATTGACCCGTCAAAGTCCAGACCTCAACCAGATCTTCAGAGAGCTGTGCATAAACAAATGCATACAAACCTCAATGAACTAAAGCAACACTGTAAAGAAGAGAGGGCCAAAATTCCTTGCTGTTCAAAGTTATTGCTGCTAAAGGTGGCTCTGAATCATAAGGTATACTTATTATGCCTGAAAATGACTGAGAACCAAAATAGACAGGCAGTTGCAGGACATTAGTTTAGGGGTCAATAACCACATAGCAGCCAACAAAAATGAAAGGGGAAACCCTTGCTTTACTGAGAGTTCAGGCCTGATGAAGAAGGTGATGACATTGGCCTGTTATGAAACTCCTTCCTTTACAAAGACATGATCAATGAGCTGTTGACACCAGAACATCCTCTGAAAGATGAAACGCACAATATGGAGCCAATCTCACTCTTGTGGTGTCAGCAAGGACAGAGCAAAGGAAGAGTCTTTTGGAAATTAAAGCATCTTAAATATTTGATTGCAAAGGTTAACCTGCACCTACTACAAAATGCATGTGCAGCCATTCGAATAAAAAGAATATGTGCACTTAAACTGTTATAATTTAATACATTTCAAAAATTTAAATATACATAACATACTCACTGACCTCATTCATGTTGATGTCAAAATGTCATGCTCATTTGAAGAGTGATTAAAGAACATGCTGAATATAGTTTGATTAGCTTGCCAATTGCTACGTTGGCTACTTTGTCACTGTTAACTACCTTTCCTGTTTCCAATTTAAGCATTTTTTTCACATCAAGTAAAATCTAGAATTGTAACATTTTGATGTCTCAAAATTTGATGGCTTCTGTCAATACCAAGCAATGGTTGATGGCTTTAATTTAAACCAAGCTCCCAAAACGACCCGTCTCATATATTTTCTCAGTATGATGCAAAAGAAGATCAATGCCTACTTCAACATCATTGCCTCTTTAGCCCCATCCAGCAATTCACACATGACCTGCAATAGTAAATACGAGAGAAATGCAAACACAGGATTACTCGAGTTACAAAAGATAGAGATGCCACTGAGGATCACAAGAGGTTTTGCAGTGTCAAATTGTGGAAAAACACAGTCTTTACATTGTAGTGATCCTAAGTGTGGATCACAGTGCCAGTAAGACACTGTTCGTTTGCTTCATTTTACTGTGGATTTGTTTTAAACAGGACACAGTTTGACAGGCATTTTAGAAAGAATGAAAATAAAAGATGATGCAGTGCTGGCTATATTGGATCTGACAGTGTCGCAACACACAAGTGTGAGTAACAATGTACCATTTATCGCATACTATTGCTTTGTTACTCACTTTCACTTACAGAAAATGATGAACGATGAATATAGGAACAGCAAACAATGGCCCATTCATTCATAATTTGTAACAAAACCACAAGTTATCCTGTCAACTATAACTGTTGTAACCCCAAGTACTTTATTTGCCACAACCAAGACTTACTGTTAAATGCATATATAATATATAATATGTTTCACACTTGGCTAATGTTTCAACTATGTAATTAGATAAACACCTTTCTGTAGCGTCTTCATTTCAACACTATTATAATGAAATAAAATACATACATAAGGAATAAATATAAATACAGATGATTAATTTCCAAGCTGTCGCAGACTGGAGTATCCTTGGTAATTGATGTGTAGGTTTATCTTCTGATTTGGGATCAGACTCTGGCTCAAACATGTAGCGGGGACGTTAAAATTATTTTAATATGCAAAACTGTTACCAGCTCATAGCAGTATGAGTTTCTAAGAAAGGTTCAAACACAGGACAGAAAATAGCCTATTATTTTCAAATAAAGATGTTTTTGATGTTAAAAACTTGTTAACATTACAAATGAACCTCAAAGAACATTATCATTTTTATTTTATTTTTTTTAAATGCAGTTTAAATGCAGTTTTTAAATGCATCAACCTCTTTCAATAATAAGTAACTTAACAAGCAGTAGTTTCAAAGCAGCTTCCCACACACTTTTAATGATACATAGCACGTAAGGATACAGTTGAAGGGATGGCCACATGGAATGAGCTCGCGTATCAGTGTATAACGTGTTAAAACAATGTATCTAAGACAGAAGCAGCAAAGGCATACACATCAGAGCTGGTCCTGAACATCCTCTTTGACAAGACCTTGCAGTTGTTTGTAGCTTTGGGATAGCTTCAAAGAACTTAAATAAAAAGAACTGTAAAGAGCGAAAGAGAAAGATATGCAGGGAGGAGAGTTTGGACAGCTAGTTCGTTCAAAACAAACCAAGAGAGGGAAAGAAGAAATGCTCAGGGAGAAAAAGAGTCATTAAAATGAGCAAAGAAGGAGAAGGGAAGGATGGAAAAGGTGAGAGGGTGAAGGAGAGAGAAAGACAGAGATATCTTGGCTGTGGTAAAGGTGTCTCCAGGCCCGTGGATCGCAGCCGTTCTGTTGTGAGGCCCTATTACCCATTCCAGGACCATCTTCAACCAAGCCTGCTTGGCTAGGGGCCACAACGAGGTGACGAATCGCGGAGGAAATTCAGAAAAATAATTGGAAGGTCAGGTTTGATAATGGCCACTCCAGTGAAAAACAAGCTCTTAATTGGCGCGAGGGCCGCTTGGTCAGTTTTCAAGGTAAAGTGTGAAAGCATTCATTATCTCCCTCGCTCTCACGTGGAGGGGGGTGCTGTTAGCTTGCAGTTTAAGAGAGATGACACCTACACCTGCACACTGTTCAGCATTAGCGCGGCTCCTGTGCTCGTACCGTCTTAATGAGCCGTTGAGAAACCATTACAGAAGGCTGCTAATGCTATATGGCTTTTTCATATAGGTGAGCTCTGTAGATGTAATAACGTGTGTACATGACTAACGTGGCTAATGTAGTCTAACGAGGAATTGTTAGGCAGAGTGTCTTTAAATGGTAAAACAGTTTGTTCATAGCCTGCAGGCTGAAATGGCACAAATCCATTTTGTAGAAAAATGTATCCAGCAGTATAATAGCATTATTACAATAACATTTATGTTGGGGCGTTGCGATTAATCGTAATGGTTTTTAGATTTTGATTTTGCTTCTAACAATTACAAAAACAAGATAATCGAGGTAAAACGATTATTGTGCCGCTGCCTCATCTGTCCAGTGCACCTTCCTTTCCGTTGCGCTTCATTCCAACCTAAAAGCAAACTCAACATCCAAATCAGACAAAAAAGTGAAAGTTGTCAAATGCAGACTACTGTTGCTAAAATGTGGGATGTGTTTGGTATTAAACCGTGTTATTAAAAGCACATTAAGCTACAAAAGAGACACTGTTCCCCAGGCCACTTAAAGGGATAGTTCACCCAAAAATGAAAATGTTGTCGTCATTTACTCACCCTCAAGTTGTTCCAAACCTGTATGAGCTTCTTTGATCTGCTGAACACAAAAGAAGATATGTTGAAGAATGTTTGTAACAAAGCAGATAGAGCAAACATTGACTACCATAGTATTTTTTCCTCTACTATGGTAGTCAATGGTTGCTCTGTCTGCTTGGTTAAATATCTTCTTTTGTGTTCAGCAGATCAAAGAAACTCATACAGGATTGGAACAACTGAGGGTGAGTAAATGACGACAGAATTTTCATTTTTGAGTGAACTATCCCTTTAAAGTGACAGCAGCCTAATAAACCTGCTGGTAATCAACAACAAATGGCAAAGGAAAAAAAAAAAAATCACTCCCTGATCTGAACTTACTGATTTGAATAACTTAAGTAGGATTGACTATCCTCTTAAATAAGGATTGATCTATATTTAATGTGTACAGTAAGACTAGGCATTATGTGCAGTGTTATTTTACATGTTTTGTGTTGTAGGTTATTATTTATCTGAATACAGTTATCTTTTTGAAAAACTTAAAACACTGTTTATTTCATTTGTATTTTCCTGTTGTATTTATTCGTCCATTTTGATTGTAATTAGTTTTTTCTTATATAATTATTTTGAGGACCTTTTTCATACAATAGTTAACTCAGTATTGGTTTTTGCAAAAGTATTGATAATAGTAAAAATGTCACTGATATTTAAAAATGTACTCATACACATATTTAACACGCCCACCAATAAGCGTGTTAAATAATCGTGATTTCAACATTGACCAAAATAATCGTGATAATGACTTTTGCCATAATCGAACAGCCCTAATTCATGTTTTTAAAATGTCACCATTTTCTAACGAACACGTCTTATAATAGTGTACAAATACTATTACTGAGAATGCATTTGGTAGTGTTGCTAGATGAACTACAGCACTTGTTAAATATGGAACTTTGTGTAAAGTCTGTAAAAAGAAGAGAAATGGACCTCTAAAGTGCTTAAAGAAAACACTGAAGCACCTAACAAAGCACTTGAGTTGTGATTTTTAATGTGAATACAACAAGATGATCAAACTGTATTAATTCAACAGTGTCAAATCTAAAACGGTGAAGAGGGGAAAATAACACAGCAACATGGTTCATTTAAAAGTCAGTGCCTTATTATTCACCAAATGATGCAAATAGATGACAAAAATCAAAGACAGGAAGGAACATGCATAATGCATAACACTAGCACATTTAAATGGCATTAGTATCTCGAACTTAGCATGGTTAAATGTCCCTCATTTTCATACTAAATATAAAGAAAAAAGTAAGCAGCACTTTTTGCATATTTTATAAACAAAATGATTTATACAATTTTAATATAGATTTCATTTTTAAAAGTGTAATATATATTTTTGCAAAAGCCTCTTGTTTATTTAATTAACATTTTACATTATTTTTGTCTTCATAACACCCTTGTAATGTATTAGCACATGTACACTACCTGCCAGGCCATGTATCTATCAAACCGATTTGAAAGAACAACACCATTACAGTACAGTACAATTATATAGGTTACATAGGTTCACATTGCAGATCTGAAATAATGGCACAGAATATGAAAGTCTAATAACCCATATCAAAGAAAGGCAAGTTCATGACTCAGGGCTACTGCTATGCCTTCATTCCAAGCTTTCCATACAAAAACAAAGCAGATGGCATCAGTGGTTCTGAAACACCTCTGCATGCTTGCATGTCACAGAACAGGAGAAAGAACCCCAAATTCACACAACCTGATCCTTCAAATTCCCATGATGCCATCTGCGACAACAGGTGATGCTAATGAGGGATCGCCTCAAATCCCCCACAGCTTTGAAAGACACACTACCGTCTTTGTTTAGAGGGGTCAGTTTGACACTGCAGACACACACAGCGCTCCATCAATGTCTTGGTGGTCTTGGCCTTTCTCGATTGCATTAGCTGTGAACGTTTAATGGGGTGAGTGAAGAAAGAGTTGTTTTGGGGCAGTTGGGAAGTGAAGGGGGAAGGGCTGTCATATTGATCAGCATGATTAGAGAAACATGTGGGCCACACAGCTACTGAGATAGAAATAATAGACCTAGTGCTGCCGAACATCAATACCAGCAGACTGTACTAAAACACTCTACTGAGCATTCAAACCTTTCACTCATATTCATTCAAAACAAAATATTATTATTATTATTTTAAAAAAAAAAATTTAAACAAAAAAATTTAATCTGACAGAATATTTTCCAATTAAATATTAAATACAAAAATATAAAAAATAACGTAATTTAAATAAGAAACAATTACATCTAAACCACAAAAAATATAGAATTCTTATTTAAATGTAAACAAAAAATTACTTTACTTTATTAAAGGTAAATTCGGAATTCCCAATCGACCAAAAATATTAAAATCCTCAAAGTATATATGTTTCACCATATATAAAATATAAGGAAGACGAAAACTAAGAAACCAAACTGAGCGTGTTGTAGAGGGAGACAAAAATGGATTTGATTTGATCTGCAGGACTCATTGAAGATATGTGGGTCAGAGAAGGTTAATGAAAGTGCTTTGTAATATCTTACCCATGGCGATTTCACCCCAATTCTCACCTTCAGGAGGCCCTTCCACATCAAACAAATAATCCATTGTGCGAAAGTTTAAATGCTGACGATTCATCACCATAAGATAAACTCATAAAGTCTGGGTGGAGATCAAAACTTCTTCAGCAAATCAATAACCAAGTGCCTTTGCTTTTAAATGAATTTCACTTGGCATTCCACAAAGATGTGGGTGACTGAAACCCCTAAAAGACCTAATGAGCTCTCTCCTTATCTTCCACAGGCTATTAACAAAGTGATGGAGAGAGTGATGACCATTAAAGCAGCAGAGAGATGGACATAAAAACAGACAGACATCTATTTGTCTATCCACTCTCAACCATTATCTGAGACGGGATGCATTTCCAAGCTCACTACTGCACATTTGGCTTTGATTTGACTATGATCACAAATAAAAGTGCCAAAGTGTCTTAAACAAGCTTAGTCTCACATCCTAAAAATTATGAAAAAGAAAAAAAAATCAGTAAGCCATTTAAAGTTGTTCCTCCCACATCTTTACAGAATTTACTAGCCTACAGCCAAAACTAGCCTTCTCATGAGACATCAGTAAAAGCTCTTGCTGTAAAACCGTTTATCAATGCGACCTTTTGGGGTGTTTTATGCACAGCATCCCAAAGCCAAGGTCCTTGAGAGTGATTCTGCTCATTTTACTTTTAAACCATCTTGCTGTCAGTGTTTTAGCGAATGACTGGCAATGTGTTTTAAAGCGTTTGAGAATACAATCACTTACTGTCCGTACTTCCGGGGCCCAAATAAGGAAGAAATCAAATCAATTAGCAAGCATAAAGGGATAATATTTCTAAAATGTCAGAGAATGCCAAATGGAAATGATTTTAAACTCTGTACTATTTTTAAAGCCTAAAACCTCAGGGTGCCACCCTCCCTTCCTGTCTTGATTGTCTGGTGTTCTATACTTCGGAGCAGGGATGTGCCCAAAGCTGAATACTTTATTCGGAAAGGCACAGATAATGGCTTAAAGAATAACGAATTCTATCGAATAATAGGAAAATAAAAATTTGCTCCAGTTCTAAAACTTTTAGAACTATATTTTTGGATTACATCTGAGTGGAGTAGGAGTGCCACTTAAAGGCACAATCTGTACATTTTCGCCACTAGAGGTCATATTTTTTTTTTTTTACTATAATAAAGGTGAAGTTTGATGATGCTCTGAAGTGGAATGATGGGAGATGTCGTTTTCACCATCCAGAGATATATGGAATTCACGAATGATGGTCACTGATGAGGTAATTAATTAGTTTTTGTATTACCTGTACGTTTGCAATGTAACACATTTGCATAATGCCAGCCTACATCTTCATTGGCTGCCCACAAATAACTACTTCTTTGAACCACGCTCAAATAATGTAGTTGTAGATGAGACTGGAAGAGTCTAGTTTGTGCTGCAAATCCACTTTGATGCAATTCAAAAGGATGAGGACTCGCCCTGGAATTGATACGGAAAACAATTTCATTTTTCATATCACTGCGCATCAAGCATTGAAGAAGCCTCTAGAGCTGAAATTAAGATATAGTAGTAGGGGCATTTGGGGGGTAAAATATGTATTATTTTGGCAAGGTTGCCTGCTAAAATTCGCATTCCTGGGCCTATAGATCACATAATTGGGGTCGCTTCAACCCGCGGACATGGAAAACAACCCGCAGGAAAACTGCGGACTTGGCAACACATGCAGTTGAGTTCTGTTATGCGTCGCTCCATTGCTGTGATTGGTTGTAGGTCTATCCAATTGAGGTCTTTCCTGGTTCGGTTAAAACACGCCCCATAATCACAGCCCAACAGAGCAGTATCAGACTCATATTCTGACTAGCATTGAGTATGACCACGTATATGAACTAACCATTTCTCAGACTCTTTGATGAGGAGATGTGCATACTATACTGTATACTATGAGAAAATTAAAAGTATTTTGATCTTTAATACATGTAAAACAAAATTAGGAACAATTAAAATAGCATAAGTACCCCTTGTCCTCCATACATAAAAAATAAAAAAAAACGTAGCCAAATAGCTATTTAAGCATTAATGCAGACTTTTTAAAATATTTCAAAGATTTAAAAAAATATATATAATTCTGGTCAATTAATAAAGGTTACGTCAAGAATACACGTGCATACACCGTGGATTAGATTTATTTATTTATTTATTTATTATTTAAACCATTTGAATATATTAAGAAGCATTCAAATGGTTACCGGAGGTGTAGTCATTTACAACATACATTATGCTCTAGAATCAGATGGACATGCTCCTTATAAATAATAAAGAATGATGAGTGTCTTTATTGATGGTTAACATAAAATGTACATCTGTGAGATAGATAGAGTTTATTTCTGGAAAATGTATCATTGCTTGTTACTTAAATCTGAAAAGAATGATACAAAGACAAAACTGTTCAAAACAAAGGCATACCGAATCTGCTTTACTTTTGCTGGTAGGTTCATGCTCGGTGTGTGTGTGTGCGTGTGCGTGTGTGTTGGGCGTCCACCCCGGTTCGTCTTTTTAGCATCATTAGGGTCCATCATGCCTTGCTAAAATGAGGCTTAGCACATAGGTACACCTCTTTTCTCCTTTGATCATAGCCAGCGTTCCCTCTCTTTCGCTCCCTGCCCGATCTCTAGTAAACAACGCGCCTGCAGCGACGGTGCTCGCTAATGAAGCATTTTACAGATATAGTGTTCTGTTCCACTCAGAGAACCTCTACTACAACGGCATTACAGCCGGTCAAAGAAAGCACTCCTGACTTTCATCTTCAAATCTCCTAATGAACACCTGCTCTCACATCCTTTCTCACAAACACAACTTTCCCATTATCTCACTTGAATTCCCTCCATTGAGCTGCCCGCAGGGAGTTGGGTCGACCCACGGATGGCGCTGTCCCTCCTGGGGTGGGGTGGGGTAGGGTGGGAGTGGTTGATCTTGGAGCAGGTCTTGGCTCAGGCGGCCGGTGCTCATTGTTAATTTAACACTATTGATTTGGGGTCTGGGGTGACAATTGGACCTGAGATCAGATAACTGTAAACATAAACCACGGCGACATGCGAAGGGACACTCGCTGTGCTCCAGGATTCTGCGGGCACTGAGTGACGATAAGTGTCTTGCGGCGTCTTTCTGTCTGTCATATGGACAGTGGGCAGGGCTATCCAGCACATGGACAATTTATTTTATTTTTAAAAATATATATATATTAATAAAAGACTGCACTAAAAAAACAAAAGCAAAATAATGTTCAGGATTCTATTACCAATACAATCCAGATGGATGGATGAACGGACAGATATAATGGCATACAGAACAATAGATGGAAAGACAGACAGACAGATCAATAGACTGATAGAATGACAGATAGAACTGTAAATAGAACGACAGACAGAAAGAAAACTCTGTTGCACTTTATTTTACTGCACGTGGACTTAAGTGTACTTACAGTGTTACCAAAGAACTGGGTAATATAAGCTAAATACATGGGTTAAGGTTAGGTTTAAAGGTAGGTTTAGTTAGTACTCAGTTACATAGTACATAGTATGTACATGGGGAACAGGAATAAAGTCCAACTGAAAACTCACTGATACATATGAACGTGGGAACCCAGGTTGTTGCATTTGTCCTATTATATTTTAGTTTATCCAAATCTCTTTTTACTGCATGGCAGAAGGAACTGAAAATCTGACAGGCGCACAACACAAATCTGGCCTCTCCACCTTATCTCTCTCTCTCTCTCTCATGTTCAGAGGCCACTGAAAGCTGAATTTGCCTCCCCTACACCCCCACCCAGCAGTATTGACATTCTCCTCATTTTTCCCAGTGCTGTGAGGAGTCCGGGGTGTTACACATGAATTATGCAGGCTGGGACACCACAGAGCAGAGAAACACCAGTGCCATCATAATTGAGACAATTGAAAAGACAATACTAGTTGGTCAATAATTAGGCTGCAGGAGGGAGAATCAGATCCGTTCCTCCTCCTCCTCTTCCTCCTCCTCCTCCTCCCTTTTCTCTCCTTGCTGTGCGGTGAACGTGCCGCCCACAGGAGCGACTCCATTTGCTGTCCACACTCCTCTGTGTCTTGGGTAACTGGTTTGTTTTTCATTTTACAAGGCAACTCTCACTATAACAAAACATGATTCTTCTCTCTCTCTTTTTAGTTTTTTTTTACATTATTTGCTTGTGTAACTAATTGCAAATATGTCAGATCAAAACCACCACCGCAAAATGTAAACACCAATTAGTGTGTAAATGTTTTATTAGAATGCAGGTTTTAATAGTAGTTTGTTTCTTTTCATTTTTCTCTTGTAAAAAAAAAAAAAAAACTCAACTACTTCAAACTAAAAAGCATTTTCTGACAATCGAGTACAAAACAGAAAAAAGTCACATAGGTGAGAGAAGGGCAGTTTCTCTCTTATTGATTTGTGCGCTGAGGGTAGAGGGTAACAGGAAGGAAGGACCCCATGACAGGATATAACTCCAACTAGTTTCATACTTAATGTCACTGTTCAGACCAGCACTGGGCAGGCTCTGTATTTTTCTAGAAGTCCGTCAATTTGTGTAAACTACGTGGCATTATTCATGATAGGGGTCTGCAGAAGAGGAGAGCTATTGATTTCTAGCACAGGTCCGGCTCTGATTCATAAATCCACTCAGCCACTCGAGACTCCCAAAGGATCTATTATCCACACTGGTCTCCATCCCAAAACAACGGCTCAAGGTGATCACCATAAAAGTGCCAGCCTTCGTCGTTTTTCACCAACTCCAGGTCAAATACAAAAGCCTTCGGTTTTACAGGAACTACGTGATCCGACCCTAAAACTCCTGATATTGTTGATCTTAGCTGAAGAGAAGCTTTAAAACAAGGGATGCACAATATATCTGTCCCAAAGTTACTCAGTTATTTTTTTAGATTCAATTAGTTTTATTTTTTTATTTTTTATTATTTTTATTTAATTTTTTCTGTATGGTTAACACAGCTAAATTAAAATATAAATTAAAAAAAATAAATTGAAAGAAGTCTGTTATGCTCATCAAGGCTGAATTTGATTAAAAATACAGTTAAACCTGTTATCATTTTAAATAATTATTTTTTAAAAATGTAAAAAATATATTTATATTGTGCTGACGGAAAAGCTGATTAATAGTAATTAATTGCAGAACAAAAGTGTGATATGATGAAAGTTTTGATGATGAATCCACAGAATGAGTGAAGTACACCCCGCCATTCTAATGGTATAAATGAATAAATGGGCTCTCTAAGCTTTTAATGTACTACATTCTGCAGGGGGTTTCTAATGTTGCTTCATGCAAGCTGTTTCAGGGTCAGCAGGACATTATTTGCATTTCACAGGCACTGTTTGCATTATTTGCATTTTGCAGCCTTTTCTATGCAACACAGAAAAATATAGAAACATTAACCCATATCCTGTGCAAGTCAATAAACAAAATGCAACACCTTCAGAGCAAGTGTTTTATATGCGAGTGAGTTCAAATGCACCACTTGCCACAATTCTGAATAGAGGGCAGACTATTTCATATCGGATCATTTACAGGTTTTGACAGTGTATTTTAAGAGGACTTTACTTTCTGTTTTATTAAGTCTCGTTTCTGAGTATTTGTCAAGGTTTTCCCTCCTGAACGCACACACAAAGGGCTCAGTGTATGTCTTGGCTCGCCCATTAGGCTTTATGGACAGCTGTATGCACTTTTATTAGCGGGTTAATGGCATTTAAAGGAGCAAGTGCTGAGCTAAACCCACAACATTAAAAACAGAAAATGGCACTGTGGGATTCCTTCGAGGTCAAACAAAACGGCTGCTTGACTCAGCATCGAACGCAGCTCAGCTTCGACCCTTGACATCTCTTCTCGGCCGAGCCGTCACATAAAAACCGCCCCCATTGCTAATGCTACATTTGCGTCAAGCTGAGAATTTCATGAGTGAGAGGAGTGCGAAGAAAATATCCAAACATGCAAGCATCAAGAATTCAGCCTGAGCCGTAAAACATAATGAGCGGAAGTAACGCAAGTACCAACTGCAATTTAGAGAAAGGAACATCAAGGACTGAGGAGAAACCATTTAACAGTCTGTGTTCAGACATAATTAGCGGGAAAATGGCGCAACAGGACTTTCTTACTCGCTAGTCTTAATTAGCTCTGCTGCTAAATCTTCGCTAAGAGGTAAACAAAGGCGCTAAGCTTGAAAAACATCATATTCAGGTGTCTTTTATTTTGTGTTTCTGTTGATGAACATAAAAGGGAGATGCTAGATCAGTACAGTAACGGTCCCAACGCTGCCTCTGTGATTTTCATTACTTGGCTGCTTCCAATTTGCCCATCTGTCTCCTAATTATTGACTGCATTGGCGGCACTGCTTTTGGCTCTGGTAAGCTGCAGGACCGCGCTCACACTCATTCTCCCGTGTCTGTTTTTATTAAACACGGGGGCTCACGGTATGCGCAACGGCTGCTTATTTTTATGGTGGCGGGCTGCTTAATGAAGGATTGCACAACATTGCAAACACGGTTCGACAAATGCGATATATTAGTTTTAAATCACTGACAAAGTCATGAGGATGATTTCTGGATGGTTGTAAAGCCGTTTCCGTGAGGACAAGATGCCTTAAATTGAATTTCTGGGGAGGAAAAGTCAAGCCATGTGCCTTTCTGGTGTGCTTTCAGTGAAATTATGACCTATTCAGACCTGCACATTCCCAACAGAACCCAGACTCCCCATGCGAGGAGAGACAGATAAGAGATGGAAAAAGGATGCAGTGATGATGGTGCAGAGAGTAATGGAGGATGGGTAAATGGACAGATCGAGCCCTGTGCGAGCATGTGGGCAGAACAGTCAGACCCACAGTACTCCACCACCCTCTCTGCATTCTTCGTTTGAAAGGTGACCTTCCCAGAATCCCTTTCACCACTGATGCATCCCTTGTATTAAAAAGCACCAGTGCCACTCTGCTGGCCAAACTGGGACCCTTAGACACTCACATTACGCCCCCAACCCAACCGGCCCTCTGTTGCATTTTCCCTCCTACACTCCAGTCTATCAGAGTGCTTTTTTTCCCCGGTAACACGTTTGTGGTGATGGATGAGCGTTGAGCGTCTTTCTGACAGGCCTGCAGCTGATGCCACATAATCACTGTATCACCGTTTAGGCAAAATTACCAAATTATACCAACCCCCCGGAGGCACTGGTGCGACTGACAGGTCCAGCCAACAAAAGAAACTCATATTCCGGCGGTGGAGGTGGACGAAGAGGGGGAGGCAAGAGAGAAGTCTAGAAAATTACAGTTAGCCAATTAACAGAGCATTCTGACGGTTTTAGTGACTGCTCTGTAATTACATTCAATAAGGCAATAGAGCAGATTTTGATTAGAATGTTGGAACTGAAATCATGTCTCTCTCCTGATGCACCAGATGGTTTTTAGCACATGAATATATTTTTTAAAGATCCATTTAAACTTATGTCCATTGTCAAGCCTTTAATGATCAACACCTCTTCATCTATCTATTTTCAGTCCTGTTTGCAACCTCAGTTTGTATTCAGTAAATAAATTCAGTCAATTCAATAACAGGATATGATGGCCTGCAAAACTGGACCGATGGACTTTTATTGTTTTCCAATAAAGTTTGAAACAACTTTTTGTGTATAGGTGACATTTACGATGTGCCCACTTGCTGCTTCCAGAGCCACCAGCCAACATGTTCTTTTGTGCTCTGAAAGTGGCTGTTGAAATAAGGGGGGCCCACATCCATAAAGTCGCCTGAAAAACATAAGAGCACTTACAATGTTGCAAAGTTTGTAATATCTCATTTTAAACTTGCATGATTCAGGATTTGAAAAGAGAAACAATTCATTTTATTGTTCTCTTTAAGTGGCTAATTTGCGCCATGTAAACTAAAAACCTTGTTTCTGGTAAATTCTCCAAAAATAGAAACCTTTTTGATGCGTGTGCTTTTTGAGATAAACAAAATGAAAAAAGCATTACAACTAAATAATATGTTACAATGTTACGTTTTAGACTTATCTGTTTAGAAGTAGCAATTAGATATCCTTTTACATTTGCCAACAACAAAGCATTTTTCACAGTTGCATAATGAAAATATATCATATTAGAGCACCTATTCAGTGCTGAGCTATCAAATAATTCTAAACTGCGAGTAGCTGGGAAAAAAAAGAACCTGAGGCGAAACTCTGACTAAAGCATGAAGTGAGAAATTTAGATTCAGGAAGATCACACATAGCACCGTGGGCCACTTCAACAAATGGAGAAATTGCTCTCTGAATTCTAACATCCAACATAAAGGGCTTTCTTCTAATGTTTTTCTTCTCTCAATAGAGCTCATACACAAACTTAATCCACATAAAATACACTAACATACACTTATGAGTAAATAACCACGCATAAAGAGAGGGTCAGTGCAGAAAGTTTCAGTCCAAACTAAATTGTTGTGTTAAAAAAAACAAAAAAAAAACAAGGGCAGAGTAATAAGTTCACAGCGGAGAGAGGCAGACCACCAATAACCAAATTAAAGTGGACAATCATCTTTGCAGGAATGTCAAAGGCGTCCAATCAGATGAAAAGATGGAGCTCCGGGTGACAAATGCAACCCAGTGAACCGATAATGATTCGGAGGGATAATTTAATCTAAATGAACTATGTGTCACTTATCAATAGTGGGTACTTTGGTGTAATTAATTTTCATTTGCAGGGTAAAGAGAGGCGAGTAGACGGTCCTAGGATGAAACGGGGCATACGAGTGATTTCTCATTGCTAACTCACCCGAATTTATCACACTCGCTAAGACATGTGCTAATGATTAGTGTTATTGCTCCAGGTGTGTTTACTGTAAATACTGGAATCCTGGCATCTGGCTTGGGGTGAGAGTTTGACGCTGATGGAGATGATGATAAGACGACCTTCAAAATCGGCTAATAAACACTGTGGTGTGCCTGATGCAATGTAATTTAACTTTCTGCTGTAATTATCGAATTTTGTATGCAGTGAGTTAGTTAAATGCTAATTGGTACTGAGGACAGCAAACTAAGAGGGTAGTTATTTTACAAACAGAGCAAGCCTTAAAATAACAGAGCTGGTAGTCTGATTCAAATATATGAAACATAAAAATGTAGAATGAATCGTGTATATCAGATAGCTTACATGTGGAGAGAGAGAGAGAGAGGGGGAGGAGTTCATGAGTCACTATGAATAGCTCACAGTGGAGAAAGAACAACCAGCTCAGTCAAGACCGCCCATATTTGAGATAATTACCCATTAACTTGTTGAACTGAGCCCATGAACATGACATTACTCACACACCGGCCCTGCTCCTGATCAAGTCTCAGTCTGTGCTCCTTACACAGAGAGACATTTTTTTTTTTTTACATTATGCAACCTTGTTGACACATTATTATAAATTCCAACAAAGCTCATAATATGAAGCTGCCTATGGATTTAGATGCGCACAAGTAATTTTTTTGTGTGTGTGTGTGTGTGAGTGTCAGAAATAAATAAAATAATATATATACACGCACACACAAAAGAGTACTCCTTTGCATACTGTCCTCCATCTAGGGCAGAATGTTAAAAAAGAATGGAAAGCACTGCAGAAGAAAGAGGGAGACTTGCAATGGAGAATTGTTCATGCCGCTGTTGCAGTGAATGTACTAGTTTAAATTATAAATCCTGGGATTAGCAAACAATGTCCTTTTTGCTTCCAGAAAGAAAATATATGCCATACGTTTTTGTATTGTAACAGGCTCATACCATTGTTTTAGAGATTGTTTGTTTTGATGAGATTTTTTTCATCAGAAATGTTTGTGGTTTTAAATACACCCAGGGATAATTGCAAAAACGGCACTGTATGATATTAGGAATATAAGAATTTTACGAAATTCAAGCAATTTACAAATTGTGTTTCTAGTGAAATCCAGAATTTTAATTGACTTTCAGTATTAAAAGGCTATGGGGGACCTTATGACTTTTGAATGGATTTGGTGTTATAAGGGGGTTGTGTGAAATGTTTAATGAGAGTTTACAGTTTGTATTTTTTTATTATTATTTTTTGATTTGAATGTGTATGGATTTTTGATTTGATGTGTATTTGATATGAATTGTATGTGTATATTTTGTATTCTCTCAGGTAGGAATTGATTGTGATTGGATAGATGGATATATAGATATATAGATATATAGATATATAGATAGATATATAGATATATAGATAGATAGATAGATAGATAGATAGATAGATAGATAGATAGATAGATAGATAGATAGATAGATAGATAGATAGATAGATAGATAGATAGATAGATAGATAGATAGATAGATAGATAGATAGATAGATAGATAGATAGATAGATAGATAGATGGGATAGATGGGATAGATGGATGGATGGATGGATGGATGGATGGATGGATCGATGGATGGATGGATGGATGGAACAATTTAAACAGAGGTGGACAACCCCCTCTCCTCCCTAAACTCACCATATGTATACACACATATATTTGAAAATAATGTTCAGCAAAACAAGCTGTTATATTTCTATGGCCCTATGTTCTAGATGATTTATTTTTCTATGCCTAGAGGAAAATTTAAGTAAAAACTAGAATAGCTTTCCCCCCTCTTTCCCCTAATCTATTTGTTGTTGTTGTTTCTTTCAAGTTTGCCTTATATATGATGCTGAAAGCTGTAAAACTTTCATTGCATTAATTTCAAAGGCATTCAGTGTGCTTTTGAACGCCTCAATAATAAAACACTCCCTCCATGAGCAGCCTGTCTGAAACTGCATGAGCTAATCGTTGAGCCGGTGACCCCTGCGTGTTTGTGGTCAAAGTTGAGACAGACCAAACAGGCTATGTTCCTCACTCGAACTCTGAGGCTTGTTTTAGCCTTGGTCAACACTCACTTAAATCATTTCTGTCCATCCATCACGGTGCGCCTCTGACACGCACTAATAGCAGGGTGTTTGAAACACAACATCTGCAGGGACGTCTTTTGCCCCCTCTGAGACCCAAGATGCATTAAATGGGGCCCCCCACAGTCCTGCAATTGCTAGGATATTTATTCTAAATAAAATGTATTTTAAATAATCATATTAAATACCTTGAACATCTGTTCGAAATGAGAAAAGGTTTATGAAAAATCTAATTTATTTGGATTAATTAGATATTAAACACATTGCCCAATGTTCACTTGCTTTAAACGATAGACAAATCAAGTCTTTATAACACATTATATGAATTGTATGGATAATGGATTTCAAGATTGAATTATGTATAAAAAAAATTATTGACACATCAAGTTTAATTTCGACAGCAACATCTATTCACTCATTCTGTTCTCCAACATATGCAAAAAAAAAATAGAAATAATGAAATTTGCTGTCAATTATTTCCATTATCAATTATGATTGATTGAGTTTTCGAGCGCTGAAATATTTTGGCAATGGTGATGATGCTATGTTGGCAATCTGAGAAATAAACATGTATGAAAGCACTGAAAACATCAGAGCAATGTCTAACACGATGTCATGACCACAACAGACTCAGAACAACAATTATTGAACGATCCAGCACAAATGAAAACAGCAAACACACTGTACCCTGAATCCTCTGAGTATGTGTACTGTAGTTTCAGTGCATTTCAACACCAGCACATAATGCATTATTTAGAGTGTACATTGAGGTTTTATCTTAAATGAGGAGAATAAAAGCCAGAACAGTAAATGACATAGACAGGATTTTGAACTGTCAATCTTGCAGCCGCCTCAGGGAGAAAAACAAAAAGCAAAGAGAGAGTGGGTGATTTCAGACGAGATCGGCGAGTGAGAGCCCCTCTCTTCCTCCTCCGTTCTTTTTCTCATCTGTCTTAAACGTTCCTCGGGGACGTTAACTTTTCCCAGGCAGTCCTCTTTGGCTTTAACAATTAATGTGCTGGGGCTCCACAGAGACAGCTGATGCTAAACACTGCACAGTTTTGTTTACGTACAAGTACATTAATAAAGATGAGACCCTGCTGGTTTTGAGGAGAAGAGACAGAGACGAAAAAGAAGAGGAGGATAAAATCAGCTTCCTCGTCCATTTCCTTCAAGTAGCCCACAACATACTGGGATGCTGAAATCAGCCCCTGCAGTGAATGAATAAAGAGCATTGGACAGCATGCATTCATTTTAAAGAGATATTTAAGTGCATTTTCTATTGATTATAGTCCACTCCAAAGGGTGATATTTTATTTAACAGAATCCACTTTCCAAGGACTACAATGTGTTTTTTTCCGGGCTTTGTGAAGTCATAATGTTACTCATTTGAATAATTCCCACCCACGGATGAGGCATGGCTGAGCTGCATTTGAGAACAGTGTCATCGCTATAAGAGACGCTGTTTTGTCCACCCGGTTTCCAAAACTCATTTGTTTGACCTTCCTAAGGCTGACATAAATCAAGAGTGGTTAAAATGTATTTTAAAACACTATTCCTGAACATTATAACCCCAAAATTAATCTGTGTGTTGCACATTTTATGTAGAACAGCTTCCAGAAACTAAGCAATGCACAAAAGCTTCTCCTGAAGTGGAGCAGTTCTCACTTTGTCATTGCTCCCACAATCTGTTGATTATGGATCACAACTTTTTAGTATGTCTTGTTAATTATGTTTTATAGTTGCTATGATGAAAACAAAAAGCAAAGCTTTGCCTCCGTCTGTCTGCTAACTAACATTACAGTATTAAAGTTGTGTTTACAGGAGCATTTTTCACTTTTGAAAGGCTGTTCACCGCCCCTTAGGAAAAGTAACTATGGGTTTATGATCGATTAATGTTTGTATTAGCAAAGTTTTCCAACAAATATCATGATTAAATGGTGTACAACAGAGTATCTAAAATGCATAATAAAAATAATAACAAATAAAAGAAACATACCACTCTGAAACCTCCTGTGAAATCCCTGCTTGCAAAGTCCCTTGCACAAAATCCATTCTGGACAATCCTCTTGTTTGTTAAAATTCTTAAATTGAATTGGATTGAAATTAATGTCATCCTTGATATTTACACCGGAGCCAGGGCTCCAGACTAACGTTTTTCACTAGGAGCACAGTGGCCCCCAACTGAAAATTTGAGGGGCACAACCAGAAAATTTAGGGGCACACACCATAAATCAACATGCTAATTTCCGTTGTATTACTAATAAATACTCCAAGAATGACAACCTCGAGCCAATAGTGTTTCGAGTCTGATATGTGATGGAGCATGTGATTTGTTGAATTCAGTGAACGAATACGCCCTTTACTGACCGAGATGCGTTTGAGTCTGAACGAGAGATCTAGTTCATGAACGAATTGAACGAACTGGTACATGTTGTTCGTGAAGTTAACGAAATGAACCAGTTGTTGAACGATACTGATAGCGAACAGGTAGAGCTTGGCTCGTGTAGTTTTGGTATATTTGCAGCAAAGAAAGAAATGTACACTTTACCATTGTAATGAAAACAGTGTAATAACGCAGGCTGATGGTTAAATGATTACTGTACAGAGTATAAGCACTGGTATGTTTGAACAGGTTTATTTTAAATAAAATGACTTCATTACGTTTGAGTCATGAACTTCTATAAAAACTGTAAAACAAATAAAAAAATGTGACAGTATTGATTAAAAAGATCTCATGTGTGTCACATCAGCAAATATAGCATTCTAGAGAGCTTGTAATTGGAGTGATCTATTGAATACACACCCAAATTTACTGGTCGCACATGTGTGACTGGATGTAAAATTCAGTTGCGCACACTCAAATTTTGGTAC
This sequence comes from Gobiocypris rarus, assembly GCA_023029165.1. Taxonomy (NCBI): domain Eukaryota; kingdom Metazoa; phylum Chordata; class Actinopteri; order Cypriniformes; family Gobionidae; genus Gobiocypris; species Gobiocypris rarus. Next base: position 18,694,002 of record CM040927.1, read on the forward strand.
CAAAATGCAACCATTTGGAGGCAGTCTGGAGCCCTGTGAGCAGATTAAACTCTCGGTTGTGGTAAGGGCCGTGATATTTCCCGAACACAAGGTGCCAACCACAACACACTGGGCCAGCTAACAGAACATTTTGTATTTCAGAAGGAGGGAACTTTATCGCAACAGGAACTAATGACGCGTTTAGGTGAGAGAGGCACAATCTAAAATGTGTGAAAATTATGTTTTTTGAACAATCCAGCATGAAAGCATATTCAAGACTTTGTAAAAGGGCATAATAGGACCTCTTTAAAAGGAAAATGAGTGTGTGCTTAATGCTAGCGGATATATCCTTGGTCAAACTCTGAACACTTGCTACAGCTATATACACAAACAAAGCAAACAGTGCTTTGTTTTCTTCGAAATGAAAAAGAGATCACATACGCACAAACAAAAATGGATCTGCTGTCGTGTGATGGTTCAATAATTCATAACAATGCTTCATCTAATGTATCCGTTCTGTTGATAAGCCAGTGTATTTATGACCACATTGCTAAAGTGTTTTGAAGTGATATTCAAGCACCATCCACCGTTGCATTAATATTTGATATTTTTGCAAATAATCTTTGTCCTTTTTTAATGTGTCAAGAGACAAAGGACTGTTTTAGGGATATGATGAATATAAAGTACAGCAGGATTTTGTTTAAATGGTAATTTATGCAGAAACTCTAGACAATACATAGGAACTCGTACTTTATAAACCTATACTCTGTGTTCAGCTTTTAAAGGAATATTCCAGAAGTTTTGTGGCATAATGTTGATTATGGAAGTGAATGGAGACAATCAATAAAAACCCGCCGTTTCAAAACTGTAGTCACAATCAATGAAAAATGCATGTCCAATTTTACACCTTCAACCTTCACATTTACAATTTTAACATTGTCATGAAAACAAAATGAAAATGAGAAAATCAAAAAGGAATCACAAACTATTTCATAAACTATAAGAAACTATACAACTTCACACTTTGCCTTTTAAAAAAAAGGGACCAATTTATTTTCATTTAAAAGGCCCACTGAAGTGCCTTGAAACGCGCAGCATTATTCAATGTGTTGACTGTAAACTGCCGTTTCCTCCTAATCTCTAACCGTTTCTCATAATCTCCTCCATATCGCTTTGAAATACAGCATTCTGTACAGAATTTAAATGGGTCCGATACATTTTGTTGTCTGCGCTAAGTGATCCGCTTAGTGCTCTCGTGGCTCTGGACTGAAAACAGACTGTGTGCATGCTGTGGTGGTGTGCGTGACATGACACCAGACTTAAAAAAACGGACGAAATTAACACTATACAGAACCCAAACTATCCCTTTAAGAAAGACTAAATGAATTCCATAAATTCCACATGTTTCTTTCAGCAACATAACATTAATTCATGCAGCTGAATAATATATAGTACAGAAAGACAAACAATAAAAAAGTTCAAATGTATACAGTACAGCTTTTCGTAAGAAATCATTTAATGGTAAAAAGCTATTGTCCTAAATAAATCACTGCTTTCATTGTCAGATTGAGGTAACAGACACAGTTTTATTTAGTGCCTTTTTCCGCTATATGGTGGGAGGATAATTACTGTCATTTATTAATAATCCCAGGGCCAGTCTTCAGTAATGTGTGCCACATGTGATAGCCTGATCCTACAAGTGTCCCATTTGCCTCTGAGATACACAAGTCTTGTTTTTTTCAAAGCCAAAAAAGTGAGAGCGTATAAAAGAAAATTGAAGAAAGAGGTCTGCTGATCACTAATAGCGCCCAATTTTCTTGTCTTTGGCAAGAGAGAATCAAATGATGGGAACAGGAATCCAAAAGGGCACTTTTTGAGATGTCATGTCCCATTGGCTTCAAGTAAAGTGTGTGTATGAGAAAAAGAGCGGGGCTAGCCGGGTTTTAGCTCATTACTTTCCTAAGGACGATGGTGGGTTGTTCTTTACAGCATCCAGCATCTCTGTCCAAACACAAGGAAGCATTTTATCCCTTAGGTTTTGTTTTTCCTCCGCTCTCTTATGCGTTTAATTTCGACATTAGCTTAGGCAATATAATTTGCCATCCGGTGACCTTGACAGATTGTAGCAGGGACGCAAGCCAGCAGCAATGCCTTTGAGGAATGAGTATTTGATGAGTGGAGTAGTTTAGCTCACTAGGTACAGCTTAAACTGAATTCCTATTCCAGAACTTTCAGATCCATCCTTACCAAACACATCCTGGCAGTTATTTGTCCAATTTTACTTTTAATCAACAATGAAAGCCTCTGAGATACAAACAGGTTTTAAAAAAAGAAAATGCTGAAGACAAACATATCTAATTAAATCTGTTATCGTTACACCATCTGGGACAGGGACAATGGCCTTATCTTTGTGAATTGAATTTATTCATGAATTAACCTAAAAGGCACCTTCAACAGTGGCTACCCCTTACAAAGCTTACCACGGTTTTACTACAGTAATATTAGCAAAGCTAAACAATTTTGTGAGGGGAACTTAGCCTACATTGTAATACACAAAACCTTAATTTGTTTCTGTACGCAGATTTTTTTTAAAGTAAATTAAGTATTAAGGTTTAAGTAGTTAGTTAAGTAAAATTAAGTAAACTCTACTTAACTAAGTTAAGTAAAATTAATAAAGAAAAAAACTAACTTGGCCAGTAAAAGTTTGTTGAGTAACTTCTATATAGTTGAAGTCTACTTTGTCTACTTTTTACTAAAACGATACAACACTGAATTAAAACACACTTTTAAAGTGTATGCTTTACTTAGAAATAGTGTAAATAATACAATAGATATTGTGTAGACACCATATCTACATAATAGAAATAATGTCATTTTGAGTAAGAAAATTAACTCCAGATGTCACAAAATGGCCTGTTATTAAACCTATCAACAAAAGGAATGATAAAACAGTGTATAAGTAAATACAGCTGGAGAACAAAACAAATCTTTATTAATTATTCAAGCCCCAGTGCATGCTGGGAACACCAGTATCATAAAAGTTGAGTAGGCTTCACTTAATTTTATAACATATATATTTATGCTTTAATTTCTACAAGCTTGAACTGAGTACTAATATTTTGTATTTTAATGCTTACCTGAACTAACTTTTATTTTTCATATAGAAATTACATTCGTTTTTTCTGTAGTATTTACTTCGCCACAGAATATCATTGTACATATTACAGCTAAGAGTTATACATTTATGATATTAACAACTTATGGCCCCACCAGAACAATTTTTTTATTAAGAACATTTATGTCATTTTCCATGTATTTAGCAAGAAAAATAAATATTAACAGTACATTTTAAAATATTTTAAACTAAACTATTAAATAATATATAGCACACTTAAAAGCAAAGTAAAATATAGGCCTACAGAAATTACGACTAAATACAACAAAAAAATAATACAATTCCAGAATACTTTGCATACTTTATTTATTTAATTTAATAATTGCATATTATTGATAATAATGGGTATGAATCTCATCTACTAGTCTCACTGGACCAGCAGAAGAAAAAAAAAGAAAAAAAAATCAAATGGGTAACCTGTCATGGGTAACATTGCTTTTGCAACAGCAAAGGTAATAGCAAAAAGATGCTAATAAACTATTTCTTTCTGTGGCGTCTGCTCTACATCAGAGACTTTAGTGCCCCAGTCTATAAGGCAGTCTCAGGTCAACTGAAACTAGAGGAAGGAACGCAGGAAGGAAGCAAAGAAAAGGGAAAGAGTGATATAAAGTGGCCTTGCACACTGTAAAATCTCTGTTCTCGTCAATTCCAGAGGGAAGTGAGAAGCCCGCAGGTAAGACTTCAGAAAAGGTCGAGGTAGAAGAGCTCCCTTTCTCTGCCTTTCTACCAAAAGAGAGGGATACGCTTTCTGAGAGCAGAATGGAAGGAAAAGGGGCTTGTGTTCTGGCAAATTATGGAAGCATAAAAAGCCCATGCTGGAAATATTTGACTACGCCAAGATATAAAAGGTAAAAGGACCATCTGTGCCATTTGCATCCCGTTCCCTGGTTGTCTCTGTGGCGCAGTAGAGTAAACCATCTTGCAGCAGATGCTGATGGAACGCAAACATAGAAGTTAGTGACGCTGAAAGAGCTTGTGTGTCCAATCAGAATGAGCCTCAGAGATGATAAATATGCATTATAATGTGCTGCAAGTTGCAAGTATAACCATGGCAACTGTCCCAGCCTGTTTTGACTATGCAGTGTTGTTTGTGGTGAGCTTCCTTCCTTCGCTACCATAAAGATGATGGCATAATGAAGCTGTTTTCCGAGGCATTAGTAAACCCATCTGAAGCATATAGAGACTAGAGATGGGGAGGGGGGGAATTGATTCACCATTGCAATGTTATTCTCTCTCCAATAATTGTTGATTGATTTTTATAAATCTTATTTTTTTTTTTATGTATACACAGGATAAAACACAAGCGTGGTGAGGGCACTACAAATACAGCAAGGACATTAGCACTGTTGACAAAAACATGAGAAGCATCTAGAATCATTTTAGAATCAGATACCGACTTGCTGAATCAAAATAGAACCAAACCATGACGAACTCAAAGATTTCCAATCCTAATAGTTAAGGTTATTACTATTTGAAGTGTTTGCTTCTTGACACAATTGGAATAACTGACTTTCACTGAAAGCATAATTACTTTTCCCAAATGCAGGCGCTTACATGCTTCATTCAATATTAGAGGTTGTTCTCAAATGGTGTGTTGCAAACCAAAAATGGATCACAGGTCTGCTGTGAAATAGTTGCTATGTTAAAAGAAATTCTCAAAATGATCATGCAAAGTTATAAATGGGCTTATTAACTTTTAATATGGAGGAGAACATGCTTCCCATACATTCTACTGTTGACATCAAAAGCAAACCATTACTGCAAATTTACTTGTCACTTAATGCAATACAATATTGAGCACATAGTTTGTTCCAATGTTCATTCATTTAATAATAATATTTAAAATAAAAGTAATAATAGTGCATTTAGGGTTAATTTTACTACATTTTTAGTACATTTTGGCTGCCTTTTTAGACCTATTTTGTTCAACATTATATTTATTGTATGATTCTAGAGACATTTTGTTACTTTGAGGAATAACCTATTTTAGTACTGTGATGGGCCACCACTTGACGTCCAATATAATCTTTATCCTGGAGCAAAACCAGCTGAGAACCAATGGTTTACCATTAATAATGCTAATCTGGTAGCAACTTCACTTCACGACGCAGTGTGACTTATTTGTAAAGCATGATTTCTATAAACTGCAAACAAAGCTGTGAAATAGACTTTCTACAAGAACTGAATGAAGGCACTCAACAACATATTCTGCCATGAAAAAAATAAATGCAGACAGTCTCAGAATGGGTATGTGGGTGGAAATTAGTCACAAAAGAGTAAATGCTTAACAGAAGAAAACTGAATGATGGGAAGAGTATACAGACAGAGAGAGAAATAGGGAGAGAGGAAGAGAGAAGCGAGTGAGAACCCGAAGACTTGCAGTGGATGTCGGCTTTGACAGAGAAATAATGAAGTGGCATGATGTTGATGCAGAAAGAGACAAAATGCAGCTTACTCGTTTGATGTTTTTAGGACTGATGAATCTCCTAAGGGCTGAAGAGGAGACATACAGTATGTTCCTCTCGCTGAGATTCTGCCTTTGCACTAATTAATCACATCATCCAACCATCCAGGATTCGATAAGCCTATAAAAAGCTTTAGCTCAGGCATCTCTGTCTGAAAGATTGCTTCAAGGTTGCTGGATGATGTTACATCCAATTCAATTGTTTTAGCTCAGAAGCGACATAACATTAAATCAAGGACAGTAGAGAAAGCCACAGAGCTTCTCATTTAGTCAATATAGGCTCCTTGTTAGAAAAGACAGGTGGCAGAACACAAAACATCTAACAATGTTTGCAAGTTATTTGAGCTGCCCTGTATTTCAATGGAAGAAAAAAAAAATAAAAAGCTGAGTTACGATAGGAAGTTTACCCCAGCCTCATAAAAAAAGTAATTAAACATTAAATGAAACATAAATTAAACATGAAAATTAAACATAGGTGTCTCTAAATGCATTTTTAAAAATAAACCAATTCTACGTGTCATAATGGTAAAAAAAAAGAGAGATAAAAACTCACCCTATGCAGACTAGCGCTGCACAATATATCCTTTCAACGTCAACATCACGAGTTTAAAGCATTCGAGTGCAAGATGACTTGAAAGAGAACCAAATTCAAAACTTGCACAGACGAAGCCGCATAGAAAGCATGCACACCGAATTCACTTCTCTTTCTCATCTTGTTGTGCTTGAACAGACACACGCACATAAATTGCCTGTATCCTCGTAAACAAGGTTGGTTATATCTTAAGTGAATGTACACAATTGAGAAAGAAAACAGATGTGTATCATTATTTTGGATCCATGCATTAAGTCTTAAAGTGACAACAGCCTGATAAACCTGCCGCTGTTTGTGCCATTAATGTTAATCAAACGACAAAGAGAAGATCCTTTTTGTAGATTTAACAACGATTAATAATAATTGAATGGTTACCCATATTCTTCAAAACACCTTCTCTTGTGTTCAGCAGAAGAAAGAAATTCATACAGGTTTGGAATAACTTCAGCGTGAGTAAATAAAGACAGAATTTTCACTTTTGTGTTAACTATCCTTTTAAGAGCACTAGTCTGCTGGTAAGGCTGAGAGAACAGCTGGTTGACCAACTGAATCAGCTTAATCCAGCTGGGAGAAAAGATGGAGAAAAATCTAAGACCCGCAAAACCACATAATTCAAGAGCACTTCTCTGCTAGTAAGGCAGGGAGACCAGTTGCCTGACCAGCTAAACCACCTGTCCGACCACCTAGATGATGGAACACCCGCTTAACCAGGCTGAGAGACTAGCAAAACCCTATTAAGACATCTTAAGAACTACAAATTGGCATCTGATGGGGTTTAGAGTAATGACCTTGTATATCTACATCAGACCACTTCAGGAAAAGTCCATAGTTTAGAGTCAGTTAATGTTTTAAGCACATCTTCACCACAGCAGGCAAACGACATGACAAGACACCCTCCTGCATTCTAAATCCCGTGACGCTGCCTCGTCGGAACGCTGTCTTCCAGCCGCTACCAGCGTGATGCTCATCATCACTCACATGAGTCAGAGAATGCCATAAGCTAATGGAATAAATCAAGGATGAAATATCAATCAAATTACAAACTAATAGTTCCCTTAATGTCTTTGTTGGAGTACAGATGGCCCCTTCAGCCAGCCAAGCACACCACAGCAAGTCATCATAATAATCAGCGCACTAATAATACCACTCCATTAATCACACATACGCGCCCAAAGTGCGTCGCTGCAAACAACGGGTGCTCTGCTGCAGGAACATCACAAAGTTGAAGCGCGGTAACACTCACTCATTAGATTGTTAATTAACTCTTCTCATGCTTATTGTTTAAAGAAACTACAAGGCAAGACACCCATCGAGGGGGTCTGTGAGCACTGCAGTTCCCTCGGCCGTCTTCATTTACCTGAAAAAAATAAAATAAAGGCAGCATGCAGATACTTACATTTAGCAGGGAGGTCGTAGCCGCAGGTGATCTTGGCTTTTCCAGTGTCACAGCCATTTAACGAGTGGCACTCTTCATACAGGAGATGACCCGCAGCTCTGTGTATGCAGCCATCCACTGAAAGAAAGAAACAACACCAGTGTAAGATAGTATTGATACACATGAATATCATGATAATATGTTTAGCAATACTGTATCGATACTGTATTTGTTTGCATCCAAGATTCATGACTTTGTTCAGTTTAAACCCTGATCGCTAGATGGTCTGAAGTCTGAAGAACGTGTACTGACGTAAGCACAAGGGCGAACCGCTGGCGTTAGCATTAGCAAACAAAGCTCACTGGTTACCCCCAATGAAAGACCGATGAATGATACCAGAACAAGCCACGGAGTACAGAGGTGAAGTATGGATTCATTTTGGCTTCCACTATAAAGAAAGCACTAATGAGATTGACAAGAGTCATGCTGTTTGCTAAATAAGCCGTGCCAAAATCTAATACTCGGGAAACACATTGAAATAAAACATAACATCCCGGTGCCATTCACACTGCTAAGAATGTTGTTAAGATTAACTAAAAATGTACAAAAAATTAATAGCACTTTCCTTTATTCAGACTGCACAAAAATGTGTGCAAGTATTGTATATTAGAGAGACTGATAAATGCAAATGCAGATGCCACTGTTCTGATTAAATTAAACCATTATGTATGTGGTGGGAAATGTGCTTTTTTTCAATTATCAAAATATATATTGTAACTGTATTGTTATACGTATCACATCACCATATTTGTTGTGATATAAAGCCCTAGTGAGAACAGATATGTTTGCAGAAATATTAAAAGATTTTCTCCCCTGAAATATATATAACTTGTTAGTTGATGTTTCATGGTGTTGGTTTGACCTTTTTGTGATTATGGGGTGTTTGAAATTCTTTAATATTTCTCATTTTGTGCTCCACAGAAGACAAAAAAAAGCAGGTTTTGAACAACAGAGAAATTTCTGAGGTGAACTATTCTTATGAATTAGTGTATTAGGAAATAAGGAAATAATGCATACAGAACAAAAAAAACACAACAACTCTGAGACACATGTTCTAAGACCTTATATGGTAGATGAAGCCATGATTCTTGAACTACTGATAGAAAAAGTGCTAAACCACCTCACATCCCTGACTACTGATTTGTAAAAAATGAATGTCATATGTCTTGAAGGAGCTTTTGTCTTCGGTTTTATTTTGCTCTCCCTTGGTTGTCCCCACCTCCTGATGTTTTAATTTCACATGGTTAAGCTCAGGATGCCATTGACTGATGGTACTGCTTACATGAGTAGGCAGAGAAATAGAAATCCAAATGGTCTCTCTCCCTCTAAAAGCCCATGACACACCCCCAGCAGCCCATTATCAATCACAAAGAAACATCATAAAGGTACAGTCATAAGGAAAACAAATAAATCTAAAAAATAACTTGTAAGCAGAAATTAAGGACTAGCTTGCACAAACAGACACAGAGCCCCTGTCTTCTTTTATCAAATAAGATCACTGTAAAGAGAATATGACATTTATTTGACCATACACATCATTCTACAGAATAACATTTTTTATTATATTTAGTCAAAATGTAAAAATTTTCTTCCATATCTGAAACATTTGTTCTTCTGGCATAATCAAGGCTGTGATATTGGGGAAACATTTTAACCAAATATATCAGAGTCAACCTTTCATAAACCAATTATACAGTATCTAGCCCAGTCCTGCATTTAAGTTTTAATAGAGGTTAAATACTTATGCAAGTAACTTAACTTTCACATAACTTTCCTGCATCGCATACAGTGTTTGGACATGAATGATCCGTCAAATTGAATTGGATTTTTGGGAATAGGTGAGTTACTATCTTTCAAAGCAATCAGACTTTTAATTTTTGGCATGGCAGACAAAATATCAGGCAAGAAAAACATCACATATTTAAGAAAAATGTCTACATACAGAACAAAAATCACACTGAAATGTCACATTACTGACGTTAAATGCATTGAAAATTCAATGTTGATTTTAAACAAATGAAGACAAATCACTCCTGCGTAAAAAACACAATGTCCCAGCCAACAGGTCGTGATACATGTGACCTAAATGTATGTTTTAGCTGCTGCCACTGATCTGGTTTGTACAGAGATGAACAGCATGTCATAAAGGAGATCAGTCTCAGTACGCTAATGACACAAGCAGATGAGAGGCAATAAAGATGACAGACAGCCCGCTGTTACAGAAGAGAGGCTGCTCACGCTAAATTTCATGATCGACCTGATCCACTCACTCATTCATTGTGCAATGACGTTGGAAATGAGTGTGAACAGCTTTGGCAAAAAAACAGAAAAACTCCCTTTTTCCTTTTCTTCCTTATCAGAAACTCTACCTAAGTTGACATAAACTACATACAGTTTTTTTTCTGTCACAATTTTCTGCAGGAGACACCAGCTGGTGGGAAGATTTTTCCACCACAATCAATCATCTTTAATGGTCTGAGCGACAGCAAGTCGACAGATACAGATTCCGATGGCTTTTGAGAATGCACTCAGTTCGAAAGATGAAGACAGTGACAGAGCTTGCAATAAGAGAATCGGTTCCTCAGACAGCCTGACAATTACCGCATCAAATGCCATCAGACTGCAATGGACATGTTGACAGAGCCGTGTAGGCGTACTTCTTTATGTCCTGCAGTTATGTATTTTTCAATACCTATACAGTTCCTGCAAAATTTAGCATGGACCACATTAATATTATTTGATAAAACAGCTGAACAAGTAGTTGTTAATATTGAGAAACTTTGACATTGACTACACTGAAAACAGCATTGACCATTGCTTCTCCAAGTAACAGTATTTTGTGATTGATTCAATAACTCACTTGTTGAGAGTCACTTGTTCAGTTCGTAAATGAATCAGTGTTTTTTAACAAATCGATTCAGTGAATGATTCAATGCTTCACTAATAAAGATAGTCACTTGTTCATTTCATGAATGAATAATAGTTTTTATACAAATCTGTTCAGTGAGGAATTCAACTACGCACTTATGACGAGTCACATGTATTGTTCATAAATGAATCACTTGGTGCTACCTACTAACGATGTAACCTACAGAGGAAAGAAAAATAATCACTAGCAATCCCTAATTCACAAAGTGGCAGAAAGTCCCAGTGCTGCATATTAGCACTCTCAGCCAATTAAAATCTAGGACCAGAACTAACTATTGTATAATTTTGAACACAGAACGAATCTAAACACTGTCTACTGTAAATTGCAGGCCCCTGTAAACAAAGTTCATTACACATAAAGTCTCTTGCTCAGCAAACGGCATCACCGTAAAAACAGCATATTTTGTGCTGCATGTAAAGAACATTATTACAGCTCTTATGCGTTAGCATTAAAAGTCAGTTGGCTGTGAATCACGCCTCTCATGAATACGCCTGGTCAAGCACACCACAGCCTTTGAGAGATGAGTGTTACAGGAAGTGGAGCATGTTATTGCAGATTGCGAGCACAGTTAAAAGGCAATAAATTCATGTAGTATGTTGAATAGGTAATCAACATGCATGTGTGAATGTTTGGGCTCAAGCAGGAGGAAAGCATTTACGCAGGAAATAAACCCCCTGTAATTACAGTCTGTTTGCAGAAGCTCATGAAGATGTGTTTACTCAAAACTAATGATTAATAACGCTTTACAAAATGCTTCTTTTTCATTAAGGACAGTTAAAAGAGAAGCTCATGATGTTATGGATCAAAACCCCTGCAGTCTGCTCACTGATCCTAGTTTGCAACCCACTACTCTTGTGTATACAGACCTTCAGACTGACGGCAGAAGGTCTGGAAACCATTGTAGCTTTCATTCGCCAAGGATCGCCCAAGAGGACATCTGACTGACATGTGAAGCAACCAATCACACCTTGTTTTGTTCAGTGTCATGTTTAGGGGTGTACAAATTTCAAGTTTATGCCTCCACAATAATAGACCAGTGTGCAATTCATTCAAGAATGTTATGCAAGTTTACTGCAATGATGGTTTAACAATGGTGCTGTGAACTTCACATACTTCACATACTAAAAATCCAGCATTTAGTTGATCCTGATAAGTGCTTGTTTTTACAGCTGTAAATACGACGGCTTTCCAGAAATCCTGAAGTATTCAACCAATCAGATGACGACTTCAAAACTCCCAAAGTGTTTCCCATTTTGTGTGCCAAACAGTTCGTAGGTGTGATGGATGCTCTTACATACTCTTATATTACGCCAAATACAAGGCCCAACATCTCCCTCTAATTATGCCAGAGTTCAAATCCTGAACTTCCACGGTTCCTGTTTGTACAAAGCTGTTAACCACAATCTAGAGCTGTAGGCCAAGGATCGGATGGAGTTCAGGTGATACAAGTCAATCAGCACATGATCCTCACAGCCTGTCAAAGCCCATTATTATCTGACCTGATGCTCCTGTTGAACAAATCAAATGTGTTTCAGCATATGTTAAGCCTTCTTTCCTATGTCTGATTATTTGATGCTTATGCAGCTCTCGTATCTTTGCCCTCTGCATGTCTCAAACTAGTCAAAGAAACATTACAAATGCTGATTTATTCTGTTTCCTCACAATCCCACACCAAGCATACCATACTGGAACTCATCTTCACTCAGATCAGCCTAAAACAGTGTTTTTACTTATTTATTTTTTCACTTTTTTTGCTGCTTGGTTTGTGTTTATTACTGACATCAGTGACCCACTTTAACAGGGAGTTAAATGGCTTTTACAAAAATCATTAAAGACCACAAACAGACCATCAGGGTTAAAGCAGACACAACAATGTAAATGATGAAAAATACATATTACACTGTAAAATGAGCAGCACAATCAAATAGCTGATCAAAGTACTGCATATACGTAGGCAGGGATGACTTCAGACTAAAAAGCCAATTTACAGTGTGTGTGTGTGTGTGTGTGTGTGTGTGTGTGTGTGTGTGTGTGCGCGCGTGTGCGCGTGTGTGTGTGTGTGTGTGTGTGTGTGTGTGTGTGTGTGTAGGCCTGTCGCAATAATCAATATATTGATATATCGCATAATATATGTACATGACCTCAATAATTTTTTGTGATGAAGTATATCACCCATTATGTTTACATGATAATGAACGTCACCAACATTTTACTCGATTGTGCTGTCACGTTGTATGTTGGAGGCAAAAGTGGTTCTCGGGCAGTTTCTTCTTACACAAAACGATTATCGAAAGGTGAAAAAAGGCGCCATTTGAGGCGTTATAGTGTTTACTACTGACAACTACTGACAGTTTGGAAGAATAAGCCCAAATGGACTCGATTTCAAAGCCGCAATGCATGACGAGTGTTAAAGCCGTTACACTAGGGAAAATTTTTATTTATTATTTATTCATTTTTTAAATTTCTTCACTCAAAAAAATTATTTTACGATACTGTTGACTTTATTTAAACAATTTATTTTGATTCAACACTATTATATTAGGTTTCTGGTTCAAATGTAATTGCTTCATGTTAAATTTACTTAAAACAGTTACTCTTTGACTTCACTTGAGATTTTCATTTTGAAATAAAATGTTGTTTCAATCAAGTAACCCTCAAACAATTATACTTTAAACTAACCCAATTAAATTATGGACAGTGGTTCCACACAACGACCTTATTTTTTTGTAACATTAAAGGTTTATTTTCAATCTATGCAAAAACCTTGTGTTGTGACAACTCAACTGACTTAAGATTTATGTAATATCACAGAAAAACGTCCATGATAAATAAACACTTCATAGTGTTCACATGTGTGCTCACTACTGAGTTAAAGTACCATTGAAGCAGTGTTGAAGTTAATGAGAGAATTATGTGATGATTGAGCATTAATGATGAACACCTGATGATAATGAGCAGAATCAATGAAGGAAAGAGAAACACAAGCTGACTTCAGCCAAAGCCTTAGATGAAATCCACTCAAGAGAAAATAAGACATTAAATCTCTGAAGATCTCAGCAGAGGAGGATTAAACAACTCCATAAACAGCATTATCGGCCTCACACATTACTAACCAGACTGACTTTATTTATGTTTTATTGAAAATAATAGTTTTTTTTGTCACCATGATGGAGATACGTGTTTGTTTTAGTTGGGCTCTTGACCCGCAACTATTTAACTTATTTTTTTTTTTCTCTGGCTGCTTTAACTGTGTGTTTATAAAACACTTTTGTTATAGCAAGATAAGCCAAAGAGAAATTGTGATCGGGTGATTTTGGCTTATTGATGATGATGACATCATCATGTAATGGCTGAATCACTGATCTTATTCAGATGCTAATGTTCTGGTTATAGAGTTAAAGTGTTATTCATTTGGTATTTATGTGATATTTTTTATGTGATTTTACAGCATGAGAGCCAGCGCCATTATGATAATTGAATAATATTCAAGATTTTAAAATCATGTAGTCTTCAAAAGGGTTTAAATCTACAGCATTACTTATACACACACGGACATGAAGAATCAGTGTATGAATCTCAACAATGGTGACAATCATTGAAAATCTTCATGCTACAGTGCATGCTGAGTACCACCAATCAAAACTCCCCCATGGGTACCAGCATGCATTGTGGCATGAATACAGGTCCTTCTCAAAAAATTAGCATATTGTGATAAAAGCTCATTATTTTCCATGTAATGATAACAATTAAATTTTCATATATTTTAGATTCATTGCACACCAACTGAAATATTTCAGGTATTTTATTGTTTTAATACTGATGATTTTGGCATACAACTCATGAAAACCCAAAATTCATATCTCAAAAAATTAGCATATTTCATCCGACCAATAAAAGAAAAAAGTGTTTTTAATACAAAAAAAGTCAACCTTCAAATAATTATGTTCAGTTATGCACTCAATACTTGGTGGGGAATCCTTTTGCAGAAATTACTGCTTCAATGTGGCGTGGCATGGAGGCAATCAGCCTGTGGCACTGCTGAGGTGTTATGGAGGCCCAGGATGCTTCGATAGCGGCCTTAAGCTCATCCAGAGTGTTGGGTCTTGCGTCTCTCAACTTTCTCTTCACAATATCCCACCAATTCTCTATGGGGTTCAGGTCAGGAGAGTTGGCAGGCCAAATGAGCACAGTAATACCATGGTCAGTAAACCATTTACCAGTGGTTTTAGCACTGTGAGCAGGTGCCAGGTCGTGCTGAAAAACGAAATCTTCATCTCCATAAAGCTTTTCAGCAGATGGAAGCATGAAGTGCTCCAAAATCTCCTGATAGCTAGCTGCATTGACCCTGCCCTTGATAAAACACAGTGGACCAACACCAGCAGCTGACATGGCACCCCAGACCATCACTGACTGTGGGTACTTGACACTGGACTTTGGCATTTCCTTCTCCCCAGTCTTCCTCCAGACTCTGGCATGCAAAATTTGAGCGACAGTCCAGTGCTGCTTTTCTGTAGCCCAGGTCAGGCGCTTCTGCCGCTGTTTCTGGTTCAAAAGTGGCTTGACCTGGGGAATGCGGCACCTGTAGCCCATTTCCTGCACACGCCTGTGAACGGTGGCTCTGGATGTTTCTACTCCAGACTCAGTCCACTGCTTCCGCAGGTCCCTCAAGGTCTGGAATCGGTCCTTCTCCACAATCTTCCTCAGGGTCCGGTCACCTCTTCTCGTTGTGCAGCGTTTTTTGCCACACTTTTCCTTCCCACAGACTTCCCACTGAGGTGCCTTGATACAGCACTCTGGGAACAGCCTATTAGTTCAGAAATGTCTTTCTGTGTCTTACCCTCTCGCTTGAGGTTGTCAATGATGGCCTTCTGGACAGCAGTCAGGTCGGCAGTCTTACCCATGATTGCGGTTTTGAGTAATGAACCAGGCTGGGAGTTTTTAAAAGCCTCAGGAATCTTTTGCAGGTGTTTAGAGTTAATTAGTTGATTCAGATGATTAGGTTATTAGCTCGTTTAGAGAACCTTTTCATGGTATGCACATTTTTTGAGATCATCATTAATTAAAACAATAAAAGACCTGAAATATTTCAGTTGGTGTACAATGAATCTAAAATATATGAAATTTAAATTTTATCTTTACATTATGGAAAATAATGAACTTTTATCACAATATGCACATTTTTTTAGAAGGACCTGTAAATTATACATCTGAATTGTGACTAATTCTCTTTAATTCTTACTATTTGCTTTTGCTTTTTCTGTTTTTGTTGTGACAATTTATAGCTTGTTTTATGTTTAGAGTTCATCTGTTTATCTGAATATTCAATTGAGTGTCACCATTGTTGAGATTCATTCACTGATTATTGATGCTAGATGAACACCTTTAGAGCACTACAGGATTTTAAACACCAGCACATTATTTGATTACTTTGATTACCACTTTGAACATCATATGTGTAAAGAAAATTTATATTAAGTTTGTTTTTATATAAATCACTGGATTATGTTGCTTCAGTGGAAAATATTTAGCGATTTCTTTTTAGTTGATAAAAATATCCTCCGAAAACGTAACATGTTTAAGTTAGAGCAAAGTGATTGAATTGAGTTGGTTGGACATAACTGTTTTACATAGATTCTTCCTCAGTCAGTTATGTTGTCACAACTCAAGGTTTTCGCATAGATTAAAAATAAACCTTTAATGTTAATAAAAACTAAGTTGGTTGTGTGGAACCACTGTCCATAATTGAATTGAGTTATTTTTTACCCTTAATTTACATGATCTAAAGAATTAAAAGACTGTCATTTGAAAGTGTGTAGGTCTACTTGCATTATTATGCTGTTATATTAGGATTATATATTCAGTGGCATAAAATAGTCTTAAAATGACAATAATATCGTTTATCGCAATTATTTCTGGGACGATATATAGCAAAACAAAAAATGTAGTTATCGTGACAGGCCTGTGTGTGTGTGTGTGTGTGTGTGTGTGTGTGTGTGTGTGTGTGTGTGTGTGTGTGTGTGTGTGTGTGTGTGTGTGTGTGTGTGTGTGTGTGTGTGTGTGTGTACGTCCTGGTAATCCCTACGGTATGTCCCCACAAAGATGGCAATATCCGAAATCCTCGTCCTTGTGGGGACATTTTTTGGTCCCCATGAGGAAAACAGGTCATAAATAACACTAAGTGATGTTTTTTGAAAAAGTAAAAATGCATCATGTGTTCTGTGATGGGTAGGTTTAGGGGCAGGGGCAGTGTAGGGGGATACAATGTACAGTTTGTACAGTATAAAAACCATTACGTCTATGGAATGTCCCCATAAAACATGAAAACCCAACACGTGCGCGTAAGAAGAATTGTTATTATTAGATTTAATCTTAAATACCTTGTTTTGTACTTTATAGCATTTTTTGTATTTTTTACATACATGCGTGCGTGCGTGCGTGCATTTCATGTAACTCAGCTACTTAAATGGACCAAAAGTAAAATATACACTCAACCATTCTAATGACTAGGATATGTTTTCAAGGTATGTTTTAACATAATGGGAAATGGTTCAGAATGATTTAAGAAGGATGTGACACTGAAGACTGAAGTAATGACTACTGTAAATTCAGCTTTGCCATCAGAGTAATAAATTTAATTTTAAAATATTCAAATAGAAAACAAATTAAATTGTAATATTATTACTTTACATTATTACTGTTTGTACTTCATTTTTGTATCAGCTGTGGTTCCAGCATTAAAGAGCAAGAGTTTTAAAATGTATAAACAGGTTTATATAAAAAACTTTGCTGTGCACTAGTTGTTTTTACATTAAAAGCACAATCAAATTTAATTATACATTTGAATAAACCAGCAAATACATAAATAAATAAACAAAGAAAAAATACAAACATTATATGATGGACATAACAGTGATGGAAGTGTTTTAAAGTTTGTTTTTGTCACAACCCCCACCCCCACCCCCAATGTCACGCTTTATGCTTGAGATGAAAAATGATACAAGATATGGTGCATAGCCTGAAGTGCAACTGCCTGAAGTTGAAGGAAGAAAAAACAGAATTGGATTGAGAGCAGTTGTAAGAGAGTGCAGATTTAGTTCTTTACGGCGCTTCAGATCACCTCCAGCAGGTGCTAGGTGAACTCTTCCCGTGAGAGAAGAGAGCCAGGCCGGGTGAAAGATGTATTCGGGTGCCCTGGAGCCTTCTCCAGCTGCTGCAGAATCCTCCTCACCATCATCATCATCATAATCTTCTCACTGGGCTCAAGTCCCTTGACTTTCGTCTTTTGTCTGCCTGCATGGGATTATCTATCACCCACATGCACACTGACACTCACATTTAGGGTGTTTTTAGACTCTCATCAAAATTCTAAGCAAGAGGCTGCTGGACTGCAGCATTAAACGAGTTCTCGATTACAAAATATCCGCAATACAAGAGGTTCAGAGCAACATATCTTTGGGTCTCTATCGCCTCGCAACCAAACGTCTGTTTGGCACAACCTGCATGCCTTCCTGAGGATATTTAACTGATTGCATTGTTGTACGATGCAAGTAATGATTTTCAGAAGTAATCTGTGAGTTCAGTTCACTGTGACAGCAAATCCTGTTAGATGCGTTGAGAGGCTTCAGCTGATTTCTGTGGCCTTGCGTCATAGTAGCTCAGGTTTAATTTCGCTCCATTAGCTTGGAGACGAGTTCAGCAGGCTGGGTGCAGCAGATGCCATATCAGGTGATGCCAGCGTCAGTGTGAGTGGCAGCCCATGCTCCCCGTTTCACTGCTAAGCGAAGGTATCAAAATGCACCAGCATTCATACATCTCTAAAGACAGGCAATCTGAAATCGCTTTGGGCACTAAAACTGAAATCGTCTGCCGGCTCAAAACCGTAATCTCACTAACCCCCCACCTCCCCCGCCGCAGGTATATTTAGAGATGAATTCCGATAAAAAATGGCTTTCGAGATGAGAAAGCAGAGCAGAGAGCCTATTCTCCCACCCAGCCCAGGTAATGAGCCCAGGGGCCAGAGCCTGGATCCCGGGCGCAATCATGTCCAGTCAGCCGATTCCTCGACTTTCTAGTCAGACACAACAACTCGCAGCACAAAACAATGTAATTCTTTGCAGGAATCAATAACCATTGCTTTCTAACCAGGGGAATTTGTGTCAGGCTCCAAATGCAGGACTTACTGTTCCCAATCGTTCCCTAGCGACTCCGATGATTTCTGTTCATGACAAATGAATTAACAACACCGAAAGCAGGTCTCAGCCGAGGCGCAGCAGAAACGTGACCCAGATGCGAACCGGGGTGTCAATTTATTTTCTAATCTGGGGAGGATTTAAGGAGAATTCCCTGCTGATTGCGACGCTAGCGAACTTACAAAGGCAGCCTCTGATCGTCATTAGCTAAGTGTGGTGTTATTGTCACCTTTGAGCAGAGAATGTGTCATTAAGAGATATAGTGTGCTATTTGTGTCTTTCTGGTGCAATACTAACAATTAATGGTCTTACCAATACATTTAAGCAACATACTTTTCTTTATTTGGCTGCTTGGTGTCACTTAAGACACATTGAGTGCAGTTCAAGGTGGCAAGATGCGTTTGAGAGCTTCTACTAGCTGTCATCATCTGCTCTGTGGCTAATTATGCAAATCAGAGTGACGTCACAACCAGGGGTAATCAAATAAAGCCCACCAACAGCATATTCGTGCAGTCTCTTAAAGTTGATGTTGCAGTATAAACACTGATCGCTTGGCTATTAAAGAAATTTCCAGTCCCTGGCTTCCCGTGCTTTCAAGACAGCTGCCAAGGCTCTAAAAACAGCACTTTCAGCCTGTAGTAATCCTGCAACTATGCCGCCCAGTGTAATATTTCACTCCTCTTCAAAAGCCACAATGCCCCTGCTGGACCTTTCAACAGCGGATCTGTCATTTATCCGCTCCCCTACTATGCAGCGTAGCATCTGGTGTTGTCCACCATCGCCATTCCAAGTCTCCTTCACCATTACCACTAATGTTGCATCGATCCGCTCAGTCGTGTGGCCGTAGGACGTGTGACTCAGCGCCAGCTGAGTTATTCATTTTGAAGGTGTTCTGCATTGATTTAGTCAAAAATAATGAAGACGAGATGAAAAAAATTAATCATGACCATAATTAGTCAATTTTATGAAAAAACTATAAGGAAAAAACACTGCAAAATGTTTTTGCAGAAGAGAAGTGTAGATAGAATATGATTTACCCCAGCATACTGATTCACTTTATATATATACAGACACACACATATATAAATATCTGTTTAATGTATATTGATTAAAATAAATGTCATTGCAATTAGAGTAAAACTGACTAAAATGAATGAAACGGTGATGACATTTTAAAGATATTTTCATCAAAAACTATAACTAAAACAAGCTGCACCGTGGGTAGGAGCTTCTCCCAGACACTTCCAACCTCAATATCCTTCCATTTCTCTAGCAGAAGTGCAGAGAGTGCCTAGAGAAAATGCAGGTACCTGTTGGGCACATGCATGAGTTTTAACGTTTTCCCACAAGCGCTGCGGCGAGACAGTAATGCTAACCCCCAAAGGCCTTTCTCGTAAAGTCTTTCTCTCTCTGACTCCTTTGCTTTCAATTTTTCCCTCTGACACAAAGATCCTTGCTCTGCTTTCATTATAATACCCTGCTTTTCAGAAATGGTGTCAGGCGCAATTTTCCCTCCCTAATTATTTTCCGTCCCTGGTGAGGTTTGGAGTTCAGGCCTGGGGGAGCAGCTGCCATTAAGTGCACATCGGGGTGGGTTAGGGTGGGCTGGGTGAGAAACAGAAACTCTGGAGGTGGAAAGCAAGAAGAAGAACTCTGTAAATTGTCCTGAATTAACTGCACGGAGAGGAACACTTCAGTGCCAAATAATTTGGCAAACACTTGGCGGTCCCATGCCATTTTGTTGGGCTGCCAGTCAACTTTATGATTAGGTAACTGAAAGTGTCGATTCCGACACCATGCTTTATTTCCTGGCTCCTCCCCACCCCTCCTGTTTCCAGCCCCTGTGATTTACCACACAATTTTATACCCAGCTAATTCTACTGGAGGAGATAATGGCATGAATTAGGCCCTAATCAAGTGCCAATCAGAGATCCTTAGAACTCTAAATGTCAGATATTAGACGTCTCGTCACCCGTCGCCAGTTTCAGAGCTCCAACGAATTGTTATATTAGCTAATCACACTCACTGTTCAGGCAGTGGGAATAAAGAGAGCGACATTATTCAAGTTCACTTCAAAACGCTGATGAAAAATTATACAAAATCTCACCTGTCTCAATGATAATATCAGATTTGACTGGGAAGCTACAGATAAGAATTGTGGCTTTATTCTTTGAGCTTAGGTCCCGTCTACACGGATATGTCTGCATTCAGGCCTCCTATCTACATGTAAATGCTGTTTAACACAGCCTTCTAAAGTGAAGATTTAAAAATAAAAAGATGCCAGAGATACAGTACATGTGAACAGGTCATTTCTGTTATTTTTGGTTATTTCTACATTCTGTAGTTTTTCTATTTTGGTGAAAATATCATTTCAATTAAGTCAGTATTTCTCCATGTCATATTTTAATTTAATCAGTTTTACTTTATTCAAAAAGGCAAATGTGGTCAGCAGATTTATTTTTTTTATTTTTTAATATTCAGCATGGAAGAATTCAATTGATTAAAGTACCGACATTTAGAATGTCACAAAAATTATATTTCAAATAAATGCTGATCTTTTGAATTTCATTTTGAATTTCAAAGAAACCTAAAAAAAAACAAAAAAAACATCAGTTTCAACAAATATATTAAACAGTACAACTGTTTAACATCATTTAAAATATTTTATTACCTGAAATCTTATCGTACTGTAATATTGTATAAACAATATTATGAATTATTTATGATTTGGTTATTCATTGTCCATTTTTCAAATCTTTTTAAATATTTTGGGTTTCAAAAAAATAGGGCAAATGTGTAGACAACACATTAGACTGTCATGTTGGCTATGATGAATATCACAGCGGGGAGTAGATCTCTCTTTTGGACACATTTCATAATATAGGAGTGCAAAGTAGGAAACAAATGCTCTAAAGGGTCAAGTATACAACATAGATCAACCCAATTTGTTTTCACTCTCAATAAAAAAGTATCATCCTACATACATTTAGAAGTGACTATATGGAAAAACAAACAAATAAAGCACTGACATGCCGATCTTTTAATGTATATTTACAAATAATTGCGCAAGATAAGCATGTCCATTCTTCCAAAAGTCCAAATAGTGTATGCAGCCCTGACTATCCTTAAACTACATTTGATCTGTCTTTGTTGTGTATATTCTTTCAGTGAAGTGAAGAGCACATAAAAGATCTTACAATGGCAGGACAGAAACTCTGACCATTTTGTTTATTTTGTCCTTGGTCTCTCACTGTGATAGAAACTGCTTTTCTGTGCACTCACATATCACCGTCATTAGACCAGAACTGTGAAAACACAATCAAAACACCTCTTAAAGCAACCCTGAGAAGGAGAAAAAAGACAGGAACCCCATTCCATGCATTCTTACTGGATTAGAACATCCGCAGAGACGTCAAAATTCATTTTATATAATGTTTTGGCCACAGTCGTTAAAAATAAATAAAGAGGGGGAAAGAAAAAAAAATAAAGTCATTGGGGTAGCACTGGAATAACACTAGTGTCTAGCACCCAGGGGGTAGGGTCAGGCATTTCAAAGAAAACACAGGATTGTTCCCAGGCTCATAAAGCGTCCTGGGCCAGGTTGGGTTACCAAAGCTCATCTGGTGCTGGCGTTTTGCTGCACAAGACTTTGACAGCTGCGGACGACTCGGTGCCAGACCCCGGCGGAGCCGGATTCCTGGGGACACCATAGCCCTGACACTTGCCGGTCATTCTAAATGTTTTTGTGCTGTTTTGTTAGACTTGTATTTCTGGTGTGGGCTCTAGAGGAAGCAGAGTTTGTCAAATAAGGGCAAGAGACAGTCCACTTTCTTAAAAGAATTTAGCCACACTTCAAGGCTAAAAGAACTGAGGGATGAGGATTTCCTTCAGACTCTCATACGTATGTTCACACACACACACACACACACACACACACACACACACACACACACACGCACGCACACACACACACACGCACGCACACAATCTTATTTTCCCCTCCAAACAATATAACTGTGATTTTTCACCTTTGACTTCTCATACAGTGTCTTATTACAAAGAAAACTCTGCTGATATGACCATTATCACCTGCACCCTCAGGTCAGATTGCCTTTGGCACCTCTTCATATAGTCACAATTACTCATTTCCACCAAGGCCAGAGCAACACATAAACACAGCCTCATTCACTCATTCATTCACTCTCACAAATATGTGAACAAGGTACACTCAAATGTATCTCACATGAATATACCAACATATGAAGTGTGAAGCTGCTGACCTTCTATTAATGCATGACTGATGACTTCAAAACTATATATATATATATATATATATATATATATATATATATATATATATATATATATATATATATATATATATATATATATATATATATATATATATATATATATATATATATATATATATATATATATATATATTAATTACTGTTCGTCAGAACTCGTTCAGCATTCTTTGTCATATAGTATGTTTCTAATATAATAAATAAGACTTCATAAAATCCACAAACATCCATTAGTGAATAAACAACAAGCTAACAAACAAGTAGTGCAGACTCTGCATGCTCAGCTGTCAAGCACTGTCAATTAATAAAAATATACATTAAATCCTCAGTGATCACTGACATAAAAAGTATTCCCTTGTACTTCCATTTGAGGCAGTAAAGCAGCTGTGTCTCAACCATCACAAGGACACCAGTGAAGTGAAATTTGTCCTAAGTTCGGCCCGGTGCCGTGAAGGTAAATAGACAGCCAGTCAGAGGTGAGTCCTGGGACAGAGGGCCTCTGTTCACATGTTATTTCTGGAAAAATGACAACAGCGCTGGCCGCCAAACCCAAGTAATTACAGGCAAAAAGTGAAATGGAGTCTGTCCATCAGAAAGAAAGAGTGAGAAAGGGGAGAGAAACACCATTCTGTCTCTCTACGTTCCTGGCTCTCAGATGGACTTTTCCACAGAAGCAGTAATTACGGAAATGAAGAGAGATGGAGCCAGACAAACAAAAGCCGCAATTTCAGATTAAAATGCATGAACATCTGCTTCTGTTGTGGGGCCGTTCACCTAAGTGTACAGGCCAGAGAGCGTACAGAGACGCCACTGTGAGAATGATGGAGCCTGACTCTCCTGTGCCAAAATAAAATGAACTTAAACGAAAACGGAAGAATGCAATCATACGCACTGTGTCAAAGGTCATGGGCCTGAAGTGAGGGGAATAAGTAATTGGACCGGAGAACGAGAGAAAGACGCACCTGTAGAGCAGCTCTATGTTTGAAGGTCAGGGAAAATGTGATGGCCTAAAAAATGTAAGTTGCCCAAGCAGCCGAGTGTTGAAAATAAAAATCAATACATAGCAGACAGTAGGAAAAGACACTAAACGAAGATAGCAGGACTTAAAGAAGAAGAGTGTTTACTTGAGATTTTTTTAAGTTATCTTCAAATACATTATGGGCCCTATCTTGCACCCAGTGCAATTGACTTTGTTTACCGACGCATGTGTCATTCCTATTTTGCACCCGCGCAAAGCACGCTTTTCCCTCCACAGAAGCACGTCGCTAAACTAGTGAATGAACTTGCACTCCCTGGGCGATTCATTGCAAAAAAGGAGGCGTGTTCCGGCGCAAACAATCCCTGGTGCTATTTTGCTGTTCCATTAAACAATTGCGCCACTGACCAGAAAAACCGAGTCTAAAGTCAGTGGCGCGTTGCGCGTTCCACGAAGATGTGAAAAAATAGGCATAAATCTAGCTTACAAATTATTCAGGCTTACAAGAACATCAGTCTCCTCGGCTGTGAACCGCTCCTGGCGTGCGCCTGGTAAATACGCCATAATAACAGCAATCCATGATGGAACTTGCGCACCTGCTTTTAAAGGGAATGCTGATATATAAACATACAACCCCAAATCAGAAAAAGTTGGGACAGTATGGAAAAGTAGTGATTTCTAAATTTACTTTGACTTGTATTTCATTTCATTCATATATATAATACAACTAATAACAAAGTAAGTAAATTATATTACAAACTGGAAATTAACTTAAAATTTAAATTATATTTTTATATTTTTATATGTACAGTTGTGGTCAGATTGTTAAGCATAAATATGAGGAAGCACAAAGGCCAAATCCCCTTGCAGGGTTAATTCAGCAATTAGCATCAAGCTTTGTATCAGTAGAAACCCAGGAGTATATTCAAATTATCGATTTACCCCCTCATATGACCCTGAGACGAGAGAATTATGTATTTTATTTCTGGAGTTTTTGCCCAGAGGCTAAAGACTACAGCCAGCAGAGGGCGCTATTTCCACATGTTCTCAACATCGCACTCACAGCACTCGGCTCGGGAGCTGCGGAGATTCATGTAAACGGAGCGGTGGAGAGCAAAGTGAGTGTTTCAACTTTTCAAATGAATTCCTATGAAAGTTAAGCTTCCAAAGACATGAACTGAAAATGCGCCAGACTGTTCACATACTGTGAATGCAGCCGCAGCGGCGAATCCCGCGATTACCTCAGCTCATGTGATGAATGTAATCCGACTCCTGCTGCGTTTGTGCCAAGACGGCCGTGACACTCAATCGACTCAATCGACTCTGTTCTACAACATTAATGACCGAGTTTAAATGCAGATTAATCTTCCCAGCACTGAAGTACCCCTTTAATCATTCATCACAATGAGTAAAACCACAGAATATAGTTCTGATGTGCAGCAAAAGATTGTTGAGCTTCACAAAATAGAAAGTGGCTGTAGGAAAATAGCTAAAGCATTGAAAATTCCCATTTCCACCATCAGGGCAATAATTAAGAAGTTCCAATCAACTAGAGATGTTATGAATCCGCCCGGAAGAGGACGTGTGTGTATATCATATTAATGCACGGCAAAGAGGAGAGTTGGAGTGGACAAAGACTCTCCAAAGATCACAGATGGAGAATTGCAGAGAATAGTTGAGTCTTGGGCTCATAAAAAAAAAAAAACACTCAAGCAACCCCTACATCACCACATGTTGTTTGAAGGGTTTCTAGAAAATTCCTTCTTGCTCATCCAGAAACAAACTCCAGCATATTCAGTTGTCAGGCACGACCGGAAATTCAAAAGGGACCTGGTTCTGTGGTTAGATTAAACTATAAAAAGAGCTTTTTGGTAGGAAAACCCACCAGATGTGTACCATATATCCAAAGTTTAAAATACCACTGGATCTTGATGGCCTCAGCTAGAAATCTTATAATGGGCCATGGTTGGATCAAACATCAAAATCAACACACAAATGTGTCACTGAACACAAAATGAAGCTTCTGCCATGACCCAGTTCCCTGACATGAAAATGATTAGGGGGAACTGAAGAGAAGCAGCACCAACATGGAGCTGTGAATCTGGAGGATCTGGAGGGATTTTGTATGAAGGAATGGTCTCTGATCTCTGGTCAGGTTTTCCTCAAACTCATCAGGTATTTAGGAGAAGACTCAAGAGCTGTTATCTTGGCAAAAGGAGGTTGCAAAAAGTATTTCATTAAAACGGCACCGATAATTATGGCCAATGTGTTTTGGAGAAAAGCATTTATTTCATAATGTGATTAACCCCCCACTTTCAATTATTTTACTTCAATGAGAGGTTCAAATTATTTTAATAAAAAAATCTAAAGAATAAACAATGCAGATTTATTTTTTACAGCCATCTTGGGGTGCCAATAATTCTGACCACAACTGTATTTACATGTATTTATTAATGCAGCACAGTGGGGGGGAAATTGAATGATGTGACGAACATAATATAACTAAAAATAATCACAGCTGCCTACATCTGACATTTTAGTTTAAATGATGCAGGTTAACAAGCCAACATCAGACTCGGAGTATTTGTACTTTGAGACATGTTACCTGTCAGACTGAGCATTTGAAACGTGTCAGCATGCTCATGTCTAAAATTCCAACCGCTCAAAAGAACTGTAAAACTAAACACTACCACATCGATCAGGGTTAAGCTATTGCTGCCTCGCATCACTACTTAAGCTAGAAAAAAGGATGAAGTGGCATTGCGTAGGCTGATCTGATCTAGCAGAGAATATGTGTGTGGAAATAGGATAAGATGGCATTCAACAGTCAATGTGATTACAAATCGGTCGCAACATCGCGTAATATTAGGAGCCAAATGAGACAGTGAAACGATATCTCTGCGGTACACGCTTGCTTTGGTTCGAACACCATTTTTAGTGAAAGTTTAATTGATTTTTATGTGTTAATCTCATTAAGAGTGCAGTCAATGTTGAGAGTGTAAACATCAATAAGGCCCAAGCCAAAAATAAGCACTGTTGCACTGGCAAACAAGACTGAATCAATGCTTCATATAGCGTATTTGTGTAAGAATAATCTAACAGGAGTTTGTTTTCCACTTTTCATTAAGGAACAACACAACTGTCAAAAAAAAGTATTAGAAAGAAAACTGGTTTTGTAAGCCACTCTGGAGATCTATACAGAACCCATGAAATAATAAAAATAAGTTTTGTGATTTTTATTCCATATCTATTAGATGCAAGTTATTTAAATGCTAGTATACACAAAGTTTTAGGGCATTTACATATTTAAAATGAACTACAAATACAAGTAACAGGAAAGAACAGCGAACCATTTCATATCATCTTTAAAATAACTATGGCGATATCAACTCCTCTCCAAAGTGTCCACTGTGAGCTCTAAAAATAATGCATGTGTACATTAGCCAGAGCAGGGAGAGCCCTTTTAGTGACTTCACAAATGAATGTACATTTCTGCTGTTTATACATTAGCTACTATTAGTATAATCCTTCTATTTTTCTTTCCTATCGTCTTAATCTCCTAGGCTGCTCTCGATCATAATTAGTAAAGGCTAAGTACAGGTCCTTCTCAAAAAATTAGCATATTGTGATAAAAGTTTATTATTTTCCATAATGTAATGATAAAAATTTAACTTTCATATATTTTAGATTCATTGCACATCAACTGAAATATTTCAGGTCTTTTATTGTTTTAATACTGATGATTTTGGAATACAGCTCATGAAAACCCAAAATTCCTATCTCAAAAAATTAGCATATTTCATCCAACCAATAAAAGAAAAGTGTTTTTAACACAAAAAAAAGTCAACCTTCAAATAATTATGTTCAGTTATGCACTCAATACTTGGTCGGGAATCCTTTTGCAGAAATGACTGCTTCAATGCGGCGTGGCATGGAGGCAATCAGCCTGTGGCACTGCTGAGGTGTTATGGAGGCCCAGGATGCTTCAATAGCGGCCTTAAGATCATCCAGAGTGTTGGGTCTTGCGTCTCTCAACTTTCTCTTCACAATATCCCACCAATTCTCTATGGGGTTCAGGTCAGGAGAGTTGGCAGGCCAATTGAGCACAGTAATACCATGGTCAGTAAACCATTTACCAGTGGTTTTGGCACTGTGAGCAGGTGCCAGGTCGTGCTGAAAAACGAAATCTTCATGCTTCCATCTGCTGAAAAGCTTTATGGAGATTAAGTGCTCCAAAATCTCCTGATAGCTAGCTGCATTGACCCTGCCCTTGATAAAACACAGTGGACTAACACCAGCAGCTGACATGGCACCCCAGACCATCACTGACTGTGGGTACTTGACACTGGACTTCAGGCATTTTGGCATTTCCTTCTCCCCAGTCTTCCTCCAGACTCTGGCACCTTGATTTCTGAATGACATGCACAAATTGAGCGACAGTCCAGTGCTGCTTCTCTGTAGCCCAGGTCAGGCGCTTCTGCCGCTGTTTCTGGTTCAAAAGTGGCTTGACCTGGGGAATGCGGCACCTGTAGCCCATTTCCTGCACACGCCTGTGCACGGTGGCTCTGGATGTTTCTACTCCAGACTCAGTCCACTGCTTCCGCAGGTCCCCCAAGGTCTGGAATCGGTCCTTCTCCACAATCTTCCTCAGGGTCCGGTCACCTCTTCTCGTTGTGCAGCGTTTTTTGCCACACTTTTTCCTTCCCACAGACTTCCCACTGAGGTGCCTTGATACAGCACTCTGGGAACAGCCTATTCGTTCAGAAATGTCTTTCTGTGTCTTACCCTCTCGCTTGAGGGTGTCAATGATGGCCTTCTGGACAGCAGTCAGGTCGGCAGTCTTAACCATGATTGCGGTTTTGAGTAATGAACCAGGCTGGGAGTTTTTAAAAGCCTCAGGAATCTTTTGCAGGTGTTTAGAGTTAATTAGTTGATTCAGATTATTAGGTTAATAGCTCGTTTAGAGAACCTTTTCATGATACGCTAATTTTTTGAGATAGGAATTTTGGGTTTTCATGAGCTGTATGCCAAAATCATCAGTATTAAAACAATAAAAGACCTGCAGTATTTCAGTTGGTGTGCAATGAATCTAAAATATATGAAAGTTTATTTTTTATCATTACATTATGGAAAATAATGAACTTTTATCACAAAATGCTAATTTTTTGAGAAGGACCTGTATATTATACTACAGAATCCAGGTTTTAAGCTAGTCAAGTATCAGTCATTATGGG
The DNA here is from genome assembly GCA_023029165.1 of Gobiocypris rarus. Taxonomy (NCBI): domain Eukaryota; kingdom Metazoa; phylum Chordata; class Actinopteri; order Cypriniformes; family Gobionidae; genus Gobiocypris; species Gobiocypris rarus. Next base: position 18,723,285 of record CM040927.1, read on the forward strand.
GTAAGAATACAGGGTCAGGTACATTCTTGTAAAACAGGAAGTCATACTTAGCCATGGATATTTCTTTATAATGTTTAGTTCAATTCTTAACTGTGAAAAATAGGTTAAAGATGGACCATCTTCATTTTACTTTCTTAAAAGGCCTCAAACTTTTATTTGAGATCAAAATGTACATGGTTTTCCAGTTACACTTGTACTTTCACAAAAAAATTAAATTAAGAAACTGAAAATGACATACTGTGATTTCAGTACAATCAGTTACACATTTCAGTTTCTCACTGGGTAGAAAGGGACAATCTAGCGAACACACACAAACAAAAACGCACTCCTTTGACTGGGCTTTATTTTTCTTTCTTTCTATCCCCCCTTCTTGCGACAGGCCACATGAGCACACAAAGACGGAGGCGGCTGAGGCCAGAGTCAGTAAACGACAGAGAGGAATCCTGTCCAGTGATTTATCTGACGGGCCCTGACAACTTTCCAGCAGACTTCCAGAGAACACTATCAATTAATTCAGCCGGTGTCAGCATGGGAGAGATTAAGCATTAGCAGCTGCCCACTAAAACACCCAGTGCTCCCCTACACACCTCCTCCACACCTCCTCCAGGCCCAGCTGTACGGCACAAATCACTGGCCTCACGTTGACCGGCACCGGCCCGGAGCACCTTCAGAGTGAAGCAAAAACACCAGTGCCACACGAGTAGCATAAACATTTAGAGGAAGAAGTCTGTCTGAAACTGTTAACTTGTTCTTCAGATGAGTTTTACGATGAGTAGAAAGAATTCTGTTAATATGATGGTCTGATGGTCTATCCTTTTGAAAACAGAACAAAGACTACTGAAACAAAACCAAACAAAATTTGGACATTTCAATGTGATATCCACCATTACGGTATTGTGATTTATAACTTTGAAAGCATACAACAACAATTATATAATATTGTTCAAAAGTCTGGGGTCGATACATAAAAAAAAAGCATAGTAGCATAGTAATTATAGTAAATTATGCATAATTACATGCAACTAACCCTCAACTAAACCTTAAGCCTACCATAACCCTACATGTAGTTAATTAATATTACTCAGTACTTAAATATATAATTACACTGTAGCAATGACACCGTAAAATAAAGTGTAACCAAATGTTTTGTAAAATTATAAATGTCTTGTGACCAATTCAATGCAACTTTGCTGAATAAAATGTAAGAATTTCTTTACAAGGTGTCATGAACTGGCTTTTTTACATTTTTTATACTGTTGTCTGGGGTCAACTTATGATGTTTGCATGGTTTTTACATTCAAAAACATCATAATGAATAAGTAATAGGGTATGTTCGACCCTGGTTTTGAGCCTATCTCCTGGAACGCTCAGTTTTTATGGACGTGCCGCACTAAAGACTTGGAAGTAAACGCCCACGGCTAGGATTGGATAAGCTTTGCATATTTAAAGAGCTTCAGCTCATCAGTGCTGAATATAAACGTAAACCTTGCATCACACACACATGGCAAGTACATTGCAGACAACATGATCAAAACTTCAGCGATTGTATTTTTGCTTCAAGTATCAAGTCAAGAGAATGAACAACGGTAATCAAGAAAGTAATGTTATTTTGCTATTTAAGATAGCCAGTCGGCAGGCCGGGCTTACGTTTTGGTAGCCCGTCTGGAAAACATAGCCCCGGGATTTTAGGCTTTACGAGCTGTGGCCCATACATGTTGAGTCTGATCCCGAATTGCAAAGAACCAACAACACTTTTGACAGCGTGCTAAGGTATGTTCTGTTAGACATGTACACATAATCAATAGATCTATATCAAACAATCTGTAACAATGCAATACTGTCACATATATATATATATATATAAAAAAACATTTTTACTCACATTAGTGGGTTGCTTCATTCATTCATGTAATCTCATTCTGTCTGCATATCCAGTCTCTTGTTTACAAATGAATCCGTGATCAGAAATGAAGGTACAAATATGTAATATCTTCCCCATGTGAGCTGGATATTCATTAAAAATATAGTTCATCCACGCATTCATAATATTAGAATCTGAATGAGGCTTATGTGGCGTGTTTATTGCTTAAAAAGTTAGATCCGGTTTAGCTCTATGTAGGCCTGTCATATCAGTGGCACGAGTCGGTGGGCAGGGCTACAGAATCAGGAGTTGTTCATCTTATGTCGAGGCGGTGTTTCACCACATGAAGATGTCGAGGGTTGGCATATTCTGAGATTGATTGTTTTCTGGGCCTGGTGTTAATAAAAGCTTTTATTTGACTAACAAGGAAGTTTTCAGCTCTGAAATGTACAGGATATTCTTATATTACCATGACCTTTTATATATCAAAAGCTTAAGGGAAAGTTGATTTCTCAATTCATAACCCCTTTAACTCAAATCGTATTTACCCCATTTCTTTATTAGTAGTGTATAAATGGAAAAATATGTTAAACAAAATGAAACATCCCAAAATGTTTGTCATTTAAGTGTGTGTTAGCCAGTGTTTAATTTTTTTTAAACAAAAAATCAAAAGCTTAAAAAAGTCAATGTGCTTTTTTGTTAGGATGCCCAGCTTATGAAACAGAGGAGCCGTCTGTGATTCTCTTGAGGAAGAGAACTGGCTTACATAAATTACAGATGTCTATGGAGGCAAGATCATGGGTTTCCAGGGTTCTGCCATCCTGAGCCCACAGCTAAAGTGCAGCGCATTAGCACAAGCAAGACTTTAATAATTATACCATCTTGATCCCAGTCTGTTCCTGCTGGTCTTCTTAATTAACACCATCATTTTACTATGGGGGAAGGGGGAGCGATGAGCACCAATATGCTTGCAGGACTTTCACACCAAATATTGAGAACTCTATTTAAACCATTTAAAGTAGTACATGTTTTAAAGAGTCGGGAGTCGAAATGGAACTACTTTGATCCTACCTACACCACACACTGTGTCAAGTGAGAATAAAAGAAATGTTGCACATCCAAGGAAATGTTTTTTTATATCATGATCAATGCAGAAAGGTTGAGGGTCTTCTCCCTGGAGATCATCTGTTAAAGCAATTGTGTGAACTGTCAGTCTGGCTTATGATTGACAGGAAGGAAACACATAATGGCCAGCACGCTTGGTCGCCTTCTCATTCAGTCGTGTTCCTCCACGCCTGACTCATCACTTTTTCTTTACCCTCTCGCTCTCAGCACAAGCATCCATGCAGGACTTCCTGTTATAAAACCGCCTTTAGTGTACAAGAGCCACTGAAGAGTGACTGAAGAGAAACAGCAGCCATTATCCTGAAACCCTGTGGCAGTTGCTCTCTGAATTCCAATTAACACGGGTTGTATCTTAAAACAATATATCACAATTCAACAAATTAATTGCTCACAGCACCAAAAGCTGATATGAAACCACATTAGGAAAAGAAAAAAAAATCATCTCAGCGGGGTGAATACATTTTGAGCCAAAAACAGAAATGGTGATGGAAACTACAGAAAAGTATAATTATAACTCTTTCAATATGCTTCAAAAATTTCTATTTTTCTCTTTTGATTTATTATTTGATGTGTCATTGCACCAACAGCCCTGCAGCAAATCAGAAACACAGTGTGAATTTAAAAGGCCCGAACAGAATTTGTGTTCTCGGGCTGAGCGCGTACGACTTTTAAATGCCCTTTACGCACACAGAGAAAGCTTTACTTTGTGGCAGTATTTCAATGAGAGGGATAATCAGCTGTGTTAAAGGTTATGACATTTAAATGAGGTAATGAGGTGAAATCAGATGAGGCATTCATAATCTAGTTGGATCATCTTGCACATATTCATAACAACACTCTTTGGTGACTAATGAGAGCTACCGTCAATGAAATCTTGTATTATTCCCCTGATTTTATATTTTGGATTTTTCTATATGGTGAATGGCACATAATGCACTATACAGGGGACAGGGAACGATTCAGACAAATATGCTTTCCATTGGGGCGAATGAAGTCACGCGAACCGCTGCAGCGCACACAGTCCAGAGACACGATAGCACAGTGTGGATCATATGAGTGAGTCGGTGCAGACCAGAAAATGTATCGGACCCATTTGAATGCTATATTTTAAAGTGATATGGGGGAGATTAGGAGGAGAAATGGTTAGACAGACTCGGCATTAGAAACAGCACTGACGAATAGAAGAGATAACACTGGTGGCGTCACGCACCAGCATAACTTGCACACTTTTCAAACTACACATCCTCAGCATGATTATATTCACTGTTTTGCTTTAGTAACAGTTTCATATTAAATCTAAAAGGGGAATATATTAGACTGTGGCTGTCATAAGCTGTAAAATGCGGCTTTGCAGAGCTGTGATAAACTAAACGCTATTAGCCTATTTTTTTTTAAAGGGGAGGAGCCGTTCGACATATCCTGCCCTGTCTTCCTGTTTCAGTGGAAATTAAGTCAACACAATGAATAAAACACTGCACGTTTCAAGGCACTTCAGTGGGCCTTTAACTTAAAATATGGATCATCTTACTACAACATTATTTAGTTCAATCTGTTGATCGAAATAAATAAATAAACCTCCTAGAGTGCACACAAACTGAAATGGCAGCATTCCTACCCATGCTTATCAAGGATTGACTGAGTTGGCAGACCAAGACAGTTGGTTTGGCTGAGGTAGAGACATGTGTCTTTACCGGTGCCAGATTTGCCCATGAGCACTGAGGGCAGCTCTAGTGCTTCCTGTCAGACGAATATTCAGCAGCGAATTCCCTAAGGTTAATTTAAGAGACAGAAAATGTCCAGCATGTCGGTTGGAAATGACATGTGGTGGTTTTTGACACAATTTTTCATGAATATGTCTGTGTGTTTTGGTAATGTGTGTGCACTGGTGAAACATTCAAGGACTCACACCACAGTCACATTTCCTCCAAGTAGAACTTACAGAAGGGCCTGACCAGTTGAAATGCTGCTTCCAACTAGAAGCTGTATCATGAAGGTCACTTGAGGGGCTATGCATTTGTCTGAAGGACCACATTTTGTTTAAAACAAACATGCTGACTGAGACAACTTGACCTTTAAGGGCCAAGGTTGTTGCACTTCCTGTCGTTGGGCCATGGCTACTGGAAAGAAAAACTCTACTCCAATAACTCATGTGAACAGTAGTGCAAGTTTTGCACAATTTTCCGTCCAAATCAGTACAAGAGCCATTAATGAAATTGAACATGAAAATTGTTAGTTCAAGTAAAAAACAACAACCAGTTTTTTCCAAAATCCTACTTCTAATGTGACTTTTGTAACATATAGTGATAGAGCCCGAGCGATATGGGTTTTTGGGGGCCGATACCGATATTAGGGATTAAAAAAAGTCTTGATATTGATATATCAGCCGTTATTCTTTGTGTGTATATAATGGTACAGTACCAGTTAAAAGTTTGGACACACTTTCCCACTGATGTGTCCAAACTTTTGACTGGTACTGTATATAAAATATACACAAATATATACACTCTATATACACAATATACATTGTACATAAATACAACAGAACAAACAAATAAAAAAAACTTCTTTTCAGGTTGTTCTAAACTAGATTTTCAGGTAGGCTACAGAAATAGTAATCAAATGTAAAGTATCACTTCATAGTCTTCACTGAATAAATATAGATGAACCCTTATTAAATTAATTCAGCCAAGAGCAGTGAGTGATTTTTTCCATCTTTTGTTATCTCGTCTTTTATGAGAGAACACTTCCCTGCCATTGACGAGATTTTCCTGTTTTCCATGTTTTCACTATTATATGACAGGGGCGCTATTGCACATTTTCTGAAGGAGCACAGAATCTCCTGTTCAAAATGCAGGCGAAGAAGAAGCAGAAACAGTAGATGCATATGTAAAATAACACGATTATCAACATTAAACAGCATATAAATCAAAATGGCTTCATTATTGAATGAAATGTCGACTCAGGATGAGCTATGACTGTGAAGCTTTGGTGGTGTTGATGGACTCGATCTAATCCATCTGTGTTTTAATCATTGTTCTGAATCTCATCTGTAAGTAGTCTTTAACAAAAATCCAATTTTCTTAGCTTTTTGCTCAAAATATTGCTTCTTTTTTTCCACGAAACTTACCCACATTCAAGTGTTGATGAAAAAGACTATCTAGAATAAAACAGAGAGTCTGTTATTTCTTTTGATATATTACATGTTCAGATATTCCCACAAGCTATTCTGTGGGCCATGAAAACTTGTGAAAAATGACCAAAAACACTGGCGGTGATGGCAAATTTCATGTTCACGTTCACTGACATAACTGACTATGTTTACAATGATACTCGACAAGAAAGGCATTTTGACATAATTTTGTGTGAATATTCGTGCACTGTGATACGCATGGGCACGCGTTCATATCTGCGACTTATACAGCGATGCCGATAAATCTGCGGCAGGCTCATGTCAGCCAATGAAATTGGCAGATCTTTGAATCGGTCAGGCTCTAGTGATCATTCATTTAGCGGTTTAAACCTTACTTTATGCAAATCACGTTATTTTTGCTTGCTTTAAATCTTACTTTTACACAATACACACAATTCTGTTCAGCCAGAGATGTTAGACAACACCTATTCACGCGATCTCATAAATGCATCTTTTAGACCGCAGTGCGAGCACAGAGCTTTAAATAAATGGTTTCCTCTTGCTCGATCTATTTGAAAGCATCTATTGGGCATCAGACTGAGCACACACACAGACTGGGCCAGGAGCTTCAGAGCTGTTCCAGCTGTCACTCAAAGCTCCAGCACCAGTAGCTCAGTCTCACCTCATTGTCTGGGTTATCTGCAATTCTAATCAGGGAGGCACAACCTGGCAGTCCGGCAGGGCTCGTTTTCAGCCGACTCAAAGATTATCTCACCTCTCACTGTCTACCTCTCTTTCTCTATCGTTCTCGCTCTCTCTCAAGCCATTTGTCTCTGTCAGAACATATAAACCTCCTTGTCCTCAGCTAAGAGGTCTTGGATGAACCTGCATAGACAGGGGACAGCCAATCAGCGGCCTCGTTGGACAGCGGTGCCCCATCGCTATTAGCCAAATGGACTTGAGACTGGATGAATTATGGCGAGTGTGGTGATGAGGAAAGCCTGCAGAGAAATTGATTTATTTAGCACAGTCATAGCCACACCTGAGGTCTAATGGGTTTGTGCCTCTCATTGACTAGATCTGGATTGAGCCCACCTACCATTTACACAAGGAAACAAAAGCGATGGGACAAAGTCCCAGAAAGTATCCATATAGCATTTGGATTTACACGTAATGTCTCTTTGTCCTGTATGAGCCAGCTGCCTTGTTTTCATACTTAGCTACCAAACAAAGGCAACACAAAATCTGTGTTAGTTGGTAAACACACAGTTAAAGTGTCTGTACTGTTGCCATGGCAGCAGAGAGAAGTCTCTGTTTGCAGTCGGTCATTGATCAATGGGTTTAAACTTTCATCAGATAGAGTAGAGAAGGTGGATTAGTTTATCGAATTGTTGCGCTCTCGGGTCAAATTTGATAAAAACTACAGAAAATGTTACCTTGGAGAACCTGAGGTCAGGATTAATTATTTGAATGTCGTGAGATAGACTCATAAGTACATTTATTCTGGGCTTAAGCATGAACGCTCATGTCCAATAGCCACATTACTCTCATGATGTGACAGAAAGCAACCCAACTCTCCAGGGTTCAGACGCAGCATATTTCTCAACAACACTTAAGTCATTTAATAACCTATTTAATTGATAAATATAATGTTTGAGTATATTTCTAACAGGACTGGAGGGCAGACATAATGAATGGGTTTTTCTGAAGTCATTTAGAACGGGTTGGAAACTAGTTTAGTTTAATTAGATCCTCCAGAGATGGGGGAGGAGGTGTCCCAGTTCTATTAGAAACTATCCTTTCATAACATGTTTGCTAAACGCCAGGCCATTTCATTAAAAGAATGATAATTGTGTCTAAGAAAGAGCACAGGCACTGGGGGCCACGCTGGAGTCTCAAGATTTATATACTGGCACGGATAACACCTGAAAGATCATTCAGACTAGACTACCTTAAGATCATCTTGAAGAAAAAAAGAAAAAGTAGACGACTGTTGTGGAATCTTAAACACAGTGAACTATCAAGGCTGGCAGAACGATTTGTTGTCAAAAATACGATGCCATCCATTTGTGAGTGGTGACTATGCAAAACATGCTAATGGTTGTCAGAATGATGTTAGGTGGTGATGAAATTCAAGACTCATGCCAAATAACAGGATGTCATGTTCCTCGAAGAACTAACAGAAAAGGTACATCACAAAGTGACAGAGAGCCTGTCTGCTGACTAAGTGAGTTACTTTCACACTTGAAACTCAGTTTTGTGCACTTCGCGCTCATGACAAGGTGGCCGTTCCCTCTCCTTTCTGCTTGTTAAACACGGTTCCTCACACAGAAGGCACAAACATTCTCCCAGCGGCCTCGGGTTTTACACTCAGAGGTGCAATAAAACACGCCATTTCAGCATTCTCTTGTCAAAAACACAGACCCCCTACAAACACTCACATGCGTTACACAGTTTTCACACCGTAAGTGACAGTCATGCTTCTTTTATGATCTCTAATATAAGACCAGCGGTGTCTAGACGGGAGATCACGCACACCTGTGAGATGCAGACAATTACCAGAAAATCATCACCGATAGAAGGAAAAGTGTGAGCAACGCTAGCTTGCCAAGAGCGATGGCAAGCTGACGGTAACAATTTTCAAGGTGAGAAAAGAGAGGCTAAAGCACCAGCAACACATACAGTACTCAACCTGAGCGATAAAGCTGCTTTACTTCCTTGTATAATAACCCTAGAATGCATGACCCCCAACATTTACAGGAATGGATAAAAATACAAGTATTGGATTCTACAAAGGTTCTATTTTATGTTTATTTTTAATGTAAACAATGTAGTTAATATACAAAGTATGTATAAATGCTGTGCATTTGTTAACTTAAATATGGTACAATAATAAAATCAAATCCAATAATAGAATCAATACAACTAATTCTAACCGTTGTATTTATTGTTAACTAAAATTAAAACTATCAAAACCACTTTGTAGCTGAAATTAAATAAATATAAATATTAGACCAATTAGACTGAAATACTAAAATTACAATAAAAAAACTATAAAAACGATAAAAAATAAAGCCACATAAAATATAAAACAAATTCAAATGCCAAACGCACATAAAATTACTACAAAATAAACTGAAAGCTAAAAATAGAAAAATAGAAGCTAATTAATAAATGACTCTAAAATAACACTGATTCTAACTGTAACTAATGGTGTGTTTTTTTCCTTTTCTTTTATGACAACTTTTGGATATTATGGAAAAAACCCTGTAGCAAATTAATTTAAAATCAGATTCATGAGCAATAGACCTTATTTACAGCAGCGCCATCTTGATTTTTAACGGGAATGAAAGCGAGGCTGTATTGGGGGATACACAATCAGTGGGTTGTATGGTTATTTAATGTGTTTTTTGATTGTTCTGCTGATGAAAGTCAGTAAAAATACTCCAGACAACATGAGCTGTGGAAAATTAGCTTTATACAGCAGATGCCATGAAAACATGCAAGTCTCACCCTCACAGCTTCGCTTTCATACCTGGCATGGCCCTGACATACATAGGGTATCAACTATTATATTTATTAACTAAATATTTTTTCAGGAAAAACCCTATTGGTCAGTTTGACCTCCAAAATAAAACTTAGATCTCAGGGTTTAATATTGGATGATAATAATCTAGATGACAATTATCTGCTTACTTGGATTTTTTTTTTCTTTTTTTTTTCGTTTCTCTTTCTTTTCATCATCCAGATGCACCAATTACCCATCTCGATTATGAACTGTATAACTGGGCCTGGGGTTCCACCTGACCTTGGAGTCAGAGGTTGACAAATACCGCCCTTATTAACCCCCTGACAAATGACCCGGTTGGAACATTTAACATGATTAATAATCTCTAGTCAAGCAGAACTATTCAGGAAGACGCTTTAGGGAGGTCATGTCCTGTATTGAAGAAAAAAAGTGGTTCATTAAAAATAACACAAGAAGCACCTGTGATCAATCAAGCAAAAGTAGCTTAAGACATTTGGAAGTAGTTTCACTGTGTATTCCATTTTTGAAATTGTTCAATTTGCCATATAAAATGCATTCAAAGATTTATTATCGCCAACATGTGCAACAAAGCAGAAACATCAAGGGTCAGCCGCTGCAGGGCATGCAAGCTCCTTTCACAGTGTGACCCTCACTGTTAGAATGAGTGAGCTGCAGTCAGAAAGCTTGTTTTTTCTCATTTAGATAGAAAGCTAAACTTATTCTATCATGCAATGCTATTCTTACTTACACTTAGATCCTCCATTGCTAGGGAAGCAAATCGAGCAGTAAGGGTTTTTCAGCATTTCCTGTCCTGGGCGAGGGTTCATTCTCATTCTCGTTCCATGCAATGTTTAATGTCTTTAAATCCTGGATAAAAGTTCTTAAAAGCAATGCTATTCAGGCCTTATAAATGTTTTCACAATGGTTAGCTAATTTTTAATTATTCCATCTATTCAGCTTGTTCATTTTCGATTACATTCCACATCACTTTGGTTGAGCATCACTTTTCCAGTTTTCAACTGTGTAACATTCAATGACCTTGTAGTGAGACACTTAATCATTCAGCAACAGTTCTGACCAAGGAAACTCCTAATTGTGTCTGTGACTGAGGAATCTGCCATTTTCAAGTGACCACTAAAAATTTGAGTTAGTTAAATCTTCTAAGGGATAACATATCTGTTCCAAAGAGTATCTGCTGATGAGCTGGATGTGAATGCAAAACAGAAAATAATAGTCATCTGTAGACCTTTTTTTCCCTTTCATTATTGATTTCTTGCTTGTTTAGAGAACAAGCTGTTGCAAGTTTTATCCCATATCATTTTGATTCAATCTGCAAAGTACTGATTTGATAAAAGATATGCAATTTGACATGTTTTCCGCTAAAACACTTCAATATGTTCTCATTAGATCTAAAGGCCAAAGCCTTCTTGATTTACAAGAGCTGATGCATGCTAATATGCACAAGTTTCTTTCAAGCTACATTTCCATGAAAATCATGAGCTGACCTCTTGAGAATGGCGGAATCATTTATTTTATAGATTTTCTGTTTCTACTATAAAAGACTAGCCTCTTAACCCAGCCTTCCTTCCTTCTTTCCTGGCTTAATTATTGACTGCTTGTTTTTCTTCACATCATGACTAGTTAAAAATGTCCGGTAACATGAATAGACCATGAACAAGTTAAAGGGGGAAAAAAGTAGATCTAATGTCATTCAATACAATGGCAATGATTGGGACTGGTGCTTAAAAGCTTTAAAAAAGGTTCAAAAGCACCATAAAAGCATCAAAAACATGCTTGCTATGCAAAGCTTCTGTGTGGCTTTAAAACACTAGTGCGTATATTAATATTTCATGTTCCATGAATGAAAGTGGGAGCAAATATTGACAGAATCCCTATAAAAAAAATACAAAAAAAATATGTTTCCTACAACTGTTTCATCAAAATGGCGACTGAGTAGAAGACCAAAAAAGGCACATGAAGAGGGTTTCTCAAGGGTCAGGTTGGGGATTTTCATTGGGCCATGTCTAATATCATTATCGTTCATGGTGCTTAGCCAGAGATGTGCCAGAGGTATTGTTTCTGTCACACCGCCATGGTTTGGCCATTTTTAACATCAGTCATTCGGTACTTTGATGCTGTTCTCCTATCTCTTTTTCCTTTTTTAAACAAACTAATTTTTTCAAGAGGGTCTCTCTGAGAAGGCTGATCAAGAGGCAACATCTGCTTTCAAAGGTTTTGTTCATTATTCACCAAAGAGAGGGAGAGAGAGAGAGAGAGAGAGAGAGAGAGAGAGAGAGAGAGAGAGAGAGAATGAGCGAGCAAGAGAGAAGATGAAGAGGAACAACAAGGGAAGGAGAGGCACCTGAGTAAACAGAGTGCCATTGAGCACATCAATTAAAGGAATAGTTCATCCAATCATGAAAATTCTGTCATCATTTATTTACTTTCATGTCATTTCAAACTTGTATGACTATTTCTTTTGTGGAACACAACATGTGAATGTTCTCTATATCTTGGCCACACCAATATTACAAAAAAGCACCACAGAAGTGCCATAAAATTCCAGGTCTTCTTATACTGGAGAGAAACAGAGCACACTTTAAGAAGAAAACCTTAATATAAGCCCTGGCTGTCTTGTGTGTCATGAGAGTTCATAAAAGATATCGAATTTTGAATCAATCTGAAATTATCAGTGGAATTTCTAAAATTTTAACTTTCAGTTTATTCTTCTTTTATGTCACTTTCATGGTGCTTTACATACTTTTGAGGCTTGAAAGCCCCCATCCTCATTAACATTCACATTTATAATTTTGCATTCCATCTATTAAAGTCATATGGGCTTGGAATAACAAGGTGTAAATAATAATGCAAATATAAAAAAACATGAGTGAATAATTACAGATTTTTATTTTGGATGAACTATTACTTTATATAACATGCTGGATTATTTTTTTTCTTCTACAATGGAGGCTAGAATAAAATGTTGAAAATCACTGCTTGCTCTTGAAGTTGAAGGCCTGAAACCAATGATCCCAACAAAACAGCCATGCAAATACACAGTAAACAATAAACAACCTAAAGGGGAAAAAATAGCATATCAGAGCTTTTATTGTGTGAAGGATCACAGTGCAGTGTGATTCGCAAGGAAAAAGTTCTCTCTTTATTGTTGCAAAAACACTCAGTTGGCCAAAATAAGCTCTGCCTTCATTTTTTGTGAGGCAATGTCCTTCCCAGGGTAATGGTATTTTGTATAATGCTATTAGTAAGCTGAAAGCATGAAATCGCAGCACTGAGACCCACTTTTGTGGAGGCTGATAAAGAAGAGCGGGGGAATAATGCCCTTGTAGGCGAGGTTTTTTGAGTCTGCACTCTAAATTCTGGTGAGAGGAGCTTAACGCGCAAAGCGGCCAGCACATCTCCCGGTAGCTATGCATTCTAAACGAAAGAGAGAAAAACCACCAAAAAAAACAGAGGGTTGTTGTCTGCCAAAAAGACACTGACTGGTGTCCGTTGTCAAGTTGAGAATGACCTCCATGATGGACTGTCACTTTTTGTGACAGCTCACTTATCTGGAGGTGATAAAATATAAAGTAAAATGCAGAGAGCTGAAATACTGTATACAGAGAGAGAGAGAGAGAGAGAGAGAGAGAGAGAGAGATGCATAAATCATGGGCCAATTCTAATTCATGATGTTAAAAAATGAGGGGCTACAAGCTAGCGCCTCTTAAGTTGTCGCTCAAAAAAAGACATAAAAGTCAGGACTCCAGAGCATCCTGTATAGCCCTAAATGCTCACCAGGGTGCCGGGCCAAAGTCTGACCTTTTCCCCTAACCCTAATATGGGACATACGGGCCAGCTGCAACACTGATCTTCTAGGATAAAATTTCAAGGGCTGAAAAACAATCTTTACGTTGGCAAATAGATAGTAGTCCGAGGTCATCAGCTGAACTAGCGGCCCTGGGGACAAGAAGAAAAGGCCAGGAATGCAGAAGGAGAAAGAGGAAGAGAGGATGATTTAATGTGTCCAGCAGCTCCATGATGGCCCCAGAGTGTCTGTCTCTGTGGCCAGGTGGAGAGGTCATTACTACTAAAGATGTGACCAAAACATACCCTCATTTTCACCAAGTTGTTTCTGTGTGTAATATATATATATGAAAAAATGTATATCTATAACAAATTACTGAATATTTATTTTTTTATTATTTTTCATTCATTATGAAAATTCTGTGATTACTGTACTTGACCTAACAACATATGTACTATTTAAAACAATGTCAGGTTGAATGTCAAGCAAAATAATATTGAAATGCAATTCCAATATTACATAAAATTAGCCAATTCGGCACGCAAGAATTTGGTCGTACAGACTATTTGCGTGAGAAGAAACTAGTAAAAAGTGCAACTGCGTCCATATCAATAAAATGTTACCAACATCAACATTCAAGTTACAATAGACCTTCTCTAAAACATAAGTATCAGATTTGCCTATTAAAAACTTCTGCTGCATTATAGCAAAAAAAAACGTGATTCCAGCACAGAACAAAATACTGTAGATACTCCCAAATGTGATAAAGTAACTTCACACAGCACATCACCAACAAAGGATTCAGTCGCTTTAGTGTTTTCTCTCCTGTCGCATTTCCTTTGTCACCTTCCGCTATACGGCCCATTAGTAATACAGCTTTAGCATACGGCTTTAAGAGGCTGTAGAATAATGAAGATGCAGTCATACACTGGCTGACGTCTTTCATATTATGCATGCACCATTATCAGTAATCAGAAAGCACACACTTATGGAGAGAGAAAGAATCTCAAATCAAGTCCAAGCCAAGGCCATTTAACACTGAAACAAGAGGAAGCCCAGTGACACAACTATGGATGTCTAAATAATGAGCTTCTACTCTGTTGTTTAAAGTTTTATGTCATGAAATATGCATATACAAAAATAACCACTAGAACCACAGCAGCTTTACATTTTGTCATGTAAAAGGCATTCTCAAAAGCTAAAACAAACTTACACTACACACACAAGTTGGGTTGTGCAAATCAACACATTTTAAAAATTTACTAGTTGGTGGAATACCTTAAATGTGTATAAATATGTGTATAAATATGTTTGTTTCTATTCGGATGACCCTTATTAGAGAGGCCTTTACAGCTAGACAAAGCGTAACCACTATCATTATCCAAATCGACTTCAATCAGTTCAACAGGTTGATTGTTGACATACGTATATATCCAGTGACATCCTATTTTACTACAGACGTTTTGACTCAATTTCCTGTAAAACCCTCAAAGCAAGTAACTGTGTCCTTGACGCTGTGGGCATCTTGTTGGTCATTAACTCCAGGGTCTCATAAATCAAACCCTTCCATTTGTGTCCACTGGAAGAACCGATACTTGTGCCACAAACATTTCCCAGCATTTCAGCTACAGAATAAAGCGATGGGAAGAGAGATACATTCAGATCTGGCAGCCAAGAGAGCCATAGTTAAGAAGATTCAATTTCAGATCGTTCCTTCTGAAGACAGATCCTTTTTTCCCCGTCTCCGGACGCACAGGAAGCACAAGTGAAATCTCAGAGCTGAAGGCTATCTCTGCACTGTTGTGACAGCACGAGAATTACAGAATTTTCTTTTGAAAAACACCTCATTGACTGTCTCGGGAAATTCCGCCCCATTCTTCACAGGCTGAATATAAAGTGCAGTGGTATTGTGTAACCGATGGGAGTGTCTGATCCATGACAGTGTCTCCTCACCTGGCACGTCTGGGAGCAGATCTCATCCACCTCTGCTGTCGATAAGGCCTATATCTGCATAGACCAGACCAACCATCCATCAACCACTAACAATGTTGTGGAGGCCACAACACAGTTCCTCTCATATTCACACTGCAACATTTCACAATTTCAGAATTAAACTACATTTTAATTTAATTTATACTACATGGCTGTTGAATCCTCGAATCTGATTAGTTGGCGAACTTTCTAAAGTGTGCAATATCTAAAGTAGTTCCAGGCAGGACTTGACTGCATTACATGCCATATCACCTCCAAATGATTTCAATTATTTCAAGCCTACAACAGCAAAAGTTAAGAAAAACATGGTTCAATATCAAGTCAAGTCAAGTCAAGTCACCTTTATTTATACAGCGCTTTTAACAAGTCCAATTGTTTCAAAAGCTTCACAGTGCTAACAAGAAAATAATGCAACAGAATTTGTACAGCCGCTCTGGTGAAAACGGTGATGTTATCCAGCTAATTTCAATTATCATATAGTGTCAATATATAGTGTTGAAATTCAGTGTCCCCAACTGAGCAAACCAAAAGCCAAGGGCAATATCGAGTCTCAAAAGCCATGAATCTTTTTCCGTATCAATTTCCCAAACAAAAAAAATCTACTGTAAAACCTACCAGAAAAACAATTTATTTAATTTGTATTTTTGTTCTGTTGTATTTTTTCGTTTGTGCTATTGCTTGTAGTTTGATTATTTGTTCTTTTTTTTCTTCTTTATTAATGACGGTTTACTTTTCTTTTTAACTGTATTCAAAATGTATATATGGTTTTAGCTGTGGTATCAAAAACAATAAATATAGTTATAGTAGAGTATTGTGGGTGGTTGCCAGGGTGTTGCTATGTGGATAAAAATTATTCTCAGTTCCTAAGATGTTTTGAGTGGTTCTTAATGTGTTGGTAATTGTTTAATGTGTTCTGGGTTATCATTAGTGTGTTGTCCACCAGGAAAATTGTCAGGAGCCATTTATGTCGGCAGCACAAACAATGAGGGACCAGTTACCTGCCAAAGCATAGTACTCAGTCTTTGGGATTCGTTAAAACTCCTAATCCTCAGATAGAGCAATAGTAGATATAGCAAGCACTACTAATTAAAAAAGGTGAGGCACCCCCCAAACCCCCACCACCACCCCCATCCACACACACACTCAAAACAGTCGATATGCCTGTAAAAGACATCTAATAGGACCTTTAATGATCCGTAGCTTATGTAAATGATAGCGCACCTAATTGCTGTTGGTTTTACAGCAGTGTACAGACTGCATTGTGGTTTTGGAAGGTTGCTGTGAAAGACGATTGCATGTACAGAATCTGTGTTTGTTTATGGCTCTCACCTCCAATTTTAACGGCTTGTGACAGGCTAGCTTTATTAAAGTGGGCTTTGAGCATGCGCTGAGAGCCAGTAAAACTTCTCTTACTGCTGGTCAGGGATCAATTCTGACTGCCGCTCCTCAAATTAACAAAACTCAATAGCCAAGAGAGAACACCCTGCAAGGCTGTGTAAGAGGGTTAAATGGACAGGTTTAATACTTTAATCAACTTTAATAGTTCGCACTTTATTCAAATGTAATCGTTGGTTCAGAGAAAGACCTCTTCCTGTGCCTGATGTTTGTATATTCTAATGGGGATAATGTCAACTAAAGGGTGTGTGCATGGATTAAGTGCTCTTCCTTCCCATGCCATGGATCTGCTGATATGCAACAGCCCCTCTTTATTTCCTGTTGCTATTTTTTCATTCTCTCATTTCTCACTTCACTGATGTCTGATGAGGTTTACCAGGAGGTCCCTTATTGATCTCACCAACAAATATGCTCAAGGCTTCAAAGCAAACCAACATGGTAGCTACGCATGTCTCCGTAATTGTGTACATCTGAGTTTCTTGACTCTTTTATCTCTTTGATTTTACCTAGGAAGCCTTCCATGTGCAGTGAATTCATCAAAAGCTTGTATTTTCACCTCAGTCCTTTCAGTTTTAAGTCTCTGATACAGGGTTGGGGCACAGGAGATGTTTTGTGAAAACATGCAGTGAGGCTGGGAAATGAACCATCACTGGTAAGGTATATCAACTGTTCAATTGCATAGCAACACGCCATAACCACACTGAACTGTCACCTTTTTAACTGCAAAGAAACACACTGAACAACCACTCAAAGCACCTTAGCAACAGCATAGCAATGGGTTGCAAACACCCACAACACCCTATATTGGAGGTGAGTTTTGTATAGTGAGTTTAATCAAATAAAAAAAACCAAATACATTTTATACAGCATGCTTTGCAACACACTATACCGTTCAACTATTAAAACAATAAATTAATACTTTTAATTAGCAAGGATGCATAACATATTTTAATTATTTTGAACTTTCAATTAATGAATGAATCCTGAAAAAGTGTATCATGGTTTCCACAAAAATAATAAGCAACACAACTTTTTTTAACTGGGATAATAAGACGACATGTTTATTGAGCACCAAATCAGCATATTAGAATGATTTCTGAAGGATCATGAGACAGTAAAACTGGAGTAATGATGTTGAAATCCCAGCTTTGCCATCACAGGAATAAATTACTTTTTAAAATATATAAAACTATATAACTTAACATTTACATATATATTAAAAAAAATGCAATTTTACTGTTTTACTGTATTTTTTTTTTTTATTAAAATAAAAGCAGCCTTGGTGAGCTATTTAAAAATAGTAAATAAATAAATAAACTCTACTTTTGTGACATTCTGCTCGTAACTGATTAAAACTTACCAAAAAACTACAATTTTCTTCAGTCAAAGCATATTAAGCTTAACTATAACTCTGTCTTCAGAAATACACCAGATGTACATTTGGCCACATTATATAATCCTGAGTCGACTGTTTTATTTCACTACAGATACAATGACTGGCTTGCCAAGGTTTCTGAAGCTGATCCTTAATCAGCTAACAGTAAAACTGAGGCCTCTTTCATTTTTCGCCATAATGAGAATTTTCAGCTTCTCTGTTTCCACCGGAGGAACATCCTTATAATTAGAATTTAATAACCTCCTCCCAGGATGTCAGTTAAACTCCTGTTCTTTTGAGCCCATCTTATTTACGATATAAGAAAAAAGGCTGCTAAGCTGCTCTCGGTTTTCATTTCTAATTCATTTTTGTTTTGTTTCGGAATACAACAATAATTGATTGAAATTTCTGCGCTAGTCTAAGACACTCTAATCTAATTATTCTTGGGAATTAGCATAATTGAAGTATTAGTTTAGATTTTACTTAACAACACCCTGAAAGAAAAGGTGGCTATATTTCTTTTAGCCGTACATTACGATTGCAATTATTTGCCATGATATCGCCAATAAAGAAACAATGTTATACAGAAACATTTTGTACAGCAAATGAGCAATGCAACATGAACACATCCAAAATGTGTATGCAATTTATAAAAACCCATGCAAAATTAAATTAGACATGTCTTGGTTGTACTAGAGTGATGATTTTTTTGCTTCAAAAGACAAAACGGAATGCGATCAATTTTGCTGTCTAGCCACTGAATTAACAGAATGGTAAACAAAGAAAGACCGAGACAGACGCTGGTGAATATGCATTTATATGCAATAAAAAGGCAGGTAATATACCCCTCTTAATGATGCCGTCCAACCATTAGCATACGATTCTTAGCTATTTATAAATAAGACACATGGTGACATAGTCCTTATCACCTCTCTTAATTGCATTTGGTAGATGCAGGTCAGGTATGAAGGGCACCAGAGAGTTCTGATTAATACTCATTAGACTAACTAGGCCTCTCAGTCCGCTTCACGGGACACTATTGTGAGGACTAACCCTTCAGAGAATGAATCTCAAATTGCTGTGTCAGGAACTTTGGCTTTTTTTGCCCCGTAATGTAATGCCCTTTGACCCAAAATGGCCACCCATTGTTAAATAGGGGAAGGTAAAAGTTGAGGGACGCCATCCCAAACAACAAATGTGCTGATGCCGGTGAACGTGTGTGCACGTTGCTGAAGATTCATTCAACTCTGGCTGGGTGATGGATTCCAAACCACAACATTTATCGACAACAGATGCATCTAAGCAAGGAAAGCAAGTACAACAATAGCCCACTGACTCATGATATATTAGATTTTATTCCGCTGTGGCGTCAGACAAGGGGAAGAAAGGGACAAACTCCACGGGGTATGTTCACAGATAATACTGCGATGCAGAAATCTGGTGGACATGGAATTGTGGCTGCAATCCCGGCCCTGGGCACAATCCAAAAGAATCCTATTCATTCTGAATAATAAAGCATCATAATATTCCGATGGCAACACGTAGTTAAGCAAACCACAGATGTGGTCTCTTTCTATCACAAACGATGGTCTGATAATCTTCTGTTTGGAATAAGAGGATAAACTACTCTTATTCCTGCAGTAAATTAAAAGTTATCAAAGACAGCTAAAAAGTAGGTCAGGCTATACGGTTTGCATTTTGTGATGCTTACTTTACCCTTTTTTTCTTTTTCTTTGCTGTTTGGTCACTCAATTGTTTGTGCAAAGCAGAAAAATGTGGGGGTTTTAATTGTATTTTCCCTTTTATCCCTACTCCCAGGTGGTCAGTTAGCTCTAAAGCGAGCACAGGGCAGACATTATTAAAGTGATTTTTTTTTTCCCTTTCCACGTTGTGACTAATCAAGTTGGGGTAATTAGACCCGCACGCCTGTGTAGACTGACATGAAGATTAACGAGTATTTGTGGCACGCTTGAATGAAGGTGTGACATTCACCGCTTGTTGTCTGAGCAGACCTGCGGAAGCAGAGTGTTATAATCCAGCAAGACTGTGAGCTACAGTAACTAAACGGCTGTAAACGTGTTTTTCTCTTTCATGAAGCGCTCTTAAACACACTACCCATGACCCACCGCACAAAATAACCAAACAAAGACTCACATTATTCTCCAATAAACTACCGCGGCCTGGATCAAGCACAGATTATAGGCAATGTTATACATCCCCCCACCGAGTTCAAAGCCCAGACAATCAGGCTTAATCAAATTCACACGGCCAGGCTATTGCTGGACTTTGTTTTGTCAGACTTGGAACGCCAAACAGGGAAGGGGTTTGAGTGTGGAGGGAATTAGAGACAAGATGAGTGATTCTGATAAGCATTTATGAAACATTTCTCTTCTTCTTGTTGCAAGTTGAATGTTTCTAATCAGCGTGCTCAGCCTCCAAAACGACAGCGATAAAAGGACTTGTAAATCTTCAAGCCACGTTTAGGTTAAAAAAAAAGGCTGTAAAAAATAAAACGGTAAATTTAATGGCCATCTGCTCTCTGCTGGAGCGGACCTGGGCGTAATGTGCATTTTGTGCGATCAAAGGGACCATCCGCATCATGGCGGTTTACCTTCAGAGATCTCAGCCATCTCCTACTGAGAGTTCACAGCCCTGCATACTAAAAATTACTTTTACAACAGACATAAGTCCTGAGCATTTTCAAACTAATATAAACAAGAAACATAAAGCATTTATATTTTGAAACTGATTGTATGACTTCATCTTGCAAGTGTCATCTCTCCATTGACACATTTTATAGACTTTAAACAAATGTTATGTGTCCTTGGCCATTGAAGGTGTTTAGTTACAAAATGAGGGGAGTGGAGGTGACCAGCCAATGACAAAGATATGAAAGTATTTTACTAAGTCATTGTTCTTATCTCATCTGGGCTCAGTTAATAAAATATTAACAACTCCAATGCAGTCAGGGCCTGAATTGTCCCCCTCGCCTGAATCGATTTCAACAAATAGCAGAGTAAGATTCATTAACACAAAACCAAGGTTTGACATGCATGGTGTACAGTACAAAATTAACAAAAAAACTGAAAACAAACAACAATCTCAAAGCGAGTGTAAAAGTGTTTTTTAATAGTAATTGTTTACTCCATTTGTATTTTTTTATTGTTGTTTTCGTATGGTTTTCATTGCATGCATCTAAAATGTAAGCACTTCAGATTGGAAATGTATAGTTTTTGTCATGCCAATAAAGCACACTAACCTGATAAATCAAATATAGACCAAGAATAAAAGCAGCACTAAAAATCAATACAAAGCATATAGACACAGACACACTCATACAAACACTCAAGGACTTCATATTTGATGTGATTTGTTGGACAAAATGCTTTTGAAGTCGATAAATGTGATAAAGCTCATCCTTCTGAGGACCCCTCATATAAAATTTCCCGTCATACAGTAGGTGTGAGTTTATTTAAAACAAAACAAAAAATGAACATATGCATTCATATGCAACATATAATTGAAGAATCTAAAGATTAGCTGATAAAAAACAATATCAGAAAATTTAAAATAGCAGATATTTAAATTTGTTCTAAACACATTATAAAGCACTGTATTGTATGTATAATTTAATGTCATATGTATGACAGATAGACAAATAGCTTTAACTCTACTCTGGGACACGTTCTCGTCACTGGCCACGTCCTGCAGAATCACCTGAGAGCAAACAAAATCGCTCACACAGATTCTCGGAGACTTCAAACTCTGTCCAATGTAAACAGCTTTTCTGCAGTCTATCAGGGGGCACAGCCAAAGCCCTTTGAAGAGTGTTTCAGGGCCAAAAAAAAAAAAACACCACGGCACTTCAAACAACACTGAAGGGACAGCGGCAGTTGATCTCATGCTTTCAAGGTTACAGAGCTGTGTAAACGTATACAAGTCCACACTACAAATACAGAGAGACACTTCGGTCACAGGAGTAGGACCACCGAGGCCGCACCGCCCACCTCATAAACACTGATCTCCTCTTAAGCCTCCAGTGTCCAGCTGGGGTCTCTGGTCCACAGGGGATCGCCGAGGACCCAGGTGTAAGTGCAGATTTCACACAGGCATGGTGGCCCACCTCTGGAGTTCATTTAGCCACATGGTAGGGATGAAAGTGAGATGCAGGGCCAAACCAGGCACAGCCCCACCTCCTATTCACACAGCAGTGTGCAGAAACAGTACTTTCAGCTTCCCTGTGCAATTCTGTTAATAGTACTTTTATACTTGCTCAACTGGGATAATAATCACAATTATTGTGTGTTTTATTTCACATTGTTACTAAAGATTATACTTGCATTTTACATAAAATACTAGTGCTTGAAAGGCAGCAAAATAAGTGTTAAAGGGGACCTATAATGCCCTTTTCACAAGATGTAATATAAGCCTTTTCGGTACAGGCATCAGAACCGCGTCTCCTCGCAGTAGGTCTTTATTTGTGTGTGTGTGTGTGTGTGTGTGTGTGTGTGTGTGTGTGTGTGTGTGTGTGGGCATGTTTTTGTGAAATATCAGGACACAAATGTGTATAATGACATGGGTATGACATGTATTACAAAAAGAGGGTGAAATATGAGGATGTTCCCTATGTCCTCACTTTTCAAAATGCTTATAAATCACACAGGATGAGTTTTTTTTTCACAGAACGTAAACTGTGCAATCTCCTGTGATGGGTAGGTTTAAGGGCAGGGGCAGTGTAGGGGGATAGAAAATACGGTTTGTACAGTAAAATGCATTACGCCTATGGAATGTCCCCACATTTCACAAAAACAAACGTGTGTGTGTGTGTGTGTGTGTGTGTGTGTCAGAGACTCCTGCCGCTGTTTTGAAGATATCCCCTATGCCTTTAGGTTCGGTGTTATAATGCCAATGGTCCACACCAAAAGAACTGAATTACAAGTGTGAACACACCCTTAAGCTATTTTATTCGGCCTTGAGTAAAATAATGCAAATATCGTGACAACATTACATCAATATAATTAAATGGAAGAGTTTCTCATATAGTTTCTCATTATATGACTATGATGTTTTTTTGTTACCATTATGTGTAAACCCTAATGCACAAAAAAAAATATTTTAAGGGAGCACATTTGTTTCATTGTTTTGAATTTTATGAACTTGTTTTTTTTATTATAGACAACATTAAATGTAACTGGAACTGGGCAGGGGTTTCTATATTCCAGCATGCTTTGCCAAGACACTGGAAAGGAAGAGTAAATGCTAAATTTAAGTGTTACATAATGATTTTTGTGCAAGATTAATGTTAAGTGAGAGATTCAGTAGTGTTTGATGTTTTGCTATGCCAATGCAAAAGAGTTTCTGTTATGTAGGTTTTGAGGATTACCATCATGGTAACAAGTAGAGTATGAGCTTAATTTGAGAACATACAGATAAACAGTATGTTAAATGTTCTAGATTGTTGTACTCATTCAGCAATTGCTATGTTATGGTAATGTTCTCAAAGCATTGCGTTACCAATTTGCAAGTTAGCATTCATTGAATTAGCTAGTTAAAGCTAGCCAAGTGTCCACAACTAAAATTATTTAAATGTACATTACATGATCATTTTAAATGGGTAAATATGATCAAAGAAGGCTGTGAAAATAAATGTACATTGTTTATCCATTTGATCTTTCATCCAAAAGTAAAATTAAATTAAATTAAAAAAAAACCCTAACCTTTAACTGAATTTTAAAAAGTAAAAGTGGGGTGGGGGGTCACATTATAAAAATAACATAATAAATAATGTTCTCTAACACGATTATGGGTAGCCCTAGATTACAATATCTATATTCACATTACAATATAGTATATTCCTACTAATTTAAAAATATTTGGTACACAAGGGTGACTACAAACATGAAGTTGTCCAGACATGACTTCCTGTTTCAAAGGAATATAAAAATGAGGAAACACAAAGGCCATATTCCCTGAATCATTCATCACAAGGAGTAAAATCAAAGAATATAGTTCTGATGTGCAGCAAAACATTATTGAGTTTCACAAAATAGAAAATGGTTGTAAGAAAATATTTAAAGCATTGAAAATTCCAATTTCACCATCAGGGCAATACCTACGAATTTCCAGTCAACAGAAAATTGTACAAATCTGCCTGGAAGAGCAGACAATCTATATCGTCCTAAAGCATGGTGAAAAGGAGAGTTTGAGAGGCCAAAGACTCTCAAAGGATCACAGCTGGAGAATAGCAGAGATTAGTTAAGTCTCTGGGTCAAAAAGTCTAAAAAAAAAAAAAACACTCAATCACCACATGTTGTTTGGGAGGGTTTCAAGAAAAAGAAAAAAAGCTCTCATCCAAAAACAATCTCCAGCAAATAGATTTGCTAGACACTACTGGAACTTCAAACGGGATTGGGTTTTATAATCAGATGGAAATAAAAATTTGCTTTTTAGCAGCAAGCACTCAAGGGTTTGGTGCACACAGGGGTTAAAATGTCCCCCATGTGTATAATAATATACTGCTGGATCTTTAATGTTGTGAGCCTTTTTTTCAAGCTGGAGGTCCAGTGCATCTTGTTCAGACACATAGTATCGTGAATTCTAGCAAATAAATACAAAAATTTAAACCTGACTGTCCCTGCTAGAAATCTTATAATTGGCCGTGGTTGGATCTTCCAGCAGGACAATGATCCAAAAACAAACATCAAAATCAAAACAAAAATGGGCCAATGAGAACAAAATGAAGCTTCTGCCATGACTATCTCAGTTCCATGACATGAGTGGGGGGAACTGAAGAGAAGAAGCACCAACATGGAGCTTTGAATCTGAAGGATCTGGAGAGATTCTGTATGAAGGAATGGTTTCTGATCTCGTCAGGTGTCCAAACTCATCAGGTATTATAGGAGAAGACTCAGAGCTGTTATCTGGGCAAAGGAGGTTGAAAAAATGATTTAATAAAAGGGTATAACTAACTGTGGCCAATATGTATTAGAGAAAAACATTGATTTCATAATGAGATTTTCCCAGCATTTTAAATTCTTATTCTCCAATGAAAAGTTAGATTTTTGTACATTTAAAAAAAATAAAAGATCAAAAGGTGCAGATTTATTTTCACAGCCTTCTTTGATCATATTTACCAAAGGTAGGAATACTTTTGAGCGTATATATATATATATATATATATATATATATATATATATATATATATATATATATATATATATATATATACAGTATTATTTATTTTTACCAGTAAAACCAATATAGCATCTCAACATTCACAAATATACATTTCTGACATCAAAACCAAACAAAAACAAATCAGTGACCAATATAGCCACATTTCTTTGCAAGGACACTCAAAAGCCTGCCATCCATGGATTCTGTCAGTGTTTTGATCTGTTCACCATCAACATTGCGTGCAGCAGCAACCACAGCCTCCCAGACACTGTTCAGAGAGGTGTACTGTTTTCCCTCCTTGTAAATCGCACATTTGATGATGGACCACAGGTTCTCAATGGGGTTCAGATCAGATGAACAAGGAGGCCATATCATTAGATTTTCTTCTTTATACCCTTTCTTGCCAGCCACGCTGTGGAGTACTTGGACACGTGTGATGGAGCATTGTCCTGCATGAAAATCATGTTTTTCTTGAAGGATGCATACTTCTTCCTGCACCACTGCTTGAAGAAGGTGTCTTCCAGAAACTGGCAGTAGGACTGGGAGTTGAGCTTGACTCCATCCTCAACCCGAAAAGGCCCCACAAGCTCATCTTTGATGATACCAGCCCAAACCAGTACTCCACCTTCACCTTGCTGGCGTCTGAGTCGGACTGGAGCTCTCTGCCCTTTACCAATCCAGCCACGGGCCCATCCATCTGGCCCATCAAGACTCACTCTCATTTCATCAGTCCATAAAACCTTAAAAAAATCAGTCTTGACGTTTCAGCTTGTGTGTCTTGTTCAGTGGTGGTCGACTTTCTGCCTTTCTTACCTTGGCCATGTCTCTGAGTATTGCACACCTTGTGCTTTTGGGCACTCCAGTGATGTTGCAGCTCTGAAATATGGCCAAACTGGTGGCAAGTGGCATCTTGGCAGCTGCACGCTTGACTTTTCTCAGTTCACGGGCAGTTATTTTGCGCCTTGGTTTTTCCACACGCTTCTTGCGACCCTGTTGTTCGATGATCACGCTTCAGAAGCTTGGCTATTTTAAGACTGCTGCATCCCTCTGCAATATATCTCACTATTTTTGACTTTTCTGAGCCTGTCAAGTCCTTCTTTTGACCCATTTTGCCAAAGGAAAGGAAGTTGCCTAATAATTATGCACACCTGATATAGGGTGTTGATGTCATTAGACCACACCCTTCTCATTACAGAGATGCACATCACCTAATATGCTTAATTGGTAGTAGGCTTTCCAGCCTATACAGCTTGGAGTAAGACAACATGCATAACGAGGATGATGTGGTCAAAATACTCATTTGCCTAATAATTCTGCACTCCTGTGTATGTATGTATATATATATATATATATATATATATATATATATATATATATATAGACACACAAAGAGAAATTTTAACCTGTCTGATCAATACAATTAGATACATGCCGTAGGCATTTATTATTTCATAACCTGATATATATAATTTTTTTTTTTTAAGTATGCTATTTTTAGAGGCCAATAAATGAGGAAAAACCCAGCAACAAGAAAACTCTATACACAAAGCGATATTGAAATAAAATTACGTACCATTACGTACTTGCTCTACAAAAACAAACTGCAGCAGCTGAAGGAACAGAGAACCTTGTCTTAATTAGTTCATATTAATCTAATCTTTCCCCTTTAAAACTCCTTTTTATTTCAACTTTGTTCTACTGAGAGAATCAAATAAATGGTCAAAAACTATTTTATTTTCTTAGCTATGAGGAACATGAAGAGAAATTGTCTTTATGTTTTCGTTGGCCATTGGGATCCAGACACCATTTGAAGGCCCTTAATGGTCTGAACGATAAGGTTCCTGGTGACTGACAAATTAAAACAGCCACTCTGGAAATGTAATGAATATAAATCTAATTTATGGAGAATATTTCAGTGAGCGCTCTCCCCATTTCTTTCTCCATTTCGCAGTTCACAGAGCGGACTGTTTACAGATACTGAGAGATAAGAGCCAATTAGGACTAAGAGGTGCAGATAGTATTGTTGAAGAAAATTTCTCTTCTCATAATATCTCTTCTTCGGCTCATAAATCCACTCACCTCCCAAAAAACGCTTTTCCCTCCTCCCAACTGGCCGTCGCCGCCTCATTTTTCACAAAATCAGTTTCTCAGGCCTACTTTTCCACCCTAACTAAGATAACATCCGCCACTGTGAGCTTCCCACTTTGCAATTTTATAACCAACTTCCTTAGTGCTCTTTTTCTCTGTATCTTTTTTTCCTTGACTCATCTCTGCTTCCTCTTCATTTCCTTATCCTGTCTCTCTCTCTAAGCACCTGCACATGTCATACTAGATCTTCTAGAGTGTCACCTATTTACTCACAGTTGTGAAAGTAATTCAGCAATAAAGTAATCAAATATGGCAATGAGTAAATAATTTTTGCATTTATTTTTGGATGAACTG
Organism: Gobiocypris rarus; assembly: GCA_023029165.1. Taxonomy (NCBI): domain Eukaryota; kingdom Metazoa; phylum Chordata; class Actinopteri; order Cypriniformes; family Gobionidae; genus Gobiocypris; species Gobiocypris rarus. The sequence goes on from CM040927.1 coordinate 18,751,115, forward strand.
TTCTATAAGGTACGCACTGGATCCTGGATAGTTAAATAGATTGTGCAACTTAGTTTGTGCAGACTATATCAGTATAAATGCTGACTAAATGTCTTACGCAAGTTTAAATGTTATTTAAATAAATTATATTTTAATTAAAACAGACACAAGCCAGAAGTACACATGCTTAATTTCAAGAGGAAAATCACTAAAAGTAAATAACTTGTGAGTTTATTCAGTGAAAGATTTCTGAATAAATATCTCCAGTAAATCGGGACTTGAGTGTTGCCTTGATGAATGATTCATTAAAAGACCTATACTGTTTGCAATACTGAGTGCTTTTGATCTACTAAAAAGAACCAGATCATAAGGGTCATTTCTTCTTGAATTGTATTACACTAGTCTCACTGTATACTTTTTATTCACTATAAAATAATCAGTTCATAAGATTATTTCATAAGACAGGTTGCATTGCGTATTACTGATTCATGAGGAGAAATTTCTTCAGGAATCAGGCTATACTGTTTATGCTGTATGTTTGTTTTGGTACTAGTAGAATTAACGCATTTACTTGCATATTTACTTTTGTTTTTCATCGCGTCACATTCAATTTTGAATGCAAATCTGGACTGTGGCACATTCACAATTTGAGTAAAATGTACTTTATTACGAAAGTAGCTTAGAAGCTTAGATTCAGAAAAAGAGTTGGGATTCTGTCATTTTACATAAACAAAACACATGAGTCCAGTCTCACTGTTACTTTTTCAGTGTCACCTATTATCCCTGAGGGAGCCACACAGACACGGGTGCATGTGAACGTATGTGTGTGTGTGTAACATGTCGGCTCCAGACAGGAGGGCTGGCGGTACCGTGGGGTTAACGGCATGAATGAATTCATTCTGCCCCATGGGAGCTGTCTCTGTTTTGCTTGAGTGACACTCTCTAGACAGATGCGGCATTCTCCAGGACAGCCTTCACCAGCTGAATATCCAGAAGGAAAGATGCTCTCTCTCTCTCTCTCTCTCTCTCTCTCTCTCTCTCTCTCTCTCTCTCTCTCTCTCTCTCTCTCTCTCTCTCTCTCTCTCTCTCTCTCTCTCTCTCTCTCTCTCTCTCTCTCTCTCTCTCTCTCTCTCTCTCTCTCTCTCTCTCTCTCTCTCTCTCTCTCTCTCTCTCTCTCTCTCTCTCTCTCTCTCTCTCTCTCTCTCTCTCTCTCTCTCTCTCTCTCTCTCTCTCTCTCTCTCTCTCTCTCTCTCTCTCTCTCTCTCTCTCTCTCTCTCTCTCTCTCTCTCTCTCTCTCTCTCTCTCTCTCTCTCTCTCTCTCTCTCTCTCTCTCTCTCTCTCTCTCTCTCTCTCTCTCTCTCTCTCTCTCTCTCTCTCTCTCTCTCTCTCTCTCTCTCTCTCTGGTAACAGAGGAAAGAGAGAGAGAGAGTGGGAGAAAAAAAGATGACAGCTTCTCTCTGGAGCTCCCCTTCTCTGCTCAGCTCCATCTCAGGGCAGAAACACGGCATTTGTTGGCGAGAGCACAACCTGACAGATAGCGCTAACTAGCTCAGCCTCTTGAGACACACCGAAAGGCTGACAGTCAGTTACGGTTTGGCTAAAGGGCACGACTCCTGGTCTGTGTGTGCTCATTGGAGGTGCCAAGAGTGTCACAGTGTTGAACCCACAACCCCCTTCATTGCCCAACACCCCCAAACCCCAATTTATCTACTCCCTTCTGTATTTTCTTGCTAATATCATGCCATAAACAGACAGACATAACACTGTGGGGGGAAAAAAACCCTGTCCATTTAGAGAAAAAAATGCACCGTTAGTTAGTCTGTGTAAATACCAAGGGTCTTGGATAATATTTCATCACGAGCCTTTGTTCTAGGAAGCTGGGAACTTTTTCAGAACATTTTGACATCTGTGAAAGTATAAAGGCCGTAATTATTACAGAAAATGGACATTTGGCACTGTTGTGATGTGTCCATGTGAACCTATGTACACGCACGCAGATACATGCAAACATTGCTTCATGCTCCGAACTAATTGCTTCCTATGGATGCTGGCATTTTACAAGTCTGGGGTTGCAGGGTTTCAACGAAAGCTAATGTTTTCTTTTGTATTGCCATCATTAGGAGCGTCCAAATACACCCCTTCAGTGATCCCAGCCTCCCTAGATAATGTGGTCCTCTTCACACTTCACTTGAGAATTGTCTTTAGTAAATTCCATTTAAAATTGAATTAATTTGTAGTAATTACTAAAACCTTCTGAGTCTGTTCACTTTAGTGAAAATATCCTGCTTCATACTCCATAGCTCTGTGGCTAACTCTAGCCCATTAAAAGCTAATAGTACTGAACCTAATCGTTTTTGTCCCAAATCTATTTAATCCCATGCTTGAGTTAATGCTTTGTGCTCCAGACGAGCTAATGTTCATCTAGGTGATAAAGATCACATAAATGCTCTGAGAGTATATGGGCACATCAACTTATCTATTTAGCCATCTATTAGCCACCAGCAGCGTTTACCTTTTGATTATGGTGTTAAATAAATTTCAGGAGAACATGCATTAAAATAAATGATAATGATGACAACGAATTAAAGTTTCTTTGATGGTCTGTACACAAGGGTCCCAAAATCCCAAAAAGATGGAGACAGACCCAGCTGAAAGCGAAATGTCGCCGTGAACCCCTGACTAGTATGGAAACTGATGTCACGGAAAACACGCAAACTGATGGATGGATGAATGAATAAATCAAAAGTAGATCTGTACAATAAATCAAATCGCGACATGATCTGTGAGTATTAAAGCGCAAAACATGGCTAATATGATCTGCTTGTTCGGTCACTGTGTGAATACTCAAGTATGCGTGGCGCTCATGGTGTTTATAGTGTCTCACAAACCATATTGGCAAATGAACATGAACATTTTTTCAGAGCTGATTTGAGAGCTGATCCCTAATGAGCATTTTCATAACTTTATTTGAATAAAAACCATTGTCAAATACACTCTGAAACAGGTCTTCACTACCTGTCAAAATAAACATTTGGTTTAACTAGAAGAAATTATGCCAGAAATATATTACTATTATAGGCCTACAATATAATGTACTTGTCATAATAATAATAATAAATAATTTAAACATTATTTAAGAATATATAATAATATATATAATAATATATATTATTATGATTAGACATGTTTTATTGAAATTGTAATAAACAAAACAAACAAATGGCTTCAAGTTTGTTATAATAAAGCATTTGTTAAAAAAAAACAAAAAAAAAAAAAACATTTTTATTATTTCCATTTATCAGCCATTTTAACTGATGGTAATAATAACCATAATTTAATCATACAGTTTATTTATTAAATTATTGGTTACCGTGATGCTGTGAAACGCTGCATGTTTTCTGAGATGGTTATCATATCGTGAAAATCTCATTCTATTACAACTCAGCACAGGAGAGTCCCCCATGGACTACGCGGTTAAAAAATTTAACTCAGTAACTTTTACTATAAAATATAAAGAAAAAAATATCTCACTACTAATCAATTGGCTAAATGCCTCAAATTTTGCTGAAAATCACAAATGATTTTGCTTCCCTTGTGCAAACCACTTCTTTCTGGAGTGTCAGACAAAGTAATATAATTCAATCTGATTTGCGATGTTAAAAACGACCACTGATTTGACAGATCAAACCAGCGTTAAAGGGATCATGGGTGATTTGAATGCTAGGTCTATGAAGTGGCCTGTTAGTGAGACTATGGTGCTCTTGTGTGGACTGTTCCTCGTTGCTCCTAAAACTGTCAGGATGAATTTTGTCCGCAGCCCAGGGCTAAAGGATGCAAAAACTGACCAATGAGTAAACTGACAGGACAACTCATCTTCCAAACAAGTATGACTCCCAGTGGGCACAGCCAGCGAGGCTCAGCGACCGCAGCACCAAACACGAGGGTTTCCAGACCCAAATCTAAAGTGACACTCAGAAAGGGAATGTTCGGCTTTGTCTGAAACCTCAGCGATTGACCCAGAATAATACGGAAGGGGAGGGAGGACGTCCTCGCTCTGCGCTTGACTTTTCTGATGTGTCACTGAGGAACGATAACCACAACTTTTTTTGACCAGTTTCTCAAAACATATTTGATGACATGGTAAAACGCGTATCTATGAGTAACACATGCTTTGAAATCTGTTACCTGGAGTCATATGCATCTTTTTCTCAAATAATATGTTGTCACAGGTCAAATGGGAGGAAGATATTACCTCGAGGATATTTTCTCCACAAGCACAAAGATAAAATTATAGATAGCTGTGACAGTTTTTCTCTATTTTGCTGGAAGTTTCAGGTGTCTAATAACAGAGCAAATAACAGATTTACACACTTGAAATGCAAACACACAGACATTAGCACAGAAAGGGTTGCAAAAGTGCGAACATCAGAAATAAGACGAGAAACAGAAGAAAAAAAAACTGTGTATACTGTTGGTGTATATCAAACAAATGACTCAGGCTTTCCACAAACATCATTACTCGGATCATGATTTCCTGGGATCATGACTGTTTACTGTGAATGCGTGAAGGGAAAACCATTTACAAGCCCCAACAGGGTTATTCCCATGGGAATGAAGGGCTCCAGTGAAGTAGTTTGTTCAGGTGTTTACTAGAAGATGTAAGCTGCACAGGAATGTCAGAGTGTCTGTTGACATTTGCTCTGAAAAGGTAAATACTGCACATCTACATCAGTCTATAAATCTAAAAACCCTGCACCTGTAACCAGTAAATACTGAGGTTTTTCAATAATCTACTCTTATGTTTCTTCACTAAATGAAAGGGTTCAGGAGTAATGCATTCATGGGTGCAGACAGTAATTTGCTGGTAAAAGTTAAAACACTTCCCTGGCATTGTGCACACAAGCAGAGTCCAAGTGATGCCATTGACTAACTAATGGCATGGTTGCCGATGGGGATGGGATGACAGTGGGGAGATTTATGTGTGGAGACACAGATGAATGATTCATCAGTTCTAGGGAACAGTGATGCGAACACTGAGCCCAGCATCGACGGCAGAATCCACACACTTTAACCGAGATGTGACAGTAGACCTGCCACCTTGTCCAACACCTGAATTAATGTGTCCTTTTTGAAGCTTTGGTGGTGTGGTTGTGCCTTGGCATATTTTGCTCTTTGTTCATATCTCTCTCTCTCTGTGTGTGTGTGTGTGTGTGTGTGTGTGTGTGTGTGTGTGTGTGTGTGTGTGTGTGTGTGTGTGTGTGTGTGCTCAGTGATATTTGCGAAGTTTCTTATATTTGCCTATTAATATATCCTACATTAAAGGAGGAACATAAGTCTCTACAATATCTTGAAAATATAACTTGAGGGTATCCTATTTAGCCTAGCAAGTATCCATGAGACCCTAGCAACCACATAACAAATAGAAACCTCAGAAAACCCATTTTAACCACACAATTGATCAGTGACACTTATATAGACATACACATTTTATGTTTGCATAAAATGTAAAATAGTAATAGTTATAATAATAATAATTATACTGTATTTGTGTTTTATTTTAATTATATTTGTGCCAAAATTAATATGTAATGCTATATAGTATGTGAAAATAATAATACTAATATTATACATATTGTATTACATTCTTAGAGCTCTCCAAGTCACCATAACACATCAGCACATCTAAATACAGAGCTCACTAAAGTAGCCCAAACACTAATGGTGTGATCATTTCCTATCAATTAGTCCATCCATCACTGCTGATTGGGCCAGAGTGTGATAGCAGAGTCTATTTCAGGATCCCTCCTACAAAAACCTGTGAACAAGCATGCAGTGAGGGATTATGGGTAAAATTCTACCATCAAAAAGAATACACATTCATGTGCTTGTGTAACAAGCATCTCTATCAAAGAGTAAAATGGCCTTGTTGAGATCCATTAGATCCACGTGCTGCTGTTCGCCTTTTGACAGTCACACGTAGAGGATGTTTTGGTAAGAGTTGGGACAAAAGGACGGGTTTTGCATCATTTCAGGCGTTAATTCGAGCATGGATGTGGTCGTAGCTAAAGTGGCAGGTGTGATGCTTTTGTTCCAGTGCCTGTGAGCTCAGTATGGATGAGAGCAGGTGCACGGATGGAACCGTTTTAAGCACTGATGATGTATTCGCTACCAAGCAATGCTGAGGTAACCTGAAGATGAAGTGTTATTCATGATGTTCTGTATTAATAGCAAAGATGAAAGGATGGATGAATTGTGCATGGAGAGAGACCGTCAGCTTCACCCCTATACAAACTGAAAAAAACCCATGGCTGGTTGCATTTAGCACCAGAAACATTTAAGGGAGAATTTTTACAAATGTGTACAATCTAAACTGCCCTTTGAAAACGATACTTAGAGAGACTGAGAAACGGTTGAAAGGATAGGGGATTTGAGGCCGAATATGTGACTGGAGTGGAATGACAGAGATTTCCCCTTCCCCGCTTAAAGCATTCTCAAATCACTAGGTCCAAATCCACTCCGGGTCTTCTTTTTCACGCTTAGGTGAGATAAGGTATTATGAACAAAATCTTGGGAAAAAAGTGATGATTTTCAGATATTTTCACATCCAGAACACGTCTATTTGAATTTTAGAAATAGTCAACCCAATAGCCTGTGAATAGGTTGCACAACTGGGGTTTTGCCCAAACAATTCATCTGAAATCCGACTGAAGCAAACGATTCAGTTGTGATTGTATTGCAAAAACATAATCTTTGAAAATAAGCAGAATGTACAGCTGGTACAGGCTCCGTGGAGATATATGTGATGAAACAATAACAACATGTGTTGAATGTGACCAAAATAGAAGCTCTATACAGTACGTGTCTTGCAGCCAGTTTGCAAAACATACTGTACACATCCACACACATGAATTCACAAACTAAAGAGTATGCAAATCCCAATATGGCGCTTGTGCAAACTGTCAGGTATCAATAGGCTACTTTAAAGTGTGAAAAAGCTATTTAAAAAGCTATCCAATGGTTGTGTTCAGTCAATGGAGTCACATTCACCCCCTATACCCCACCCTTGCAAAAAAAACCCACCAAAAAACGATTAATGCCCGTAGGCTAACGGATGTTTCTGGCAGCACACACGGTCTTAATTGCTTTTTGCAAGGTCAAGTGACCTACTGCTCCGCAGCTCAGAATGAAACAACATAATTCAAGTATGGAACATGACATGTTCTAATTCCAGCAAGGAGAATCTGAAACTTCACTAAATTCAATTCTAATAATGTATAATGCCGTGTTTCATTCACATATGGAAATGTTAAATTCCACAATGTTATATTTACTTTTTTTTACTTTATTAAGAATTTTTCAATGCGGAATATCATTAGCTAATTTTTAGGGCTGTAAACAACCAAAGAAAATCTTGGTCGACTGAAGTCCTGAAATTTTAGACTAAAAATCGACAAAAAGGATGTTAGGGGAAAAAAAACAAAAAAACTTTAAATTAATTAGCTGCGCATTGTGTGCAGTGCTTGGTAGCCTTGTTGTCTGCCTAAATTAATTATAACCAAACTTAAAAACTAGGCTATTTGCAGTAAATTAAAGTCGGCTCCGACAGCGTTGCATCACGTGCACAGCACAATATCATACCTTTGATTTCCGAAAATATAGCATTATGTTGTTGTCAACTAGTGATATCGTCACAAGAACTTTTGTGGAATATGCAACAATTGTTTTTGTCATATGTATTATAATAACTGACAGACACTATCATTCCAACATAGGAGCTCAGCTCAGCTTTGCGGCTGAGACACGAATTGACTATTAACTTTTACTCTTAAACACAAAAGGCTAGGCCACTTTAACAAAAAAGGAATATTTATTAAACAAGCCAGATCAAGAGCAGAAACGAAATAAAGTGCATAAGTGCAAAGAGAAAAATAAAGCATAGGCTCAAAACTAATACAAATTTCTATTTTCCCATTTTCTATTTTTAAAACATGCTGCCACACTGCCGATGTCTTTGTTGACATGGTAGAAGAGGACTGACTAGGAAAACGCTCTCACAATTAAATAAATAATATACAGCAAAGTAGCCTACTTCAATCTGTCTCTCTTCTCTAGTGGGTTGGGCTACTCCAAAAGAAGTGAAAACAAAGGGGGTGTTCTGAAGACAGACTGTTACCTGTGAAACACCCCCATTAGCAATTAGTGCTTTCCACCTGACGAAATGAACACACTGGTCGATTTTTTGCCGCGTTCACTTAATCAGTTCTATCAGAATTTTGGTTGAGCCAGAAAGTATCGACTAATAATCGAATGGGAGATTACAGCCCTTCTAATTTTGGAAAACTCTGAGTGGAATTATAGCAGAGTGATTCAAGAATGCTTTGAGCAGGAAGGGGAACTGCTCTCACTTCTACTCCATTCACATACTCTGGTCTCGCACAAACTTACTAAAACGAAACATCACTTAAAATGCTGTGATTAGTCTGGGTGGTCTAATTTAAACCTCAGTGCTAAACAGGCCAAATAATTTTGATCAGAATGTAAATGAGACAATATCCCCTTTGAAAGCTAACATCAAAGCTCTCTCTGCTACAAAAGATTAGTAGCAAGGTAAAAAGCTAAATCATCATGTTTTACACCAACAACCAGACTGATAGACATCAGGACTTATTTACATCAGACGTAGTCCATCAGGTCAATCAACACCGAGCCAACTAAACAAACCATTTAAATAATCAGAAGCATCTCTGAACTGCGTTATTTACTAGAAAGCAAACATTAAGATATTGCAATCAGTTATGAAGTTGAAAAATTACAAAATTTAAGCTAGAAATTATAGTAGCTATAGAGTGTCACTACATTCAATCTAATAATTGTTATTATTAAATTGAGAATATTAAGAAAAATACATGATTTAAACATGTATATTCAAAACTAAGTATAGCTAAAGAGCATGCTTTGCTGACCACACCAATTTAATTTTGATTGAGCTTGTTGTGTGTTGGGTTTGTGGCTCAACAACAGGAAACCACTCGACCGCAGCTATGAAACCCTGTGGGAGTCAAAATCTGGGTGGAATACTGGTACACTAAAGCCTAAACCGGCATAACAGTTTACAAGAAAAATTAACTGATTCTGACCTTTTGTCCCACCCAGAGTTCAAAGCCTGATGCAGTAGAAACTTTCCCTTCTATTTACATTCAAGAGTTAGCTGTTCTGCCAGATCTTAGGTCATTAGAAAGCAAAACAAGAGCAAGAAAACCTTCAAAAAGATAAGAGGAAGCCTGCGTCTTTCTTTCTTAAGGGTAGCGAGTGAGCTCAACTCGTCACAGATGGAGGTCCTCACCTCGATAAACGATAGGCGGTAGGAAAGGGGGAGAAAAGAAAACAAGTTTGTGTATCTGCCACCCCATTGCTGATATTGCAGGGTCAAAAGATAAAGCCACCCAGGACATACAAGACTGGAGAGAGTGAGAAAGAAATAAAGAGCTTTGTCTCAAGTGAAACTGGAGACGGATTAAAAAAAAAAAAAAAAATCACCTTTAGATTGAAGTCTCAAAGATAAAAGCCAAAGACCGCTTGCTGCCTAGATTATCATCCATTGAATGATCTCATGTCAGTTTGCTTTTGCTTCAGTTTTGCAATTATTTCTACAGGATTACACTCGGCTTTGTTCAGACAGGCAGCAAAAATCTGAATTTTTGGTGCATCCTATTCAAATCAGTTTCATTTTTTTTAGGTTAAACAGAAAAAAAACAAGATCAGCTCAGATGTCAAGTAGTTGTTTTTTGTAATTTCTTAGTGCACATTGTATTCTAAAGAAGTGTTAAAATGCACTCTTTTTTGATAGAGATGCACAATATATCAGCCAACAAAAATGTTATTCATCATATCAGTCAATATTAACAATATATCTGCCAATACTAGATATTTATTAGATAGACTATTAATGTTTTCAGAGGGATGCAATACATTTACATATGACTCTACAGCAAGACTTTGATGAATAGTTTTACTTCATCGCACATAGGCCCAGCGTAAAGGCTGACACCGGTCTACACCGAACATTAGGGCTGGGTATTGACACAAATTTCACGATTCGATTCCATTTCACAAACTTGAGATTCGATTCAGATTTCGATTTGATTAGATTCAATATCGATTATTGTGGATATAGCCTATATCAGATACAGTACATGGCAAATTGTCTTAGGGAAAAAAAATGTTCAACTAATTCTGTAAACTATACATGGTAAATACAAACATGAACTAATGACTAATCGATTCTTGGGATTTAAGAATCGATATTGGTTCATTAAAATTAGAATCGATTAAAATCAAGAAATCCATTTTTTTTTTACCCAGCCCTACCGAACTTGAGTGTCACATTGTGTCAAAAACAAATAGAACCCATAATAATTACTGATGCTGTCTATTTTGAATACAACATACAGTTTCCGGTTCAATTTCTGACAAACTTGAGTCTTAAGTCTACCAACAACAAGACAAACGGAAGAGTAAAAGAACATTTGCTGTGACGCGTCCTATTTAAACAGCTCGTTTGCATCTATGTACAGACACCCCAGTGTCAGAAACAAGTGGACAGTTTATTTTTAATGGCATAAGGGATAGCTTTAGAGGATTATGTTTCTTTGGAATATATGACTCAAGATTGCTTTGTAAATGAGACACAGTAATGGGGAGTTTGCAAAGAAACTTTTGTTGAAAGATAAAGCAGCCAACTGTACTGGATCTGACAGCAACTACATCGCAAAATCACAAGTTAACAATTTCTCAATAGTTTGTCTAAGTAAATGACAGTTTTATATGGATAATGTTTTCAAAACACTTGTGCAATAGCAAGGGGATGTTGATACTTTTTCCTATGCAATGACATTAGCCAATCATAACAGTGGAAATCCCAAACTAGTGTAACTGCTTCCCCCTGTTTTCAGAGTTTAACATGTGTTTTCTTATGCTGCCAGCCTTGGATTAGCATTTTTGTTTTCTTCTTTGACACTACACCAAATGTCTTATAGTTACGGGTTAATTGGTTTTCTAGCGCTCGCATCTGGAGATGGCAATTAGGGGAGACAATACTCTTGATATGGGCTTTGATTAAACTCCCTTCAGTGCTGAACACGACAATGAGTTCTTTTTTTAATCAGGGATGCAAGTTTTGTTTGCAGGCTGACATGTTTGGGGAAAAAACACCTCCAGATGCAATGCTAACAGGCATATTTCCTTTCACAGATCTTTTTCAGGTACAAAAATATTCCCACAGAGTGTTACATCAGACTTCGTTCACCTGCCGCTGCTGATGAACATCATCGAATAGTCTCTCGAACACACACACGCACACACACCAATATCAAAAGCCAATTACGGCAAAATAATGAAGAAACCAAATTGCCCTCAAGACGTTTCGCATCGTGACAAATCAATAAAAGGACCATGATGACATACAACGAGGTGCCAATAAAGCATGGAGCCGCAGAAGCGTTTGACTCACAGTCGTTGGGGTCACACTGATTCACTGACAAGTGCTGTGGTAAGTAGTTTTGTCACAGATGTGTGACCTCTAACCTTAATCAGGCTTCTTTTTTTTTTCGCCACTTCTTCAATCAGGGAAATCTGTCACAGTGGCTGATAAGGGTCTATTCTGGAGCTATGGTAAAGAAAGACGGGGGTTTGGGGGCTTTTAGTACACATCAGATAACATAAGAATCATACTAAGGAGAGTGTGATGTGAGACGGATAGTGTATCACAAGTGGTAATCGCTTCCTCACGAGGGACCCAATCAAGCGCCATCGGGTCCCGAGATGTGGCAGGGGAGAGGGACCCTCCCTGACACTGTGGCACAGATGGATAAACAATGGATTGTGCGAATGGGGGCACACTACTGACCTACATTCATTATCTGGGGACTTAACAGATTCCTCTGTAAAAGTGAGGTGTATCAAAATTCCAGATGTAATTGGGTTGATTCACGACCCCACACCCCTGACACTTCTCTACCCCCTGTCTCGTGCTTTGTGGGCAATTACTTCAATCACATCAAGGCATGTGCAGAAATGTTCCCAAATGAGGGCCTGGGTAGTGTTGCGCCATCAACCGCCCACACGGTTAACCCCAGACATGGTTGGACACCTCTGATTCCATCCGCCAGTGGATGGCGATATACGTTTTCTGCTGTCGAATCCATGGAGAAACCACCTAACATCTCAAAATGATGTCACAGTGAAACCATAGTAAGATAAGACACTTACCTCCTCCACCGCCGAGCAGAGAAGAGTTTGCTGTAGAGGAAACAAAAGAGAAAAACAACATGAGTGTGTGAATTAAAGAATACATTCAAAAGAAGCACTTTAGCTCAAAGCAGAGCACACTATCATTCAGATAAGTGCCAACAGAGATGTAGAACCTGAGGGTCAAGAACACACCAAAGCCATACTTCAGAATGCTATGATTACAATTCTATATGAACGCCATTGAGCGCTAAACGTCTCGGCTGCGTGTTTTCTGTCAGAGCCAAGTGGGCTACAAGTAGAGCTGCTGTGGTGAGTTTAAGCAGAAGTGGCGGGGGCCCGGGTGTTTCTTTGATGCCATGTTTCTGATCTCCGATCAGTGGGCGGCCCGGTGTCGAGGCCTGTCTAAGAAATCTCTCCTGCTACCCAGATAAGAGTGCTAAAAACGGAGTAAAACTATATTCCACTCCTCTTTACATAAATGAAACAATCAGCCACACAATACAGTATGGCACCACAACACACAGTTACAACCTTTCTCTGATATTCTATTCTACAGGTGGTAAGCTAATAAGAGGTTTCAAAGAGGTTTTAAATGTTTCCTGAAACATTCAAAGATTACTAGGATTATATCTGCTATAGATAAAAAATGATCAATTATGAAAAATAAATGAATAAATAAAATCCAAAATCTCATTATGATGAAATAGTTAAATTATTAAAATGCTTATTCTTATGATTTGGAAAAGTAAAAGACACTAAATCTTTACCCAAAGTCACACACACACACACACACACACACACACACATTATATATATATATACACATACACATTTAAACACATATACACCCATATACATACACACCCATAATGTTATGGTGTTATGTTAATTATACATTACATATCTGCACTGTTCAGAAAAAAATACTAAGATATACATCAGCATTTTAACAGCATAGAAAGGTCCTAATTGTGCGACTGTGTGCTTCTGTCTGAGCTTTCCCAACAGCGACAGCACGGCATTTCCTATCCCAGTGGGGACGCAGAGAAAGTTGAGAATAATGACCCACGAGGGCCTTTTATTTTTACTTTCTTAAATGTTTCTTTCCCTTTGTGAAGCAAGTCTCTCTGTGGGATTCTTTTGATCTCTCTTCCCCTCGCTTCTGCTCTTTTTCTTAGAGAATACACGTCTAGGTAAGCATGAAAAAAAACCTGCTACCTCCACTGAGATCGACAACAAGACTAACCCCTCAGCAACCGATATCAAGGGAGACATTAAAATCCTCAAAATGGATGGGGACTTTTCCTTAACAATCTCTTATCATAAGACAGCGAGCAGGAGAACAAATGGAGAACAGCTGCTGTGTAGACGTAAGAGAGAAAACGTGTGCACTTTCAGAAGAATATCCCAGCGCTGCTGTGCTGTGGAACTGGTTACTTGCAGTATAATCCAAAAAGTGACAGGAACTAGAGTCCAAACAGGCTACAGACAAAATCTAAACAGAAATCCACACCAGAGACAAAATCATATTTCCATTCCATTATTTATACTATTTCCACAAAAACACTGAGCAGCACCACTGCTTTTAACACAGATAATAAGAAATGTTTGAGCACCAAATCAGTATATTACAATGCATTCTGAAGGATCATGTGATTGTGAAGGTTGGAGTAATGATGCTGAAAATTCAGCTTTGCCATCACAGGTATAATCAATAACAACTAATAATTAATTAAATACATTTAAAAAAAATGTAAGTCACGATGTGTAATTTTCGTCTGTAGCTTATTTAAAACAAAGGCGTAGCTTGATGAAGCTGAGCTGATGGATGAGCTGATGTATTAAAGATTTATTAACGTTACTGTAGTATATATATATATAACGTTACTGTAGTATATACATATATGTATATATGTATATATATATATATATATATATGTATATATGTATATATGTATATATGTATATATGTATATATGTATATATGTATATATATATATATATATATGTATATATGTATATATATATATATATATATATATATATATATATATATATATATATATATATATATATATATATATACTGTAAAAATGTATGGCTGTCAACAAAATATAATGTTATGATTAAACTCTTGTCTTTAGAAAGCAGAAGGAAAAATTAAACCATAATAGGCTAATATTAAACTTAGGCACATTTATAATTGTACATTAATACAACTGACTGCCCCCAATTGTTTTCGTTTTTTTCAAGTACTTTTAGTCTCATGAAATCACCAAGCAAACCCCCAACACCGCCAGAAAGCAGACAGAAAGACAACATGTGCTACTTCCTGTGTCATCCTAGACCTTTGCTCCGCTTGGTGTCCACCCTTGATAAGACCACAACACTTAATAGACAAAGACAAAGCTCCGTCTGTACATGAAGATTTTTTTTCTGTCCTGTTTGGGTCATAAATCCCAGTCAAAGCTTCCTGCTCTCTCTTAGAGAACGGACGAGGGCCAGTAGGACTCACAGCGGTGGGCGTCCCGCTAAGCTCGTAAATCTAACAATACTGAAACACCGACATTGTGCTGGTCATTAGTTAGTGTCAGAAAACAACACAGACGCCCCACACTTCCACACACATACAATTGCATCTTTCCTGTGTTTTTCCTTTTGCACTCTGGGTTGATACCAAGGAGCTAAAAGCTGCTCACACTTTCCTGTCAGGCCCGTAGGGAAATAACACATGTCCCCCAGAAAAGAAAAAAAACACCAGAGAAAAAGAGAAACATTCTGTATTAATACACCAGAAAATTCACACTTTTGGCAAACTAAAAAAAAATTAATGAAAAAAATGAAGACATGCAATAAAGACTGTAACTTGTCTAAATATGATGGGCAAACACTGAAGTATTCATCTGTATATTAATTAAGCACTAAGTAGAGGCATCTTAAAGTACACTGATAATACAGGACAGTACATTAACTTGGGGACAGTCCCTCCTGGAGTGACCTGAAGTCATGATTAGGCATTTTAAAACAAAACTATTTCTAAATTACATAAATTACACTACTATTGAATCCCGTGCCTTTGCAATATAGGTGCATCTCTCTTAGGTAAAACTAATCTCAAAGGGAATTTCTGATCAAATTAAAGTAAAATAAAATGTATAAGCAGATAAGCAGATCCCTTCAATAAAGAGACAAATAAAAGCAAATTAACAATAATTAACTAAAACCCATAATACTTTCAGTTGCGCTTTCCCATTTCACACTATTCTCCACCATTTTGTAGTGTAATTGATGAAATTCATGTAGTGTTCATACCGAAAATGATAAGTAATATAATGCAATTAGAAGAAGTAATATAATGCAATTACCCTGATGATAATGATGAACCGTTTTAAATGCTGGATACTTTGCCCACTAGTAGACATACATACATTGTTTAGGGTCTAGCCAGATTGTATGAAAATGTACGGATTCATATGAATAAGCTCCCAATTTCCCAAAACATAAAATAGTTATAGATTGCCAATAGAGTTTGCAGTACTGGTTCAATAGTGTTAGTATACTAGGGGTTGGGGACTAGGGGTCGACTAGTCACTGATGACATCATTAATGACCAAATAAGCCTGGATCTAGAACATGGGTTGCTTTGTGCAAAGGCATGGCAAATGACACAGCGCTGCCCACAAGGCTATTGCTCCTACATAACAGCTTATTTTGATCAGGTCTTTGGGTCATTATATTTCTCACAGATTTCTGCTCAATCTAAACCAGATACAGATAAAGTAACGATTACAGATGATATTTATATGAATGCATTAGTGAGAGAGTGATTGCGTGTGAGTTAATTCTACCTGGCAGTGTCTCTCTACTAATAGTAAAGCTGTGGGTTTTAGTTACTAAGAAACATATGCTAGAATTTTTCGGTTTCTATTCTATTCTAAATCACAGAACAGTGTTGACGATACATTGTGTTTCTGTACGATTTGCGCACTGTCTGTATGTGTGTGCGTTACAATGCAGCAGTGCTGAAGGGCAATCAACTTACGTGTACAATAAACTGTTTAAAACGTGCATTGACGTACATGTCTTGTGGAGCACTCTCAGAGTATGCATTCATTTGTCTTTTTATCTGTTTGGAAAGTTGACTTCATGTCGATGTCAAGTCGATGTCAAGCGTCATGGCAGAGCATTAGAGTCAACTAATCGGTGCAACCCCCTAAAGTGTACAGTAAATTTCAGATACAGATACATTATTTACACCATTAGCATGCTAAACAGAATTTTTTTAATTAATCAATTTTATAAGAACCTGTCAACCTTTGCAAGCTTACAGAACATCACATTTTCATCCATATTCTTCTCAGTTGCACAATATCAGAATATGTGATTAACTGACTAACTCCGTCTGGCATACAGAATGAAGATGCAAGAGTAAAGCAAGTACACAGTCTGCATTAACCTGAGGCTAAACGAAAAAATTATCTGCCAGGACCTTAAATGAACCAAGCTAAAATTCTTTACTGGAAAACAACTTGATTTTCTTCTCTGGCTTTATGGCCCCTTTTTTTCCCGGAGTTTGCTTTTAGATGAACACCAAATCTTCAGCTTTTTCACCAAGTTAAAAAACCAATATAATCTTCCTCAGAGATTTTGAACCATTCTACAAAATTAAACTAGAAGCATGTCGACAGAAGAAACAAAACCGCTATATTTAGTGGCCAGACATACTGAATATGCAAGTATCTCAGTGAAATTATTTGCTTTTCATAATAAAGGAGGCTAAAAACAAGATTCCAGAACACAGTCCAGTTTCAATAATCTGAGCATCGATCAAAATGAACAAATTAGAGCACTGCTTCAGTACTTCAAATGTTCAGTCATGTGAAAATAAGCTTTCAAACCTCAAAATAAGAATAATAGGTGAATCACCCTTCAGTTTACACACACCAGACTTTTTCTACTTCACAAGACAGCTTAACAAGGTCTGCCAGTCAGCCCAGAATTTTAGGGTGAAGTCATTAGTGCAGTAAGAAATGGGTTGTAGACCAATGCACACACACACACACTTAAAAAGCGCCATGCGAAATTGCTGAAGGCAGAAAATATCAGGAAAAACCCATCTCATGTCAGCAAAGCTCTGCGTTAAATTGAACCAAGTCTTGTGGGTAATGATAAGACTCTTTACTAGCCACTGAGACAGAGAGAGAGTACTAAAAAACCTAGTATTTCTTATTTGCAGCACATTAAAAATACATGTGGTTTTGCCTGACCCAGACGCAGCATAGTGTGATAACTCTACTCGGCTCTTTGGTTCTTTATTGCACCAAGCATTCCCGGAGGAATACGTCAGCAACTGCTGAGCACCAGAGCAGGACAAGCAGAATCAGAGAGTATGGGACCAGAACAGATCTCTCATCTCATCTCTCTCTCTCTCTCTCTCTCTCTCTCTCTCTCTGTACGCGTACAGTTATATAGCAGTCAAGGGAGGAAAGGGCCGAAAGCACTGAGTGCCATACCACTCTTGATCAAAGCCCCTCTTCTCCACATCAGTGAGGTCCATTCACCAGGCACACCAATACAGTCCCGCATCTCTGGCTGTAACAACTGTTCAAGGAGAAATATTGGATCTTCTGGATATCCTGGTATATGGTGATCCAAAGATCATTAATCATAACTCCCAAAGCCAGCTCAAACCAGTTCTGAAAAGTTTTGAGGTTCTGAAACGTTTGCTTCTTTAGTGATTTTTACAGATTTGCACAAATCTTTTGCGTTATTGTCGATAAAAAACTATAGGGAAATTACGTGTTTCCATTAACCGATGTTATGCAACTAAAAAATTATATCTTTCCTCTCGTGATAAGTCATTCAAAAATGATTAGGTTTATGTACATCCCAGTCACCGCACTAGCCATGTATTTGGCACAGAAATACCGTCATATGTCCAAGTTGTTTTTTGAAATGTTGGCCAAGTTCAGCATGAGAATCCAAGAAGAACACAGTGTAAATAAGTCAGAATGCATGAAAGAATTTGTAATTAAACATTGTATTAACAAAAATATGATGAAGCAATATCAAAACAAAAATACTGCAAGATATTGAAAAAGGCTTTCACAGACAGGGCTTAGGACCTATTATGTCCAAGATACAAGATATATTTTTTTTTACAAGATATAATTTAAGTCTCAGGTGTCCCCAGAATGTGTCTGAAGTTTCAGCTTAAAATACCTCACAGATCATTTAAAAATCCATGTTGTAAATACCCATTTCTGACTACAGTCAAGAACAGGCTGTTTTCATGCATTTGCCTTTAAATGCAAATGAGCTGCTAGCTGCTCTCACTGATAGCATAGTTCTTCTTTCATCTTTACAGTTTATTTCCACCCTTTACTAATATAAAGGTATATTAGTTTAAACTTCTAATTAGGGCTGTCAAAAAATGAATTGTGATTAATCACATCCAAAATAAAAGTTTGTGTTTACATAATTTGTGTGTGTGTATTCTGTTTAATGATTATGTATATTAGAATACACACATACATGTATATATTTAAGAAATATTTGCAAGTAAATATACTGTGTGTACATACATACATACATACATACATACATACATACATACATACATACATACATACATACATACATACATACATACATACATACATACATACATACATACATACATACATACATACATACATACATACATACATACATACATACATACATACATACATACATACATACATACATACATACATACATACATACATACATACATACATACATACATACATACATACATATATATATATATATATATATATATATATATATACACACACACACACACACACACACACACAGGTCCTTCTCAAAAAATTAGCATATTGTGATAAAAGTTCATTATTTTCCATAATGTAATGATAAAAATTTAACTTTCATATATTTAAGATTCATTGCACACCAACTGAAATATTTCAGGTGATTTTGGAATACAGCTCATGAAAACCCAAAATCCTCAAAAAATCTAAAAAAAAAAAATAAATAGCATATTTCATCCGACCAATAAAAGAAAAGTGTTTTTAATACAAAAAAAAGTCAACCTTCAAATAATTATGTTCAGTTATGCACTCAATACTTCATCAGGAATCCTTTTGCAGAAATGACTGCTTCAATGCGGCGTGGCATGGAGGCAATCAGCCTGTGGCACTGCTGAGGTGTTATGGAGGCCCAGGATGCTTCGATAGCGGCTCATCCAGAGTGTTGGGTCTTGTGTCTCTCAACTTTCTCTTCACAATATCCCACAGATTCTCTATGGGGTTCAGGTCAGGAGAGTTGGCAGGCCAATTGAGGACAGTAATACCATGGTCAGTAAACCATTTACCAGTGGTTTTGGGACTGTGAGCAGGTGCCAGCTCGTGCTCAAAAACTAAATCTTCATCTCCATAAAGCTTTTCAGCAGATGGAAGCATGAAGTGCTCCAAAATCTCCTGATAGCTAGCTGCATTGACCCTGCCCTTGATAAAACACAGTGGACCAACACCAGCAGCTGACATGGCACCCTAGACCATCACTGACTGTGGGTACTTGACACTGGACTTCAGGCATTTTGGCATTTCCTTCTCCCCAGTCTTCAGTCTTCAGACTAAAAAAAGTACTTTGGACCACTGAGCAACAGTCCAGTGCTGCTTCTCTGAAGCCGAGGTCAGGCGCTTCTGCCGCTGTTTCTGGTTCAAAAGTGGCTTGACCTGGGGAATGAGGCACCTGTAGCCCATTTCCTGCACACGGTGGCTCTGGATGTTTCTACTCCAGACTCAGTCCACTGCTTCCACAGGTCCCCCAAGGTCTGGAATAGGTCCTTCTCCACAATCTTCCTCATGGTCCAGTCACCTCTTCTCGTTGTGCAGCGTTTTTTGCCACACTTTTTCCTTCCCACAGACTTCCCACTGAGGTGCCTTGATACAGCACTCTGGGAACAGCCTATTCGTTCAGAAATGTCTTTCTGTGTCTTACCCTCTCGCTTGAGGGTGTCAATGATGGCCTTCTGGACAGCAGTCAGGTCGGCAGTCTTACCCATGATTGCGGTTTTGAGTAATGAACCAGGCTGGGAGTTTTTAAAAGCCTCAGAATCTTTTGCAGGTGTTTAGAGTTAATTCGATCAGATGATTAGGTTAATAGCTTGTTTAGAGAACCTTTTCATGATATGCAAATTTTTTTAGATTTTCATGAGTTGTATGCCAAAATCATCAGTATTAAAACAATAAAAGACCTGAAATATTTCAGTTGGTGTGCAATGAATCTAAAATATATGAAAGTAAAATTTTTATCATTACATTATGGAAAATAATGAACTTTTATCACAATATGCAAATTTTTTGAGAAGGACCTGTATATATATAAAATATATATATTTTTTAAATCTTAAATATATACGTGCATGTGTGTGTGTGTGTGTGTGTGTGTGTATACATAATAATTATACACAGAACACACACATAAATTATGTAAACACAAACTTTTATTTTGGATGTGATTAGTCATGATACATTTTTTGACAGCCCTACCTCTAATAGAACGTTTTCTGAGCACACTTATCTGAAGCACACACACACACACACACAGACAACTGTCAAGATGAGACTTGACTGTCAGATGTCAAGTCTCATGAGTAACTTATCTATCACATTTTTTGTTGTGTTCAAACTGTCAAATACACGGTCTCGTTCACTGTTGTCGTTTGCGAAAACAAAATAGCAGTGCCGTGGGTGGAAACAGGCAGATTAATATTATAATACGGTCTTCATCCTATGCTTTTATAAATGTACCTTAATAAATAAATAAAAATTAATAATAAAAATATTACTGGTGTGCATCTTGAGACACTGGCACTGATATATTTTGAGATATGTCAGTGAAAGTTGCTTTCAGTTAAAACAGCTCAAACATGCATTTTAGTCTGAGACTTAGGCTGTCTGACTTAGGCTGAGACTTTTAGTCTCACACTTGTCATGTTTGGTTCGATTAAAACGAACCCTGGTGCTATTGCTCGGTTAGTGTGGTTCATTTGAACATATGTGAACGCTGACATCCGAACCCTGGTGCGCACCAAACAAGTGGACCGAGACAGCTAAAAAGATGGGTCTCGGTCCACTTCCAAACGAACTCTGGTGCGGTTCGATTGATATATGAATGCAACATGGACCAAAGACATGTAAATAAACCAAAATCAGGACCTGATGTCACAAGATGCGACACTACAAGCATACCTGGTTCTTCTCATCAAAAGACCTGTGTTGCCCCTTAGTCGGTACAGACGACGGAACTGCCATCTCTTTGCAGCAGATCTTCGTTTCTGCATACAACTGAGGAAACCCTGGTGCTGCTTTGAATGTTTTGAAAATTGTATGAGCTCTTCGTGAGTTCTCAGCTGGTAAAAATAAAACCATATGTACACGCATAAAATTATCGTGCTTAATACAGCAAACAGCATTGTTTTAAATGTTCGGTAAGCAAGCTCCGTCACGAAATATACGTCATAAAAGCCAACCAATCAAGTTGTGACCGTATCCCTATGCCTTTGGTTCGGTAACTTCAGGTTTCGCTGTTAAAAATGCCAGTGTGAACGCTAAGCGGACCAGGACTATATGTTTTTGTTTTTTGGTCCGGACCAAACAAACCGAACTACAAGTGTGAGCACACCCTTAAACCTTGTCTGTGAAACCGAGGTTAAATGTTTTCAAAAAATATAATGGTTTTAAATAGTCCAATCATGTCGTGAATATGTTCTTGCCATAAGGTAAATCATTGACAATCAATAACTAAAGCATAAACACTTGCACTTTCACATCAGCTAAACCATTTTCATAGACTAAAATCAGATACTGTACCATTTAAATAAAACTGTAGAGAATGAATATGACAACATTGATATTTTCAATACTATAGTATTAAACATGAGTCTGAATTTTGGCAAACATCTAAAGATGATTCTGATGTGCTATAATATA
Organism: Gobiocypris rarus; assembly: GCA_023029165.1. Classification (NCBI taxonomy): domain Eukaryota; kingdom Metazoa; phylum Chordata; class Actinopteri; order Cypriniformes; family Gobionidae; genus Gobiocypris; species Gobiocypris rarus. The sequence continues at coordinate 18,773,350 of CM040927.1, forward strand.
ATGGCTTTATACTGCAAGTAACCCACAGAATCAGAAGGTTGGGTCACATAGCTCTAGGAAAGCTTCTAGGCACCCAGGCACCACTTAATAAACAATATCAAATCACAATAGTTGCCGATAACAAGCCAAACTACTGCTCGATGCTTAACTGGCCTTTAAACTTCTATTAATGAGCACAAAATATACTTTTTGTTGCTGTTGTTTCAAGGCTCTTCTATCTACACAAGGGTCAACATATGTTTTTCTAACTTATCAAAGAACATTATTTCTCATTCTCACAAATAAATGGCCCGCAGCATCTGTTCTTCTCAACAGAAAGTTAAACCAAGAGATCTGTTTAACATATTAACATTTAATGTTATGATGAGGACAATTAGCAGACGCAACTGAGGGCAAGCTTCAGAAATGATAATGGCAGCACCACGGGACCTGTTGAGAACAGAGACACAACTGAGCTTTGATGGTTACGTGGAAGCTTTGCTTCATTTACAATTTTTTTTTTTTTTTTTTATGTGTCAGAAGCATTATGTGTGGCCATGCCTGGTGAAGAAACATTTCTCTGTGCTCCTCATCAAAAGCACAGAAAAAGAAAACTAGGCTACATAATTCATTAAGCTGCACAATTTTCACGCCACTCTTAACTTTTTCCTCTGAAGGACACGAAAAAACGCTTTTATGAAGGAGAGCAGCTTTTACTTTTTCTCTAAAGACCAGAGTAATATGGCTCTCTTAAAAAAATGGGGAAAAAAAGAATCCTGTAAAACCGCATGCATACAGAAATGTGCAGCTATGTCTTGTCCTGTTCTTGTGTTCATTTTTTCTTGTGTTGATATATATCCTATTGAAACAGAAAACTGATGTGGGATATTAAAGATGTCATTATTTAAAAAGAGTTTCTTCATTTATTTAAAGGATCTTATGGAGAAGTATTTTGACAACTATAAGGTACATTAGCATATAGAGTAGCACCCATGTACATACTATGTGCTTCTTATAGTTCTTACAATAACTGGGTAATAACTAGGTACAACCCCCTAAACCTAACCTTAACTCATGTGGTGCCAAAAAAGTGGTGTGGAACGGTTCGGAATTAGGGTAGCATTCACAACTTCTGACAATGGAAACCATACTGCTCGGTGGAAACGAGCCATTATATTACACAGTACTTTCTTAGGTAAGTACAGTGGAGCAAAAAAGTATTTAGTCAGCCACCAATTGTGCAAGTTCTCCCACTTAAAAAGATGAGAGAGGCCTGTAATTTCCATTATAGGTACACTTCAACTATGAGAGACAGAATGAGGGGAAACAAATCCAGAAAAATCTAATGATTTTTAAAGAATTTATTTGCAAATTATGGTGGAAAATAAGTATTTGGTCAATAACAAAAGTTCATCTAAATACTTTGTTATAAACCATTTGTTGGCAATGACAGAGGTCAAATGTTTTCTGTAAGTCTCCACAAGGTTTTTACACACTGTTGCTGGTAGTTTGGCCCATTCCTCCATAGAACTCCCTCCAAAGATTGTCTATGGGGTTGAGATCCTGAGACTGGCTAGGCCACTTCAGGACCTTGAAATTCTTCTTACGAAGCCACTCCTTCGTTCCCCGGGCGGTGTGTTTGGGATCATTGTCATGCTGAAAGACCCAGCCACGTTTCATCTTCAATGCCCTTGCTGATGGAAGGAGGTTTTTACTCAAAATCTCACGATACATGGCCCCATTCATTATTTCCTTTACACAGATCAGTCATCATGGTCCCTTTGCAGAAAAACAGCTCCAAAGCATTTTTCCTCCCCCATACTTCACATTAGGTATGGTGTTATTTGGATGCAACTCAGCATTCTTTCTCCTCCAAACACGACAAGTTGAGTTTTTACCAAAAAATCTAATTTGGTTTCATCTGACCATATGACATTCTCCCAATCCTCTTCTGGATCATCCAAATGCTCTCTAGCAAACTTCAGACGGGCCCGGCCATGTACTGGCTTAAGCGGGGGGACACATCTGGCACTGCAGGATTTGAGTCCCTGGCAGCGTAGTGTGTTACTGATGGTAGCCTTTGTTACTTTGGTCCCAGCTCTCTGCAGGTCATTCATTAGGTCCACCCATGTGGTTCTTGGATTTTTGTTCAGCGTTCTTATGAACATTTTGACCCCAAGGGGTGAGATCTTGCATAGAGATTATCAGTGGTCTTGTATATCTTCCATTTTCTAATAATTGCTCCCACAGTTGATTTCTTCACACCAAGCTGCTTACCTATTGCAGATTCAATCATCCCAGCCAGGTGAAGGTCGACAATTTTGTTTCTGGTGTCCTTTGACAGCTCTTTGGTCTTGGCCAATGTGGAGTTTGAAGTCTGACTGTTTGAGGTTGTGGACAGGTGTCTTTTATACTGATAACGAGTTAAAACAGGTGTCATTAATACAGGTAACGAGTAGAGGACATAGGAGCCTCTTAAAGAAGAAGTTACAGGTCTGTGAGCCAGAAATCTTGCTTTTTTGTAGGTGACCAAATACTTATTTCCACCATAATTTGCAAATAAATTCTTTAAAAATCAGATAATGTGATTGTCTGGATTTTTTTCCCCCTCATTCTGTCTCTCATAGTTGAAGTGTACCTATGATGAAAATGACAGGACTCTCTCATCTTTTTAAGTGGGAGAACTTGCACAATCGGTGGCTGACTAAATACTTTTTTGACCCAGTGTATATTGTAAGGGCACGTACTGTATGTGCATGTACTGTAAAATAAATAAATAATTAAATAAAATTATTTAAAAAAATAGCAGTTGCAATACTACAAAATTAAAGCCAGCCTGTGTTAAATGTTACCAAGAACAAGGACAAAAATAATTATCCCTACAGTATATTTGTGTCTGTACATCTCCGAAATCATCTCTTTTCCACCTCCTTATAGTATTCTCATCACAATAGCTTAATTCATTCTCACCTTCTATCTTTCCTGCACCCCCTTTCCGATCCTTAGATTTGATGTGCAGAAGGGAAAGCAATAACAAATAATAATGGTGAAAAATAATGATGCTCCCGCTGGTGAATGCAAAGATGGACTAATGCATTCTGCAAGGTGTTATGATTCATCATCTGAGACAAAAATATATAAATAAATAAATAGGATAAAATAACAGGGACAAAAAAAACAGACAGTCTCTTTCAGTTAGTCTGGCCTAAATGACTTCTATCCTTGTACCCTGAAACAACATTATAGTTGATTCAAAAAGAGGTAATGTAGAATACTTATATAAGAAGCAGGAAATGGGTCAAGACTGCAAGAGAACAGACTCATCAAAAAATAATTTGTTTAGTATCATGCAGGCATGAGTATGAGAAAAGATCTACTGCTAATATATTGCAGAGACAGATTGTGAAACTTGATGAGAAAAAAATGCATTGATAAAAAACCATGAGGTATTGCATTCGTTGTACAAGTCGGATTAAAATGACCTCATGAAGACCTGCAGAAATAAGAGAAACTGTGCAGAAAATGCAACCTGAATCAAGGCAAATACTTTTCTGTGAGGCACAAACTGTCATGGCCACATGCTCACAAGCACCATAAATGTCAAACATTTAGTCAGTTTGTTGTTTACGGAGATCAACTTTGCTTCTATAAGCGATTTCATTCCTGAATTTATTGTACATAAATATGTTTCATATAATAATAATTGGCAGTTGGTAATTTTGTTGCAATTGGTTATTTTGTTGTAATGTACCCAAACTTTACCCAAGTATGTGTATATACACTGATCAGGCATAACATTATGTCCTATTATTGTGTTGGTCCCCCTTTTGCAGCCAAACAGCCTTGACCTGTCGAGGCATGGACTCCACTAGACCCCTGAAGTTGTGCTGTGGTATCTGGTGCCAAGATGTTAGCACTAGATCATTTAAGTCTTGTAAGTTTCGAGGGGACCACCAAGAAATACTGTTTCCATGAAAGAGTTTACATCGTCTGGCACAATGCTTAGGTAGGTGGTAGGTGTCCAAGTAACATCCACATGGATGGCAGGACCCAAGGTTACCCAGCAGAACAGGAACACCCCACAAGAGCTGTAGTTTTGGAGAAGCTCTGACCCAATCGTCTAGCCATCACAATTAGGCCCTTGTCAAACATGCTCAAATCTTTACACTTGCCCATTTTTCCCCAACTTTGAGGACAAAATGTTCACTTGCTGCCTAATATTTCCCACCCACTAACAGCTGCCGTGATGAAGAGATAATCAGTGTTACTTCATCTGATGTAGAATTTAAAATCTTTGACTTTTTTCACTGTAAAATTGAAAAAGAGCCTTAACCTGCCAGACTAATACACTACACAGTTGTTTGAATGTTAAAATGATAAATTATCCACGAATTTAATGTTGTTATCATTCACCCATTTACTCACTTTCTATCTACTGTGGAAGAGGAGATATTAAGCTTAATATCCAAGATGCTCTTTTCCATATGAAAGTGCATAAGACCCAGCTGTGTATGAAAAACAGCAGCTTTGCATTATTGAGTGAACAATCCCTTAATAAGCAAGTATCATATACAGAATACTGGCATCTCAACTTTTATGCAACATAATCACAGCTGCCCGGTTCAAAAACTCCAATAGCGAATCCAGCATAGAGGAAATTAAACTCATGATGAAAGCTAAACTGAAGAGTAAAGAAGTTTGCTTTGTACTCTTTCTGGGAATAATAGTAATTTTGAGTCATTAAAAAAAGGATTTTATATGTTCCTGCCACTTGAAGTTAAGTTACAACTATAAGGCTGGATTTTACACCTCAAAGGGAAAAGCATCACGCTTGGGTTAAAAATGCACACTGACGGCACCCACTGTTACTCGCTGAGCCATAAAGAGGAGATAAACAAGGTTATTACCTAAACCTGCATGCTATCATTAGTGCCCAAGGCCACACACAAATAAAGGTGATATCAGAGCATCATGGGCACTGAGCGCTTACAGCAGCATTCACCTCAATGCAAAACCATCAAAGGGAAAGTAGTGCCTGTTTATTTCTGCATCTATTAACAGTGCGCTATTCAGAAACCTTGGCGAACTTCGAAAGCACATGCAGCTCATACAGTTTTACCTTTAGAAACTTAATGAGCACCAAATAAAGACAACTTTTTAAAACATAAAACTAATACCAAGGTAATTGTAACCGTATTAAGTAGATTTAAATTAAAAATTTAAAGGAAATGTGAAAACAAACCTGAAGAAGATGTCTTTAATTACAGCAAAAAAGTGAGGGGAGACAACAACAAAAAAAAGTGTTAACCAGCTCTTGCATCTGGAAACAAAAGATCTGATTACTTCCTTTAGATATTCACAGATGTTTTGACTGAACCAAATGACATTTCAAAGAAATGTTTTAAAGGGGGCCTTTTGAAGGCCAATATGAAATCTTATGAAGTAGTGTGTTGGGTTAAAAAGAAATCACAAGCATAAAAATCACTGATAATACATACATCAGATCATTGATGACTTCTGTTTATAATTCAGAAATGCAAGTTTTAAGTCAAGTGTAGTTAAGAAAGTATGTGAGGGAGGAATGCATGTTATGCCTGAGATAAGCAGCAAAGGGAAAGTTTGAAGGCCAAGTAAAAGGCAATCAGTCTGAATATTGACGACAGAGATTTGCATAAGCTTCTATTTGAATTTGAATGGCATCTAAATGGAAGTAAGAGAGGTTATATTTTTGACAGCCCACATCACATGCACATTAAAAGTAAATAAATAAATAAAAAGCCTTATTAAAATGTAGGGTGCAGGATTTCCCCCCCCTTTTTAATATTCAATAAAAATACTACACTAAACAACATAATAGTATGGGTACAGTAGTCCTTAGATTTCTTTTGTATTGATAAAATTACTTTTAAAACACTCGGATATCAGATGCTTGAATCACAGAACAAGAATTTGTATCCTGCTTTTGTTTTTAATGACCCTACAAGTTCAATTAAACCATCAAAATATGAGGAAAATATTTTAAATATGAAGCAAGAGCAAAACACTATACTTGGTTAACGTACTGTATCTGACAAAAGGGCAAACTACAGCAAAAGGTTTTATCTAAAAAGATGTACAGAAAAACTTAAAAGCTCACAGGAAAAAAGAAAACACTGACTATAGGGTTGCAACGGTATACTGGTATTTTATCGCGATATTGACATGTCCGGTAATCATTTCGTGAGGTTATCATATATTCATTACACGTCACTGCTTAGACTCCACTCATACTTGTACAGCTGAGAAAATGTCAAAGCCAGAGGCTAAAAACCAACCAAAAAAAGTTACAATCTGCAGTATGGGAATAACGTTACTTTGGGTATCCGAAAAACTCGCGGGGTTGTGCTTGAAGATGGTTATCCAGTTTGCACAAAGAGTGGCTGCAAAAGCAGGAAATACGTCGAACATGTTCTCCCATATTTGTGCACACACCATCCATCCATGTAGATAAAGATTTTCTGTTTATAACTTAAGGCTATTTTATTTCCGTGATGCAGGTTGAATCCCGAATGCGCTGTATGTCAATGTCCTGACACACACACAAACGCAAACGCACGCACGACAAGACAGAAGAGAATGTGCTGTATGCCAATGTCCTGTCTTTAGTGGCTGTGTCACAATCAGATCCCTAGTTGCGCCAGACTTGTGCACACATCGAGTTTTCTTTAGCTGTTGAACAAACAATAACAACACAGAGAATGTTGCTAAAATGCCAGTTTTGTTGAGTATTCTCGTAGGAGTCTTAAAATAGCTAAATAACGGTGAGGAAATGAGATGCGCGTGACTGCGCGTCAGACCCGCGTCATGTTCGGCAGTCGTCGGTCTTAAAGTGACAGCAGCACTGATGAACAGAGAAATAACGGGAACAGAGAAAATATGATTAATCTATATTTAATTTATTATTTATGCAGTTAAAAAAGCTGTTTGATAACTATTACATTTCTGTATATGTCCAACAGGGAAGGCCATGGGTAAATATAAAAAAAATTATGAGTTTTTTTAAATATTGTTTTAAGTTCACTTAAATTAAAAGTTGTTTTTAAAGCCTGATAAATGTTGAAATTGGTAGCTTTCATTTATACTGTAATGTATCATCATTAATGTTTCATAGAGACATTAGTATCAGTTATACTGGCCTTCATTCAGAAAGAGAATGTCAATTGTGAAGATGTCAATTTTCCTAGGCCAGAAATCACTTTTGCCAACTACTGTACTTATTAAGCCTATATCTTATATAAAATTACAAAAATCACACAAATATTAGGGTTTTAAATGTCCCTGTTCATTTATTAACAGGGTTGCATAAAAGGTGCACAAACTGCAAATAAAATAAAACCATGGGACCATGAGATGACAGTGAACATTTTCTGAATGTTAAGCATCTCCTTTTACTCATCATTTGAAAAACAAAAATTCACTTCATTGACTTCACATTGCCTTCTACATCTAAACATGTCTACAATGGAGAGTTGTCTCGCATTGCCAGCCAACCCAAATCTAGAGAGCCTGATGAAATCATTTAGGACAATTTTCTTCTCTAAAACAATGTTAATATTAAGCTAGAAAGGGTTCAAGCGTATACGAGAGTGTGTATATATACGAGTGTGTTACATAAATGATAGTTTGCATTCGGCAATGGAATTCCCACAGTGTGGATAATTGGCTTATGTCTCATGAGCTTTTTATTCCTCTCAGAACTCCACAACTCCAACGCAGGCCAAATAACGACTAACGTCTTTGCATCACGCTGCCACAGCATCTGGCAGAATTCATTTTCAGAAGCCACTGACAGGAAACAGTAAATTGTTATTGGAGAATAAGTGATAACGAGCTTGAATATGCGTGGGGGTTAAGTAAGACACAAGATTCGACTCCCTCCTGCTCTCCAGGAAGAGAGCAAGCACTAATCCTGATGTTGTTCACTCTAGAAGCTAAACATGGGAGCCAGATATTTTTGGACTGCTTCAGCATCTAAATAATAAAATTATACAATATTAATTGAAACGGTAGCATTTCGCCTAATTATGAAGAGTCTACGGCATTAGCAATTGATGTGTTGCCTATTTTTCTATTTTATATATCAACAGCAGATTGTAAATCATCATTGACAGAAAAGACAAACATTGAGGTTTATTTGCAGAAATACAGGACCTAATCAATGTCTAGATCACAAAATGCTAATCTAAATGTCTGGCTGACAGAAAATGAAAAGCCGATGAAAAACACCTCTTTCAAACCTTCACTGGCTAAGCATGGCACAAATAAGAGAAACACTTTCAGGCAGGTTCCATTAGATGGATGCGAATAGTGAGATTAAGGACAAGTCAAAACTAGCTGCTTCCTTCTGATGAAAAACACCTTCGGTCTCTTCTAGAGACTGTGAAATGCTCTACAAAAGAATTCTCTGTGATAACAGTTTACGACAGAACGAAAAGGTGTTCCATTGCCCTACATTTCTACCAGACAAACATCACAGCTCAAGAAAATGGTGTGTTTAGGCTGCCCAAAAAGAATCGCCTCTGTCTTTAACCAGCACACCTCCATGACCTTGCATTTCAAGGACACTCCATTTGAAATGCATTGAATGTCACAGCATTCATTTCAGCACACGCTTAACTCAACTTGGCTCTTCTGTCAGTGACCAATCAGTTTAGACATGCCGAGACAGGCCCCTTGTTCTAAAAACCCAGCCTGCTTGTTTGCTGTCTTGTTTGATCTTCTTTCCCTTAACCAGATGCGGGTGAATAAAGTGCATTTCGAAAGATTCCATTTGCCAAAAAAGCCCCATGATCCCTGTTGATTAATTAGGGGCTTTTGGAATAGGGGCCGTAAATATTAGTGTCACTTCCTGGCAAGCGTCAAGCTCAGACACGTCAGGACCCTACGGTGCACCTGTCACCTGCTCGCTAAGGTGACCCTCCACCTTTGTTTGTGTCCACACATGACGGTTACTACAAAGTTGCATGCATTTAGTCAAGAAGGCTGAGGGCAAATTAAAGTGAAGCAACAGATGGGTTGAATGCATATGTGATTAAATCTCAATGCAATTAGGGCTTCTGGAGCAGGTAGACCAAACTATCCAGAGCTATATGCTATACACCTGGCTAGTGTCGGAGATTTCTCCCTTTCTGTCTCTTTGACTTCCTCTCTCGCTCTCTCTCATAACAAGATAAAAACATCATGGAAAGTCTCCATCTGTTCAATAGTATATTCAATCATCATTACTTTTGGATGCTTTACTTGCAGCTGAGTGAAAAATGGCCTCCAAGTTGTACTTGATCTTGATAAACAGCTTCCTCAGGGGGCGGACCGTATGACCTTAACATTCTGCAGTACTATTGCTATAGTCATCGTCTTGCTGATTGTATTGTTGAACACTAAACTTTTAATGTGTGTGTGTGTGTGTGTGTGTGTTTAATAGGCTATTCTGTACATTATAAGCAAAAAAGGGTTAAAACATTATACTCTAAATCCAAAAACAAGTGATTGCTTACTATTTAAAATTAAAACGACTAAATTAAAAAATGATAAACAACAACAACAACAAAAGCACAACATTTCTACTAGGTACGAAGAACACACATTCACTTGTATGAACATAGTGATAATGGGCTATACCAACTGTGCCTTAACTGTTACTGATCTCATAAATATGACTGGACCCACTTTATATTAGGTGTCCTTAACTACTATGTACTAACATTTTAATTAATAATTTGATACATTGCACTTATTGTGTACATATATGTTTTTACATTGTACTTACATTTTTAAAAATACCTGCATGTAATTACATCTGTAATTAATTTCTGTAATTACATCTGTAATTACACAGTCGACACTTCCCTTACACCTAACCCTACCCTTAAACTTACCCATCTCACCAAACCTGTCCCTAACCCTACCCGTATCCCACCTCAATATCAGTATTTTTTGTGTTTTGCAACACAATATGAACACAGTAAGTACATTGTACTTATTTTTTTTATGTAAGTACATAGTAGTTAAGGCCACCTAATATAAAGTGGGGCCATATGACTTACATTGTGTTCTCCGCTATTTGCGATGACATGCGTTTTGTCCACAGAAATGGGTTATTCACTACTGTAAAGAGACGTGACTGGCTGATGGTTTCCCGGAGACAGCGTGCAGACTCAATTAAACGATAATTACATTCGTTGTCGATTATTTTAATTATAAATAATAATCCATTTTATTGATTAGTTGTTTTGTGTGTATATATAAATAAAATTAATTAAAATGCATCTTACTCCTCACACAATAAATAAAATAAAACTATCAACTAACCATGTGTGTAAAAACTTTTTCTTAATTGCTGTTTTCATACAAGTATTCACACAACCTCTGTAGCTGAGTCTTAGCCGACTGTAAGCTGTAACTGCAAGCTGCTTAAACCCGAGACTAGATATGCTGCTCTCATCCCACCAATCTCAGTATTCAATTTAAAAGGCCCAGCGAGAGCCTACAGCTTGATATAATAGATGCACCACTGCTAAATTGGGATTTGGCATCAGATTAAGCTCTTTATGATATTTCTCCCTGAGCAGACTAAAAGAATGTGACATTGGTAGGATTAGAAGAGAACTTCAAAGCAGTGGGACTTTGGTGCATCCTCAGTAATTAGGATGTCCATTAATGTTCACAGAGCTCTCATCAATCTCATCATTTACGATGTATGACTTTGGTTGAAGAAAGTGCCTCCCTGGCATCTCTCAGATGAATTCTGCCACATTGCTGCACCTATAGATGCTAAATACTCTTCAAGAAAGTCCCTTTTCATACACAAGTGAGCACTGCTCACTCGGAAAAGATGATCTGACTTACCTTGTAAAACATTATTTAATTCTAAAGAGACAAAACATATTTTACAGCCTCTTCCACTTCAACTCTGAGTGTAGGCTCACTCCCACACACAAACAGAAACAGACAACATTTTCTCCAACTAAGACATGCAGAAATGTAGCCTATAGCTCATCTCTTCAGCTTTCATCTCAAGTTCTGTCTTCCTGTAATGTGGGCATGCCACACACAGCAAGTAATTCAACATGAGATATTGTACAGATATCTAAAGCTCTGGAGAAGTCACACCCCTGTTTGCACTTGAGGTGGATCCATCAAATGGTTGTATTGAACTCCCAGAGCGGCTCTCTTCCTCAAATCTCCTGACACACTTTTATGTGAAGTCCTATCAGCCAGTGCCAGACCTCAAGGAGGAAATCTGTCTGGGCTCTGCTAAGGTTCTTGTCAGGATGACAGGAAAACCTCAAAGGTATTGTTGTTCATTATGATGGTCCAATCAGATACCTCCTAAGATGGCTGGCATGTTTAACAGGTGCCTGATGACTCGCAGCAAGGAAATGTAAAAATAAATAAATAATGAAATGAAATAATGACAATAAAATAGTCTACTAATCAGAAAAAACCTGGCTGCTAGGACAAAATGAAAGTTAAAACATTTCTAGAAGACTACAGCAATACGTCATGCTCTGGATTCCAGTCTCTAGGGTATGAGGCACCTTACAAAGTGCAAAGAGTGCTTCAGATTCCAACAGAATAAAAAGATGGGTCTATTCAATAAAACTAACAGCTAACAATTCTAGGCATTTCAGGTGTGGAATATAATGCATGTCCTTCATTAATTAAAAAAAGGCAGTGGAAATAGGCTTAAGGAAGGACTTTGTGGTCTGCCCTGAATTTTAAAGCATCGGCCTTCCACTTTAGCTCGGTGTCTCTGTAAAGCACAACCCATTAAAACGTGCCCTCGATTAGATCTGTGGTTACAGCTAACTGCATGGATCGCAGAAGATCAGGATGTTTTGAGGTTTTGGTTAAAATAAAGAAAGAAAAAAAACAACATCGCATGAATGAGAAAGCGTGCAATGCTCCACATGTACTGGCCTGGAAACCAGAGCGGGCCGCTGCTAGTCTTGGATTAACCTCCACAAGCCCTTCGCGCTTAAGTGAAATGGATCGCCCTCCAAATTCAAGGACCCCCCCCTGCAGTCACCTGCGCGCCCACAGTTATGCGAGCCCTTCAGTTGGACAGGGGCAGACACAGATGTGACGGCCAGCGTGAAAGGGGAGCAGTTTAAGTCGAGCCCTGAGTGACTGGATCAAATGTCACCTCACTATTTTATCCAGACGGGAATAAAAGGCACAGTCTAGTACTATACTGGACAAATGTTCCCTCGAGTGCTTCTCCCAGCAGCCAGGTTTTTCTCTGCTTCCAGGGCCTGTTTCAAGGAAATGTAATGTCGCCATCATCGTGCTCACCCCTCCATCCCCATCCTGAGTGGAACCCATTCATTCTTCAATTGGACTTAATCAAGTTTGAATCGAGTAACAGGCCTCTGTCAATCTTGGCAAGCACTCGGGTTGCAGATATGCAATCTCCGATCGGGTCCCTGAGGCATATTTAACTCATATATAAATAAGGGGATTGTCTCCTGCAAATATATGATATGTCACTGCTGGCCAGACAGCAAGGATATGTTACCATCAAACAGTCTAGACAGCTAGCACGGAGATCTCCAGAAAAATCAAGGAGGGGGAGGATGAATATCTTTCAATCTCTGCGTTCTCTGCATCTCGTTTTGCAGTTAGCTTCCATTTTGGATGAAAAATAGGTTACAAAAAAAAAAAAAACTTTCCAGAAGACTAAAACAATATTTCGTGCACTGGATTCCAGTCACTAGGGTGTGAGACACCTCACAAAATGAAAACAGTGTTTTCTATATCCAGTCAACATAACCTAAGTACAAATTTACAAAATTAAACAAATTCACTTAGAAGAACATTTTATTTGGGATTGATACAGATGATTGATACAGAGGATTGGCTGCTGCAATCAAAATAAAATGTATATTATTTTAAGAAGGTTTAGTGTCTGCCTTGACTTTCTAAAGCATCAGCCTTCCCCTTTAAATGTTGTAGAAAAAAAAAGAACAATCTTTCATGCTCTGGATTCCAGTCGCAAGGGTACAGTATGAAAACAACTTCACAAAACGCAATACAAATCAGCTTAACCCAAATACATATCAGTTAGAAGAACAGAGTGTTTTTATGGGGAATGATAAAGCAGGCGCCCGTTTACACGTTAGCTGCCCGGACGGCACGCCTGGGGAGCCGACTGATGCTACTGCGCTGATGTTATCTATGATCTCTCCCATCCCAATTAAAGAGAGAAATAGCCCCTAAACAGCTGGAGGAGAAAGGCCTCTTAGGAAAGGGCAAACAGTTTTTAATGTCAGAAGTCTCATTTAAGCAGAGCATCTGCTTTTTGGGGAGTTTTATAGGGAGCGCAGTCGCGGCTAACGCACACATAGACCCGACCATCTGGAGTGATTGTAAAATTGTGTCTGTGCAGCAAAGACGTAGGACAGCAGTGCAAAAGCCCACTCACAGTTGAGTCAGCGATGACCCCGATCTCTCCTCTCTCTCTCTCTCTCTCTCTCTCTCTCTCTCTCTCGGTCTCTATTATTTGAAATCAGGTTACTCCTTCCTGTCTGCTACAAATTACAATGCCGTGCTGATTACGGTCTGCTGTGCTGGAAATCTTTTTGTACTGTGATGAAATATAATTTCTCTTCCCTCGAACGGTTTCTTGCTCATACAAGTTTTCTCCATTTCTCTAATTCAGTATCTTATTGTGAGATTTCTGCATTGGCATATTATGGCCGACATGCTATAATATGTTATCAAATGTTAATAAAACCCACAATTTCAAAATAATAGATCTCTCGTCTAATTTAAACATGAAAATATGATTTCCTTGAGGACTCTATCAGCATCACAACCTCCCGCAGTAGGCTGGCAGTCCATCTTACCTAATGGAGAAACATTGCTACGTCAGCGAAAACTGTAGCCTGTATTTAACTCTGTGAAAGCACTGCTTGTATCTCTATTTAATATTCTTTGATGGAGACTTATATGCTTAAAATAGCTCTGCTATTCGTGAATGTGCACTGAATGTTCCATTTCTCATTATACTCAGTCAATTAATGCTTACTGATTAAGTTAACCACTAGATTTGATTTTCACTGGACAACATCAGTTATGAGTTAATAAATGCCATCTTAAAATGACTACTTTAAATAATTTTTATATGTAAGAAACACTACATTTAAAAAGTCTGGGGTCAGTAAAGATTTTTTTTCTTTTTAGAAAATAATACTTTTATTCAGAAAGTTGACAGGTAAAGACATTTATAATGTAACAAAAGAGCTCTATTTCAAATAAATATGGTTATTTTGAACTTTCTTTTCATCAGCTGAAGACTGGAATAATGGCTGCTGAAAATTCAGCATTCCCATCAAAATAATAAATTACATTTTAAAATTAAACTTTACATATTTTAAATGGTATTTAACACATTAAGACAGAAAATATAAATGTAAAATTGTAATATTTCATAATTTTACAGCATTTTCAAATAAATGAAGCCTTGGCAAGTTCAGTATGAAACAACAAAAACAAAAATCTCCAAACCCCAAACTTACAGGTAAAGAAGATTAAAAAACGTATAAAAAATTAACTTCCCCCTTCCCACATCACCATAACATTAACATAATATTCAAGAATGTCAAGTAGTTCCAGTAAGCACACACATCCTTTCAGGGGTTGTGTGGAACTATGAATAAAAAAACAGAACTGTTTTCAAAGCACTTAAGGCTTTGAAACATTAAATAGAAGGAACTGGTTGCTTGACTGTGTAGATTGAGATCAGAATGAAGTGCGAGAATAAAGATCTGTATGTAGAGCAGGACAGAAATTATGGTGACACATGGGAACGTAACAAAACAGGCCATAAATGAATAAATAAAACGGATTTATCAGAAAGCTGTGATGTGTATGAAATACAAGTCATAAATACCTTTAATGAACGCTACATGCTATCAAGCAAACAAACAGCACAGAGCTAACATAAAAATACATGTACCTGTATGAATCAACAACAACAAAAAAACAATAGGTAGGAGAGGGACAGACTAAAACAGACTAGTCTTTAATTAATAAGAGAGGGCTTTGTCGCTACAACACTGACTGCATCTCATCGTAACATCAGCTGTCAAACAGTCTCAGCTCTTTCAGTCATTTTAATAGTGCTAATGTAGTTTTTAGGGGAAACAATACAAAGAACATGGCAAAGCTGGAGTGAAAACGAAAGTTCACATTCAAACTGACACGTCTACTCTCCATTGCATTGTATGCAACAACACAAAAGACTGCAGGTTTAATATACATGAGAGAAACAGAGCAGAGAACACACACTACACACAAAGCTTGGATGTGCGTTTCCTTTCTTATTTGCATTGCATCTCTGATTTGCATGCATTATTTTTAGGTCACATGACCTCTCTTCATTTCTCTTCCTTTCATCAGGTCATTTAAATACTCACAGTAAAAGCTGTTTGTATGCAGAGTTCTAAGACCATCTTTCACTGTACAAACCATTATACGAAAACTGGTCTAAAAGGGCATTAAATGCCCAAATCTACTCTAGCATATGGCCGTAATGTGTTAGCAACCAAATTAATATGAAATCCAGAGAGGTTTACATCACATGGACAGTCTTTTTATGTTTGTGAACATGCAATAAAACACCTGAAATATTCCTGGATGCACAACATTTCATGATAGACAATTAAAAAGTGAGAAATGGCTGCTAAAATATATATGTGCCACGTGTTGTATCATTCCCATGATGTGGTGATGCAAGCTGATATGACACGAGAAACCATAAATGGTTAATATGAAAAGCATTTTTATCTGACTCAGAAGGGTATACTGCAACAACACCTACATGCTTTGCTTTCTTATCTCCCAAATGGCTGTTACATAAACAGCCTCCTTTCACTCACTCCAGGCAATGTGCCATTCCTTTCAGAAATAAAAACTGCGCTCTCAGCTTGAGATCTCCACAATAAAAAAGCTTGGTATTGAGCTAAAGTGACGCTAGGCTAACACCCGGCACAAACATGACCGTAACGAAGTATTGTGATGAACGTTTAGTCAATATCAGGGATCATATTTACCTTTTAGAAAGGCCCATGACATTTCTTGCTTGTTGTATATACAGTGAGTGAACATGGACGGAATAAACCAAAGATTGGCATGGACTTGACTTTTAAATATGCAATATTTTCAAATGCCCATTTATAGAATTAAATGCACTAACTCAATTGTGGAGTGAGGTGTAGTCCATTACTCCAGGGCGGTGGTATGAAGATTTACAATTCCATTTAGCTTAGCATAAGTGTTAGATAATAAGGCTAGCCAATTGTAAAGCAATGAGAGCAACTTGTAGGCTCTTTAGAATAAGCAAAATGGCTTTCCACAGGAAGACTGAGTGGTTTAAACTGACTCTAAATGATCAAGGAGGACATTTTGCTTGGCTGTTGTCCTAATAGGCCAGAGAGAACATCTTTGTGTCCCTCTAAAATCTAATTTCTATTGGCAATTATACTTTTTGCTGCAGAGAATGAGCATTGCATAATGGTTCTGAGATGCTACATGCTGGTCATATATCCCATCTATATTAAACACATACAGACACAATATACATTTCTACATTTATATTATGTATTTCATATATATTTTATATAAAATAAATGAAAAATAGCATGCATTCAAGAATATATATACACACACACACACACACACACACACACACACTAAACAAATACGGATATTACATAATTAAAATTAAAAATTATGTTATTCATCATTAAGCATTCACTAAAATTAATATTTAAATCTTGAATATTTAGCTAATTTAATTAAAAAATAAATTTAAATAAACTGATTACAACGCTGTCAGGCCTAAAATTACTTGTAGCATTTACAAAGATTGATTTACTTAGTTTAATTTACTTAGTACACAATTTAAATATCAGCCATAACATGAAAGTAATTCTCAGTTTATTGGTAATGACCAATTGTATGAAAGCATGGAAAATATAATGATCAGTTTTTAATCATTTATCCCAATTTTAGATTTATCAAGCATTAAGTGGTGAAAAGGTTTCAGAATTTACTTTTTTTGAATAATCTCAAGACAACTTGTCAGCAATTTCTTATCTCCACTGAATTTTGTAGAGATTTCAGATGCTTTTATTCCTACAAGGTAATGAGGCAGAATTAGCAGATGAAATAACCCATAACTAACTCAGTGCTTAAGCAGTGCTAGCGATGTGGAATCTCTGGAACTGGTCCTTCTGGCCCCCAAATGCCACAACGTACCTAATCTTCTCCATCTGAAGGATGGAGTAACTCCACAGGGACAATGCACCATGCAGTGGCCATCAGAACGTCATTCACACTTTTTTGCCTGAGGGTTTAAGACATGAAACCAGCGATTATATTCTAGAGAACACAAAGAAAACCTATTGGACACTGAGAACTAAATGTGCAGCCACAGAAGGCAATGTTGCACTGTAAATGACTGGACAGGCAAATTAATTTATTTGAATGCAGTTTGACTAAAAACCTTGTTTAGTGACTCTCTTTGACTGCAAGTTTTATAGTTTGCAAGTCGAAGCAGCCTTGGCAGAACCCAAAGTCGGATTGTCAAGAGTTTGGTCAAGTAAATCTGATGTGTGATTTAAGTGTGACTTGTGTAGTCATACTTCCTCACTGAACCAGATAAAAATAAAAAATAAACATTGTCTATTTCAGTTGAGCTGCAAATCTTAAGCATAACTATTACAGTTTAGGAAGTTCTTACCGCTCCGCATGCGCTTTCAGGCACACTAGGGAGTGCATCCTCCAAATCCAACCTCTGCTTCTTTTCAGATGAGGATTAGAGCTTTTCCTAAGATGGAAGTATTAGGACGTGGCCCAGTGGCTGCGGAGACTAATGCATGTGGAAAAGGTGGTTGCCCTGGAAAAGAGCATTCCAGGCCTGACTAACTTCATGGCAGAGGGAGGAGGGAGTAGAAAAGCTAATGATGACACATACCATTTTTCCTCTGTGGAGAAATGGCAGGAGCCTTGCTACTTCCCAGCGAGCCCGCTAGCCCTGGAGAACAGGGATTAGACCCTGGATCAGGAGAGCTGAACTTACTGGCACGGAGTAAAAGAGCTCAAACAGTCACCAGTGTTGCCCTCTAATCCTGTTCTTTGTCATTTGAGACAATAAGCTTTTAACTCCACAAAATCCTCCTCTTTCCATCCATATTATGACAACTGGTCACTAACGCAAGATCACAGCTCTAGAACACACCATTAAGTAATTGGTGGATAAGCATCTAGAATAAGACAAAGGATCTTTGAGAAAAATGCCTTGGAGAAGTTGTGGGAACAGCGTTGGATCTTATAGACTCCTGGCATAAATGCGGATCAGACTAAATGCTAAGAACACGGGGTGCCAAAAAGGGATTGTGCATTAAATATGGATGAAGCCTTAGGAACAAATTAAAGTGCATCAGCAAACGGGTGACCTCTGCGTTTTCTGGGGGTGTTCTTAAAAGTGCACCTTCAAAACGGAAGCCATTTATTTAAACAACTTGAGTATGCCACGAAATTCCCGTCAATGGCCTCAGACCTGCTGACTGAAGATCAAATTCCACCCTGGATGCCAATTAGAGATGCTCTCATCATCTCTCTATTTGACTCACTATAGCTGAGGAAACTGAATGCTAGCACTGTAAATGTAGCTCTGTATGTAAACACGAAGGCCTAATAAATGAGCCTGCCACTCACAGTGAAGATCCAATTACATTTCAGAGTTGAGCTTTTGATTATGTCCTCAATTAATAAGTGGGTGATACATCCTCAACAGTTGCTATCACGGACCGGCTAAAAGTCAGCTTTCCTGCTCATCTCAACAAGTCGTGATAGTCTGATCTGTAAAGTGACATTGCAATTAAGGGGGACTAGGTCTGGTGCTTTAGTAGGGCTAAAGGAAAAGTTCACTTAAAATGTCGTTCTAATAAATTATGATGACATAGACAAGCTAAATACAGATTTCTACAGGTGGCATTTCTGTCTTTCTGTCTACAACGACAGAAGGCCAATACAAAATTGTTTTGCAAATGTGTTTGCTACCTCAATTAAAAGTACTTAGCTGAAGAATGCAAGTGATGGAACACAGTTAGGGTGAGTAAATGATGACAAATTTCATTTTTGGGTGAACTATCCTTTTCAAAATAAAATAAAAATTACCAATACAAATAAGCAAACAACCTGTTAAATAAGCATTTAGAGATCTCTCGAAGACTTGGCTAAGGTATTACAGAAGTTAGAAAGTGTACGGGGGAGGTAAGTGTGATAAAAATGTAAAAGGGCTTGAAAGTGAGATTACAGTCGACACCTCGTCAGTAATATCCTCCTGCACACTTCTGATTCTCAGAGGAAACGGCGCGATAGGTGAGTGTGTGCTAATGAGCTAGCATTGTTTCACACGACAGTGGAGGGTATGCGGATACAAACTAGGTATCAAGTTCCACTATAAAGATTTAGCAGAACACAGATGTTTCCTAAACAACACATTGTAGCTGTTAAAGAGAATACAGTGGATATAGAACAAAGTCTTTGCTTTCTTCCTTGAGTGCCAAACAATGACAAACAGAAAGAAGATCGCTATCAGGTTTGTTAACCATTCAGAATGGAATTGAGAATGGATTTTAAATTCCAATTCCAATCCCTAAATGGAATTAAATTTGAACTGAAGCACCAAACGGGATGCAAAAATGCAGTCTGAATTTGAATGCAAAATGTATTGGGATAAATTAGACAGACATTACGTTGGAGGTCAACAACAACAAAAAACATTTAAAAAAAAAAACAAGCTAAAGCTTAGCTTCATCCTCTTCCACAGTTTTCATACGTTTGACTGGCCATGGATTGTAGGTCATGTTTAAAGACATGGTACAAATTCAGCGTCAGAAGTGCTGGAGCCAGTACCGCTGAAAAGCTTTATCGCTCCTGACCACTGCTGCATAAACATGAGGGAGCTGCTTGCCTCAGAGAGGTGTAAAATTTGGCAGACACTTTGCATTCTAATAAAAGGATGCAGAAGGGGTGATAAAATCAGTCATCTTCCACGTATAATCCAGGACACTGTGAAATGCGTAAGCACATGCGGTGAAGATGTTGGTCTTAAACTAATAAAAGGACCTTACAAATGGATGCAGGGTGCATGCACACAAGTGCTGGTAAACTCAAAGGGTTAGTGTCAACAGCTCCACTAATGCAATATCTAAACACATTTCAGGAGAACCGTGGAAAGTCTGATATGAGTGATGGTGTCCGTCAGTCAAGACGTGGAATTGGTTCAAGCTGAGAAGGTGAAGTTGTGACTGAACATTAAAACGTGATTACTGCTGAGCATTGAGAGAGAACCCTCTTAAATCTAAAATATGGCATAAGAAAAAAACAGGCGGGACGTCACCCTAGGGGCAGATGTCATTTTAAGAGAGCGGCAGCTAAACAATCAGCTGAGTGCGCAGAGAGGGGCTGTTGTTTCCAGGCGCATTGAAATTCAATCGTCTGAGCTGATTCGATGGCTTTGAAAGGAATTACCTGTGCAGAACTGGAGCTGAAGGCAGCTGGAGAAAGCCGTTCTCCCTCTCTACCCTTCAATCAAGCAGCGTTTTCTCCCTCCGTCGCTGTTTGTTTTCGCCGCACTTTCCCTAAATTAGTAATTACAGTCACACAAACCAATCTTGCCATTGCGCCTTGTGAACCCAGAGACACACCTGCAGAAGCTACATAAACAAATAGCTTGTTAAGCACCGCATAACACCCCAAAAAACTAATGAGGAACATGGTGTACAACGACAGTTTAAGAGCGAAAAATAAAAGCCCCAACTGGCGGTTCACATATACAGCATCTCAGGCCATGAACAAAAACAAACACCACATGATTTAGAAACCAATTTCATATATAAGAAATACTTATTGATTACAAAAGCAGAGGCACAATGTAAATAATATAATAGGCTATGCTATGCTATGCTATACTATACTATACTATACACTATACAATGCTAAACTATACTATGCTATAATATACTATACTATGCTAAACAATACTATACTATACTATACTATACTATGCTATGCTATACTATGCTATGCAATGCAATGCAATGCTATACTATACTATACAATGCTATACTATACTATAAAATACTATGCTATACTATGCTATACTATACTATACTATACTATACTACGCTATGCTATACTATACAATGTTAAACTATACTATGCTATGCTATGCTATGCTATGCTATAGTATACTATGCTGTAATATACTATACTATGCTAAACAATACTATACTATGCTATGCTATACTATACTATACTATACTATACTATACTATACTATACTATACTATACTATGCTATGCTATGCTATGCTAAACTATACTATACTATACTATATTATGCTATGCTATGCAATGCAATACTATACTAAACTATACTATACTATGCTATGCTATGCTATGCTATACTATTATACTTTACTATACTATACTATGCTATACTATACTATACTATGGTGCTATACTATACTTTGTTAAGCTATTCTATACTATACTATAGTATACTATGCTATGCTAAGCTATACTATGATATACTATACTATACTATGCTATGCTATGCTATGCTATGCTATGCTATACGATACTATACTATACTATACTATACTATACTATACTATACTATACTATACTATACTATATAATTGTATAGCCTAATAGACTAATTTAAATACTAATGAAGAGAAAATTGTCACATTTTAACATTTTAAACTAAAAATAATATTTCAAACTTGAATTTAATTGAATCTTAAAATTATATAATATTTATATCAGTTTTATTTTAGCTTTGACTAACTTTCACATGGCTTTTTTATAATGTGTTTTAATAATTTTATGTGAGTCAACTGTATTTATTTAGTATTATTGAAAACAATCTTTAGGTTGATTCTAAATGGCTGTTAATGTTTTTTAATCATTCATCATCTGGAATTTTTTTTTTACAAACATGATTCTAACGATATTGATCCTCTGTGTTATCATCATAGCTGAGGTGTGGACTTCACTATTCTCATAAAATTACAATGATTGTTAAAACATTATATTTAGTTATCATTCTTTGTGTGAACAGCTCTTTAGGCTACAAAGAAAATGAAATGAAATACCTTTTTATTTTGTGAAGTATTTCATTCATTGTATTATCGAAAAACACATTACCACGGGACTATTGAAATATAAACTATTTTCTTAATGAATTTCCTGAAAAATTAACTATATAGAGACATATATTGCTATAAAGTTGTGGTTGTATCACCCACACCAAGAAGTTGTGCAGATCACTAATAGTCACAAACTTCTAATCATCTTCCTCAGAACTTGGCCGCTCTTTTCTTGGCAGAAATCATAGAAACTCGTTTGAGAATCAACCAGAATCTCAAATTAATCTTCCTCTGGGTTAATGGCTTAATTCAAAAGGTGATTTATGATTTAGGACATAAAAGAAGGAAAGGCGAGGAGGGAACTACTCCAAAAATCCCTCCAAAAAGCCACAGCAGGACTACTGGACCACCATCTTTGTCCTTTTTGTTTGTTTGGTTTTGTTTTGTTGTCAGAGGCCTTTACAGCAGGAGACCAAGAAAGAACACCATGAGGCTATGGCTAACTGCTGTGTCTGGCTACAGTCTTACACAACAAGCAGATGGACTCCCAAACCCAAAGTCAAAAGACGTAGCGATGTTATCCAAAGCACCACATACTATGTGATACCATGTTAGATGCGTAAGCATTGTAGCACGATATTTACGGAGAGCCAAACTTTTAAAAGATGTCTTCGCAAATTTAGAATTATTAGTGAGCAGCCTGAACTTTTGTTCGTAAAACTATGCACACCATAGGGAGGCGCACATGAGAAGGCATTTGGCACCATTATAGCTCTGTAAACCATGACGCTTTGATCTCTCATATGACTGCGACACACACAGGACACACAAACACAAACTGTCTCTACTTTGGGTTCACACTAAAGTTCCCCAGGGAAACCCTGGGTGAATAAAGGGACACGGTCGTTTACAAAACACAGAGGCTAAAGGCTCTACTCGCAGACAGGAAGTGTCATGAGTGAGAGTGGCTACAACACAATGTCCACATTAGTACAGTGGATTTTGTTGGAAAGAGGGTATTTATGTTATGGAAGCAAAAAAATAACAAAATTATAACAAAATTATAATTGTTTCTCACTGTTGTAACTTTATATTTCACAGTGTCAATTTGTATATTTTATAACGTGAACAGGTCTTTTTTAAAACCATCACAATTACAATTTTTGTTCCATCTCTGAACATACTAAAGTCTGCCTTAATCAAACACACAGACAAACAACTAAACAGCCACACACATTCATACAGCAATAAAAGCTAACTTTATTGTAGCCCCGCCCACAACAAAATCTTACTGGTCCAAAACCCTGCTCAAAGTATGTTCAAAGGTTTTTCTTGACAAAACTTTTTAAATGTTTTTGAAAGAAGTTATTTTTAAATACAGTAATACACATTGTGAAAAGACCATTTAAAATAGCTTTTTAAAAATATATTTTATATTTTAAAATCTAATTTTCAGCATCATTACTCCAGTCTTCATAGTCACATGATTCTCCAGAAATTCTAAGGGCATTTTCACACCTAGCTTGTTTGGTCCAGATTTTTCAGACTTTTCAGTTTGGTCCGAATCAAAGTTACAGGTGTGAAACCTCCCTCTGACCACGGTCCGGGCCAAACAGACGAAATTTGGTCCAACGAAAAGAGGTAGTCTCGGTCCGGATCAAACTTAACAAAGGTTTCGTTCGTTGCTAGTGTAAAAGCATTGTCTGTATGGTTCAGACTTTCATACCATTTACAGGGAGTTCTGGTGGTTCCCGCGTACCCCAAACAGAAGACAGAACTACCAGAACTATCATAGAAGATAGGTGGAAAAATTTGCCGTGGTAGCACATGGGTAGAGGAGTGGATAAGGTTTTCTCCTCCTTTCCTGTAGGCGCCGATAAAATGTTTGCAGAACGAGGACGTTCATTTGGCGAATTTGAACTAGCCTTGAATATAGTTGGTGCTGCAGATAGTAATGCCATAGCAATAACAGCAAAGTGGCAACTATACGCTTCTGTTCACTTCATTCATCTTGTCAAAGTTTACCTGCCGAATTGGCAACACGCCGACGTCAGACGCATGTACGCTAAACAAACCAATCAATGTTAAGATGCAGCCCACATAACTCATGACGACTGGACGCAAGTACATCATGTAAAGTTTTTTGGAACGAACCGAATGTATAAAATGTATCAAAACACGAACTTTGGTTCGGACCTTGGTGTTGACTTTCAGGTGTGAAAACACCCTAAAATTCGAATTTGGTGCTCTAGAAATATTTCTTATTATCAAAGTTGAAAACAGTTAATATGGAAAAGGTGACACTTTTCAAGATTATTTGATGAACACAGTTTAAAAGAACATAATTTATTTTGAATAGAAATATTGTCACTTTTTATCAATTTAGTTAATTATCCTTGCTGAATGAAAACAGTAATAAACCTTACTGACCTACAAATTTTGTACAGTACTGTATTTATTTGAATTAATTCCATTTTAAAGTAAGTAAAATTAAAATGATGTATCCTGCTTGTTACTTCACTTTAAATTGAATTATAATTCAAGAAATGAAAAGGCATTCTCAAATCAGTTTTGAAAGGTGAACAACCCTGATACACACACACACACATAATAACAATGGGTTTACTCCCACACGTATAAGAAGTTGTCACTAACAAAACTTTGCAGTGTATATGTTGTCACACACACACACACACACACACACACAACATGTTCTGACAGTGCATTTCAGGGTCATGTAAAAGACAGTGAGTAGGTAAGGATTAGGTGGACCACCCTGAACATATGTACACTTTACTTTAAGCCCCATTACTGCAGTGTAGATGCGATACTTCATGAGAGCCAAGCGCTAACATTTCAACCTCCGAATTGTCCCGCTAGACGCAAAATCCCCACGCCGTACCCTAAAGACAGGAAGTCAAAAGAAAGGGAGAGAATTTTTCATGGGCTTTCATGTGGCTTGTCACCATATGAGGGAAAGTAAGGGATTTCTCTCCCAGAATTCCCCCTGGCCTTATCACAATCACAAAACCTTCCTACTGTACTGCAGCACTTTATTATGACAGTTCGCCGAAAGCGCATTTCAAACTCAAACGTTCGCGCTTTCACACGCGACTCCGACACAATTTCAAACGGCTCTGGGAAATTGCTAGCAGGCTCTTTTGAGATAATGTGGTCAAGAAGGATCGAGTGAGCGCTTGAAGGACTGAAAGCGGCTCCAACTCTCAGGGGGGCATGCCGGGATTGTGCTAATTCCCAGACGAGCCTCTCTTCTCCCACCCACATTGAGGTGAGGAGAGAATATTCATTAGTGAAGATAGTGCACTCCAATTAAGAGAGATGGAAAGCACACACACAGAACTTTTGCAGGTGTACTGCACCTGGTCTCATACAAAAAAAACAAAAAAAAATCAGTCTTCCAAGCTTTAGCAGTGTTTTAGCTGATTACATTCTCGCCTACAATGACACGTCACTTTTGTTTTCTCGTATACCACTCCTCCGCCACCCTCTTTTCTTGAGAGTGACACTACAGGTGTGAAATTTCACAACATGGCGTCTCTGGGCAGACATCCACATTGTTAAAAGAGAGAAAAAGTGAGAGGGAGAGACACTACACTCTTGGCGGCTTGACTGGGGTCTGATTAATGGTTCGGAGGGTTGTGATTGGGGGGGCGATGATGAGATGGATATGAATGAATACACAAGCGCAGCTGTTCTGGTTGCCCCTTCCTCGGGCGCTGTGAATCCATAAACCCCATTCTGCTGTCATATCAGTGCCACAACACCTGAAATAAACATTAACTACAAACAACGAGCCACATCTATCCACAACAGCGTGGAAAGACTGCACGGAGAGGGAGATCAAGACTAAACGTTGTTATAGAGTACGGCATGCACACACTCTAAATGTGAATGACAGCGTTATGAGCCTAGGGGCTTAGAGAGTAAATGCACACACACACACAACAAAGTCTCTTCTGACTGGCTTAATGGGGCCTCACCTGTTGGCGTCCTGTGCAAGTGTGTGTTTTAGCAGTTGCTGGCATGTTTAAAAAGAAGAACTGATGAAAGCCAAGCCAAACCGGGTGGGGGAATGTCAACGACCGTCTTGAGTCAACACAACTCAACTACAGTCGTCTCCGTAGTGAGACCCGCATGCCTTCAGGGGTCAAATGCTATGGTAGGGAATGGCAGGCGTACAAACATACACACGCACAGTCAATCTGAAGCTAATTCTTAAATCCTGACTTGAATGGTAACAGCAGGTTTAGTGGCGAATCACTCCGTTAGAGGCCTATCAATTCTTTTTGGCAAGTTGAGACCAGCTTGATGTCTAAAGTTGGGCTTATGTTGATCTCAGTAGGCTGAGGATAGCCCGTATCGACTGGGTGTGTTGAGACATTTCCCTCTTAGTCTTGCTAAAGCAGGCATGAGGACTAATCCTGCAGAGGTTAAGTGGAATCCCCTCCATTCTTTCTGTTTCTGTGCACTTCTTCGAGACTCAGGACTCTAAAACTCGTGTTCCACTGCAGTTCACAGCACTAAAACAGACTTCCATGGACTTGAATAACTCAAATACTTCATGAAAATGTGGTTGAAAATTTTTTTTTTGTGGAGAGTATGAATTTAAAGGGGTGGTCCAATCCAAAAAATGGTCATGTCGTTCTAAACTTGTACGCATTTTCTTTTTTCTGTTGAGCAAGAAAGAAGATATTTTGAAGAATGTTGGTTACCAAACAGTTTCTGCTCCCATTGACCTTCATGTAACTTAGTCCATACAATGGAAGTCAATGGGAACCAAATCGGTTTGGTAACTTACATTCTTCCACAAAAGAAAGCAAGTCATACAAGTTCGGAACAACAAATAATTATGACGTTTTTTTTTATGAGCGTTTAATGTAAGTTTGCAGGCTCTTCCCTTTATTTAGATGAACATGTGAGAGTAAATGTAACATTTAACATTTAAAATCACCACCACAATGCTATAATGAAACTTCTAAGGTGTAAGAACATTGATAAGTATTGCTTCTTAACATTGATAAGTTTCTGAGCTTGGAAATTTGAAGTTATGGAATCACAACAATACAAAGTTTGAACTGAAGAAAGAAAAGTATTCTAAAAATCAGAAAAACAGACAAATGAATAAAGCATTATGAAAGACATCAGTTTAATATAAAACTACTGATTTATGGAGATTGTAAAGTATAAAGATAAAGTATTTTAAATGTATTACTAAATATTTATATAAACTACAGTTCAAAAGTTATTCTATTTAACAAGGATAAATTGATTATGTGTGTGTTTGTGTGTGTGTGTGGGGCGACTGGTAATCCCTACGGTATGGGGACAAAATGTCCCCACAAAGATGGCAATATCCAAAATCCTTGTCCTTGTGGGGACATTTTTTGGTCCCCATGAGGAAAACATCTTATAAAATCACACTAAGTGATGTTTTTTGAAAATGTAAAAATTCAGCATGTCTCCTGTAATGGGTAGGTTTAGGGGCAGGGGCAGTGTAGGGGGATAGAAAATACGGTTTGTACGGTATAAAATGCATTACGCCTATGGAATGTCCTCATAAAACATGGAAACACAACGTGTGTGTGTGTGTGCGCATGTTTTTGTGAAATATCAGGACTCAAATGTGTATAATGACATGGGTATGACATAGGTATTACAAAAAGAGGGTGAAATATGAGGACGTTCCCCATGTCCTCACTTTTCAAAATGCTTATAAATCAAACAGGATGAGGTTTTTTTCACAGAAAGTAAACTGCACAGTCTCCTGTGATGGGTAGGTTTAGGGGCAGGGGCAGTGTAAGGGGATAGAAAATACAGTTTGTACAGTATAAAATGCATTACGCCTATGGAATCTCCCCATATTTCACAAAAACAAACATGTGTGTGTGTGTGTGTGTGTGTGTGTGTGTGTGTGTGTGTGTGTGTGTGTGTGTGTGTGTGTGTGTGTGGGCATGTTTTTGTGAAATATCAGGACACAAATGTGTATAATGACATGGGTATGACATAGGTATTACAAAAAGAGGGTGAAATATGAGGACGTTCCCCATGTCCTCACTTTTCAAAATGCTTATAAATCACACAGGATGAGGTTTTTCACAGAACGTAAACTGTGCAATATCCTGTGATGGGTAGGTTTAGGGGCAGGGGCAGTGTAGGGGGATAGAAAATACGGTTTGTACAGTATAAAATGCATTAAAATGCATTACGTGTGTGTGTGTGTGTGTGTGTGTGTGTGTGTGTGTGTGTGTGTGTGTGGACTGGTAATCCCTACGGTATGGGGACAAAATGTCCCCACAAAGATGGCAATATCCAAATTTTTGTCCTTGTGGGGACATTTTTTGGTCCCCATGAGGAAAACATCTTATAAATCACACTAAGTGATGTTTTTTGAAAAAGTAAAAATGCAGCATGTCTCCTGTGATGGGTAGGTTTAGGGGCAGGGGCAGTGTAGGGGGATAGAAAATACGGTTTGTACAGTATAAAATGCATTACGCCTATGGAATGTCCCCATAAAACATGGAAACACAACATGTGTGTGTGTGTGTGTGTGTGTGTGTGTGTGTGTGTGTGTGTGTGTGTGTGTGTGTGTGTGTGTGTCAAAGCATTTCTATTTCAAACAAACACTACACTTTTGAAGAAAAAAAATCAGAATCCTTAAAATGAAATAAAAGTTACAACAAATATATTATGCAGCACAGCTTTTATTATCTTAACATTGATAATATATATTTTTGAGCAGTAAATTAAAACGATTTCTGAAGGATCATGTGATAACTGGAGTAAAGGTTGCTGAGCTTTGCCATCACAGGAATCAACTACATTTTTAAAAGAGAAAATTGTTTTTAATATTTCACAATAGCACTCTTTTACTGTATTTCTGATTAAGTAAATAAAGCTTTTGTGAGCATAAAATTTACTTTTGAACAGTAGTATATACGAAAATATATCAAACGTGTAGGAATCATTGCAAATGAAGAGTGTAGGCATACTTGCTTACATCATTCACACATGCTTCATGGGAGTGGGTGGTCAATCCGGAGCTCTCTCCTCCAGATTTGTTCGCCAATCTCTGATTGGTAGATCTTTCTCATTCATATGGGGGCTTAGTTCTTTACATTCAATTTGACGGTTAAATGTTTTAAGTTAAAGTTAAAAGTTATGCTAACTGATGGCTCTGACATTAATAATTAATGGTATATTAGTCTTCAAAGGTTTATACAGAATCATTAAAAAATTAGTTTCTCTATGGAAAAAAGAGGGATTTTTACATCTGCAATTTTACAGGTTGTGCTCCATTCTGATATGACTTAAGGTATCATTCACATCTGTATCGCAAATGGTGTGGGACAACGTTTAAATCAGTCACCCTAATGAGCAATAGTAACAGCTATGGTAGCTTTAGGAATAACAGCTAATTTAAATGTTGAGTTTTTTTAAGTTCCTCAAGTCTGATTAACATATCAGTCTGTGGACTGTGGTTTAAAAAATGACAAAAGTCTCATTGAACTCAGCGGTGGGTTATATAAGGTGACAGGATGTGAGAAAAGCATTATCATGCAATTGTTTTCAGCACTGTGGGGTTATACCGTACAATACAATTTAGTTGCTAAAAGCTTCCAAAAAAAGAAAGCTGACATTTTTGCATGGGAGAGATGACCTTTACACAGCTGAGAAAAGCTGTGCGGAGCTTTTGCCGGCCATGACACAAACACACACCTTTACCCACCCACCCACGCAAAGCCAGCTGCCAGACATTGGCTTGTAAATTGGCACTGTATGTGCCAAGCTGAAAATTTGCAACAATCAGCCATCTTAAGCACTTTGAAGGCATCTAGAGGTTGTGATTTCCCAAGACAGACCAACATAGTGGCTCTTGCACATACACATTTCAAAAGTTTGAGAACACACAAAAAAATTGGTACTAATATTATTTAAACCTGGAAATAAACCAGAAGGGGGGGGGGGGCATTTTGACAGAAAACTAATACAAATTAGTGCTGTCAAAATTAGCATGTTAATGCATGTGATTATTTTTTTCAGTTTAATGTGTAGAAATATTTAACGCAATTAACGCAGCATCTGTTTGTTTTTTCAGTCATCCCTTTGGTCACCATTCGGTGCTACAGTATATGATCATGCTATCATTTATTTAAGTGTTATTAAACCATTCTAGTGCGATATGATTCAAAAAAATAGCTCAAATCTTTACTGGTGAGATACATTGAGTTGACAAATATTTGAGATAATAGATAATTGTGAATATAATTTTAATAATCAAAAGCTTTATCATGTAAAGTGTTCTCTTCAGAAGAACTTTTTGATTGCCTAGACTTTCAATAGATGGACAAAAAAAGAAATAATAGAAAAATAATAGAAAAATATCTATTTGAGAGTATATGCAGCATTTTTTCCCACTGGTATTGAAAATGGTATCGAATATCAATACTTTTCCAGGTTTCACATCGAAGTTAGAAATTCCAGTATTGTGACAAAACATAGTAAACAGTATATGAAAAAGTATTGGGGTTTTTCATGTGACTGATGCCCAATGTCACTAGCTGAGCAAATACATATTTCGATTGCCCCCTCAAAGTCTCAAAGTTTTTCCTTTGCGTAAAGGTTGAGAGTGCCATCTATGATGATTTGCGTTCGGCAAATCAGCATACACTTACGTCAGTGGTCATTCCTATAGTGTTGGGTTAGACCTTACTCTGAGGAGCTAATTTAGTTCCCACAAAAGGTGTTCCTAGAACTAAAATCATTCCCAGTTCCTGCGGTGAGAACGCACCAAAACGCGGCTACTTCCACCATTAGTTCTAGGAACTATGAAAATGCTCCTCCAGTGAAAGCCCCTATAGTCACACACACACACACACACACACACACACACACACACACACACACACACACACACACACACACACACACACACAGAGAGACCAGGTTGTGGCCACAGGGGATGGTGGGGGCCCAGACAGCACTGAGTCAGCAGCAGAAAGGAAACGATCAGAGCCCTAGAGGAGAATACATCAACACTGCAGAGGCGCCTCCATCCTCCTCTCCTCCCATCAACACCAGCACCACCACCATCCGTCTTTCCTCTTCACCTCAAAGGGGCTCTGCATGCCTACTCATCCATCTCTCACTGACCAGGTTTCAGCAGCACGAGCTCAGCGCTGTGGGTCTGATGCAAATGGGTCTTTTTTAGTCGAGGCTAAGACATGTAAAACAGCGTGAGGAATATGTAAAAACAACAGACTGACAGAACCAGACATTGTTCCTGCAAAGACTGGTGGGCGCCACACATTGTCACTCACTCTCACACACACAGGCCGGCATCCTCACACAAAAGACGAGTGATTTCACTTCCTTCATCACAGCTGATCTCAGCAGGATAGTAATTCACATACTGTAGGAGAGGGGCTGAAATGTCATCCTCACATTATTAGGCTGACCTTCAATTTGAAGGCAAAGCTAGCGGGAGTTTCTGCTTTACAGTGCATGTTGAAGGTAAAAAAAAAAAAAAAGTGTGTTCAAGAAATCTTGTTCAAGTTTGAAAATCGTTAAATAAAAAGAAAAGCTCTTTTATGAGGGTAACTCTGAGACCATTTCAGAACATGATGGACACGGGTGACAAGATATGATGTCTCACTCTCTAGGGATTCTGCTTGTAATAAAAAGACTAATTATTAAATAACCTTAGGATTAATTTGACCAAAAATACAGTTAAAACAGTGAAGTCACTCTAATACTGACTTGGCCAAGAAACATTTCTGATTATTAACATTGTTAAACAGTTGCGCTGCTTAATATTTTGGTGGAAACCACAAAAATTATGAGATTTTATGAGTTCTTTAATAAATAGAAAGAAAAAAAAACATTTATTTATAATGGAAATCTTGTTACATTATAAATGTCTTTACTGTCACTTTTCTTTCACACAAAAAAATCTCTGCAGCCAAAATTCAACACAAAGCACAGGTCAGACAACCACATATGGTCTCAAAGCAATAATAAACGGCACAAATAATCGCTCCTCACTCAAGGACAAAGAGCAACAGAGAGAAACCTTCTCCAGTTTCTTTAATCCTCAGCTTTCATCGTCCCAAACGGCAGCGACAAATTGCCAGACCACTTTGAGAACAACGGTCACTAATGGAAAGGGGGGGCCTCAAGTAAGACGTGTACACAAACCATTCCCCTCATTTACCTGTCATCATTCCATTCCTGTCCGATCTTGAGCCGTTCTTCACAAAGACATGAGGTACATCTGATACATCGCTCAAACCAGCGCTCGGGAATACTGAGGTACACAGATGCTTCTGAGGTGTTAAGAAAAACACCTCTAGATCTGACAGAAGGACTTAAGTTTCATTATGGGAAGGTTCAAAGCCAAGGTCTTACACACTTGAGTTAGAACAGAGAGACACTAGTCTGTAATATCCTACTTCCTTTTCACAAGTATTACAACAAGTGATGGGCGAAGTATTCAGGGTTTTCCTTCAATCACTTGAAGGAGGAAAAGTTGTTAATTAAAAGAGAGTTTGTGATTTCTGCTGTGCTGACACTGTGGCTTTGTCCAACGAACTGACAAAGAAAATTTTAACTTCAAACAAATTAGCAACTTTATGTAAACAGAACAAGGGCCTGATGGCCTAAATTCACTGTGCTTGAAGCTCAAGAGTTAAATTTCTACGGTTCTGCTGAAGTCACTTAGTATTCAGTCATTCAACGTTCATTACCAATAATGATTTTCCTCCATTACAAACACTGCTAAATTATTTAAAAGGGGGTAGGGGGGACTGGAACTGAACACAAACATGTAGCCCTCCCGTAGATGCAACATAAGTCAATGGGAGGTGATTGTAAAAGCGCATAGTTCACACAGCATTGTTTGAGCTTCGTTTGGAGAACATGAAAACACAATGGGCTCATTCTTGTCTTACTCCGGTGCACTGATTCACAGCAGATGTGAATTCTTTAAAGTGCTGTAACATTCTTAGTATAATGTTACTCATAATAGCAGCGAGTTTTTATGAGCAGCCGTAAATGACGGTTTCTATCATATCTTAAGATTGGAAGAAAAAAAACAGGATGATAGAGAAAAAATAAATTTGAAGGATTTAGCAGATATAAAAGACCAACACTGATTAAAAATGTATTCAAGCGAAGCCTATATGCATTATTCTCGCTCCATAAAAATGCATGAAGGCAGCAAATGAACAAAAGGCATGAACTGTTGTTCTTTAATAATTATGTAACTCTTTTTGTGCACTCTGCCAAATGAAACTTAATCCTGAAATCTAGCCAAACCAGCGGGAGTAGATAGGTCTGCAATGACTAAAAATGCTGCTTTATCAAGCTTATCTACAATTTGTTCTACTGTTTGTGTCAGCGAACCTTTAATGTCATTAAGCACTGCTTCCTCTCTGAGGAGCGAAACTAACAAAAACCACAGACGAGCTTCCTTTTAAAAAAAAAAGACATAAACATACATTATTAGACAGGTAATGGACACAATCTAGCTATCATTTATAATTTATTTAAGGCAATTGTAGCACATATATGTAACAAGCAAAGTATTTATTATAATGTACTCTAAATAGCATTACAAGTAATGTCAGAAAGATATCAGCTCTGTTGTTGCTCATAAACACCAGTAATGATGTCGCCAGTAATGATGTCAAGTCGCCGGAAAAGGAGTCATCAGTGTCTCAATGTGTAGTGAGCCAGCGTCCTTTACTGTCCTTTCCAGTACCCGGATTCGTGTACACAATATAGTGATTCACAAGCTTGGGAGTACCTAGTGGGAGCAGCTAGTGAAATTAAACGCGTACCAATCATTTTCACGTCCAGTGCCACATTGTTTAAATAGCAATTGCACTCGCTCCCATCTGTTCACCCATGGGTGTGCTGGTCTGAAAACAAGGTATGTTCAGGCGAATTGTTGACGCGTTGCTATTTTGAGGCAACGGAAAACGATTGCGCCATTGACCAACTGTGGTGGGCAAGTGATGTAACCATCAACACAGAAAACCTATAGATTAGCTGTGGAGATTAGGGCTGGCATAACTAACTGATACATATTAATTGAAGAAATAATGAACAAATTAATCGATTACCAAAAATAGTTGTTTGCTGCAGGCCTATTGGAAACTTTTTGAAAAAGAGTGCGTTTCAAACTAAAGAGAAAGTCCTCAAGAGACTTTCAATTGCACAGTTAAATTCCTACTGTGAAGACGGGGAGGCTTCTATATTTGAAAGGAGTGAGAAGATTGTTATTTGGCTAATTACAGATTTAGGGCTGAAACAGTAAACCGTTAGAGAGGAAGAAAGCGAGGTGCTTGAGTAAGCAACATTAGAGTGCTGGAGTCGTGAGACTGTGGATTCATTGTGTGCTGATGGCATCTTTTATCTCTTGCAATACTGATAGGCCTAACGGAGTAGTTTGGGCTGGAGAGTGGTTAAAGGGGTGGGCTATCTAATCTGATCAAAGACCATTGTTTTGAAGCTCATTTACCACTGGGGGGTCCAGAGGTTTCCACACAGTTGACAAGTCAAACCAAACCCACCCCCCATCCCTGCGGCCAACACAAGAAGGTCCTTGAAAAAACAAGCGACAGACACAAAGAGGAAAGCGGAGAAGACAACCCAGAGGGCTATTTGTGAGGATTTGCTCATTCCTCACTAATACACAAGAGTGCTGACCGCTGAGTCAGACCTTTGGTTCGGGTTTGAACAGCAGGAAGTCAGCTTGGTAAGACTGTTGTTGCTGTTTAGGAGATTCCTAGTCTCCAGAGACCAAGGAAGTTAATGCTAAACATCTGGGATCTGCATTTTTTAAAAAAAGGGGGTAAGGGGTTAGCAGGAGACAGTATTGACTTGTCATGTAAGGCAACGTCCCATCTCAGAATGGGGCTGGTCATACAGTACAGGACAGGAAAGGGCAGGAAATAATTCATCTCCAGCAGCCATGAACAGGAACACTTATCCATAAGACCCCATCCTGCAGATCACATTCTGCCATACTGCGGAGGTCTCTGTGGAAGTGGCAGGGAGGACGAGAAGTCAGCAGCACAGAGATCACTGTTAATTGCCTGTGGTGAATGATTATGGAAATGAACCAGAAGTATATAGCAAGAATAAGACACAAAGCAGATATTTGGCACAAGCTTTTCCAAGTTGCCTTTAACTGGGCACGAGTTCAACATTTAGAAAGCCCTGCAACTATGTATTCTAGTGTGTGTGTGTGTGTGTGTGTGTGTGTGTGTGTGTGCGCGTGTGCGTGTGCGTGTGCGTGTGTGTCCATACATTGCTAAATTTGTTTTAAAATAAATAAATAAATAAACAAACTGCTATGAAAGAATGAACATAAGAGTTATCTTAATCTAAAAGAAGTAGTTTTGCATTGACACTTACATTGGCTGTACATCTTCAGTTTTCAGGCCTAGCAAATGTAAACATTTGGAATGTATGTATTGTACATGTATTGTATTTATTAGTGATATTGCTTGTAATTGGATTATTTTTCTTCTCATTCTTATTGTATTATTGACTTGAAATGTTTGAACTTTATATTTGTTAGGTTAACAGTTTTTGTTTTGGTATAAAAATTATAATCAAGAATTGTCAGATAGGTAAAATGTTATCATAACCTTATTTATTAAAATACAAAGTTGTAAGTGTCAAAAACAATAAAAACTAACTTTTTTTGTGGGAAAAATCCTTAGTGTTGAGACATGCTATATTAAAGGAACAGTAAAATGTGAATTATAATTTAAAGTAGTTGTAATTTTTAAAGCCAATTAAATTATTTTTTTAAATGATGCCTTTCAAATATACTGTATGTTGTTAAATGGCTATCATTGTTTGTATTCTTTAAAATAAAAACTATTTTATGAAACATCCCTTCGTTCTATGGTTGGGTTTTGGGTTTGTTTGCAGTAATGATAATTACCTTATTTAAAATGACTGAAGTCTATGGTATGTCCCCAATCTAGCTAGATAAACATGAGAATGTGTGTAAGTGGAGTCACAGGAGACACTAGAAAAATACTCCACAAATCTCATGGAGCTGGACAGCACAGCGCTGAGCTCAGGACTGTTTGTTTGAGAATGGGCCAGGGGGATGAAATATACACTCGAGGTGTAAAGATCAGAATGACAAACCCTTCAACAAGTCTTTGAAAAGAGCGACTTTAGGTATGGCTTTGATTTTGACACACTCTTGCAGTAAATTCCATTCAAGTGAAGAGCGCCATATAAGAAACACGCGTCAGTGAATAAAAGCCTGATTTAATGCGACTTATTTGCTTGTCACGCAAAGAATGTACCGTGAAAATCCCTGAAAACAGGGGTCAGACATTCTTCAAGCATAAAGCCTGAACAAAAAAAATGCTCTTGTTTGCACTTAACCGCATCAAGTGTTTTAATAAACTTAGCTATGCTCATCTCCTCCCCCCTAAATACAACGAACGAGAGCAGGGCAGCAGGAGAAGGGCTTGAGCTCCATCAAAGTCATGTCTGTTGTCAAAACACATTGAGATGGTGGAGATAAAATAAATGGCATCTTTTGGAAAGATGAGGAACACTCATCCTTCCAAACAACAGATGACCCCAGCCATAGACTCCCCCAACTGTATTGAAATAGTGGTAATCGGACCCTCTTGGGGCCCTCCACTGGGGCCCTTTGTACGTCTAAGAGTCAATCAAGGGCCGATGACAGACAAAGCCTAGTCAGATTTAGGAGAGAAAAGTGCCGGAAGGGTCGATGCAGAGGCCGGAGTCGTGATCCATCCCGAGGCGGGGGGACAGACGGGCCTCTGCCCATGATGCCCTGCACTGACCTCTTGTCACCTACGACTGTGCCCTGCTTCTCCACCTCTGACCCTAAAAACACGACATCTAGACCTGCTGTAAAAGCAGAGGGTAGATTATTATTCAAATGCTTAATCTTCCAATTAATACTTGTAAAGCTATACAACAAGACATGATTTAGCAATGATATAACAATGTATTGTAATATATAATGATAATTATATTTTATTAATAATTGTTGAGCGTATGTAATCAAAATAATTGTAAAAAATATTTTAATAAAATATCAATGTATGTAATAACAAAATGTATTGATTTGTTATATTATTAAAAGTATTATTTTTACATTAACTTTTAGTAATTACATTAATAGTGTGACTATATAGTATATCATATATGTATAACAGTTCTTGGTGACTGGCTAACCTTCATGTCTGTCCAAAACCTGTGCAGTCAAGTCACACAGTAGTGAAAGCAGGTCAACCATATCTATTCTACCAAAGGCCACCAGCATTTAATCAGTGACAGACCCAAATTCTGTCAAGTATATCAGTTCCTTTATGAGAAGAACCATATGTAAAAGATCATCAAACAAGCAGGTAAAGCATACAGTAAGAATCCCATGCAGTTAATTAAACACTTTTAATAATTTGAGCAATAAAAAAAGGTAAGAAAAGTAGAGGTTTCAAATAAAATAAAATAAAAATAAAAAGGAAATCCATGATGGGGATATTTCAGCTAAAAAAATGTATGTGTTATATATCTCACTATAATTTAATTCCAAACCTGTATGCCTTTCTTTCTTCTTTGGAACACTTTTTTTTTATTATTTCCTGTCCATTCTTTTCATTATAATGGCAACTGAATGACATGAAATGCCCCATGGTGTTATTTATGCTACTTTTTTGTGTTATTTTGTACCCCAATCCTCATTCACTTCCATTATATGAAAAAGAGTGGCCTAAAAAAAATTACACACAATAAACTTAGCACAACAATAAAGTCTTATGGGTTTGGAACAACATGAGGGTAAGTAATTAAAGACAGAATTTTCATTCCTGGGTAAACTATCCCTTTAACAATAAGGTAGGAGAACCATATCTGCTTGCAAAGAGTTTAGGCAAAACACAATAACCACTCATCCAAAGGGTCTGCTCGGGTCAGGAACAGACCCGACTGTACAAAGGTCTTCAAAAGCCCTTCGGAGATGATGACACACACACACAGACTGTACAGCTGGCTTATGAGGGAGCAAATTCACCATTTGGAGCCACTTTAATACTTAATAAGCATAATGAGGCTGAACATAACGCCTGACTTCCGAGCTTAAAAATTCATAATGTGCTGTGAAACTTAGATGGCACTAACAGCACACTCTCTAACAGAGACACACACCACTAAAATAAAGAAAGATCATTGCTCCTATTTAAACACATACCAGGGCTAATCAATTGCCTTGCCTTTTCTCAGCATCTCTAACATATAAATTCCATTACTTAATTCTTACACACTCATCTAAATAACTCTTATGGCGGCCTTCAACACAAACACATGAAATGCCCACTCAAGCTGCCTATTTAAGGCTGCTCAATAGTCATCTTTCTTTCTCCTGCTCCCCCTAGCGTCCACAGTAAGTACAGCATGGTGGAGAGAAAGAGAGAGAGAGAGAGAGAGAGAGAGAGAGAGAGGGGGAGGAAACCACAAGCTCCACCCCCAGATGACATCAGTGCTGTGTTGAAGCAGAGCTGGAGGCAGATGCAACCTCACACTTGTAGTGAGCTCCAGACAGCTGACCAGCTCTGCCAACTTCTCTATCTTGTCTCTCTCTGACCCAAAGGAGTGTGTGTGTATGTGAACAAGTGTGTGTGGAAATAAAAACACACCCTGCTATTCGCACCATTGCTGCTACTGAGCCTTTCTGACACTGGGCTCTTTTTGGGGGATTGAAATCATCTTCCATCGTATTGGATTTATCCTACGGACTGAATTTATTCTTTGAGGATATTCTTTTTGATTTTCCTTTTTGAATTATTGCTTTGGCAGGTAAGTGTATTTTGTTCTGGGTTTCCCCTTATTCTTGGGCTATTTTTAACCCTTTCCCTTATGTATTTCATCACCCTGAGGTTATTAAATAGCTTCAGAGAAAATCTGCATATATTCCTTACATTCCAGTCCCTCACAAACCTTCACATTGTAGACTTTACTTCTAAACTTTCAGATCCAGTAATTTGTTTGCGATGAGGAAAAGGCATTTTATTTCAATTGTAGGCAGACCCTTAGAGATTTGAGGGGAGTGAAATAGCAATTTAAACTCAAGTACAGTAGTCATGAAATTCATCAGTATATATAGTCCTTCATTTGCCATTTACAATTCAACATGAATCTACAACATTTTAAAACAATAGTTCGCTTAAAAGTTGTTTCAAATCTCTATGACTTTCTTTCCTCGAACACAATATTACATGTAAAGCAGAAATGTAAAGGCTCAGTCACTATTCACTTTCAATGCATCTTTTTTTCATATAATGAATGTGAACATTGAACAAGGCTGTCATTCTGTCTAACATCACATTTTACAAGACATCATAGGTTTGGAACAACTTGGCGGCGAGAAAACAAGCGAATTTTCATTTTAATTTTTGGGTGAACTATCCCTTTAAGTCTCCATTCCGCTGCCTCGAATAGGACGCACAACTTGCATTTTATTCTCACCATCAGCACTCTATATCAGTAAGTCTGCTATAACGATCTTTAAAACATCGTTTAGGGGGAAAAACGCATTGCAGATTTTATTTTGTTACCGCCTGCAGTCAACAGGAACATATAAACTTCACGCGGTGCGTCTTAAATCTGTTCTTGTGCGAGAGGCTTATCGCTAAATTAATCGAACAGACGTCGATTACGAACGAGAATATAAATATATACATATATATATTAATAATGGCCAACCTCAGCTTTGGAAGCGTGAGGAGAGAGTGATTGGAATAAAGAATGGGAGAATCGGGGATGCGGCGCGTACACTCCATGTAGGCTACACTGCGCGCGACGCGACAAAACTAGAACTCTTCCATTAAAGAAGCCGCTTGCAGCGCAGACAGCTTCGTTGATTATGAGGGTCGTGTTCTAATTTGGAATACTAACGAAAACTCAAAAGACTATTACATTGGCGCGCAATAAATGTGCGCCCTGTGCTTTTCGGTGAGAGAGTGAGTGTGTGGCGGAGTAAAGAGATCTGAGGCTGTCAGCTGCTTCAGGATTTTCCCATCAAACGAATTTCCCTTCTTTTAAGCCTTCCAAGTTATCTGATAGATAAGCTTTCATATCTGTTAGGCAGAAAAAGTCAAGATTGAAATAATAGTTTTGTGCAGATAAAGAAAGAGGGACTGTGAGATGATGATAAGAGCCAAAACCTTTAGTCAGAGCTGATTAAATCACTTTATAAGACTAATTCACATTAGACAAGTATGCAACAAAAAAAAATCCCTAATATACTTTCAAGTGCAAGTTGTTTTCCCTGGCTTTGAACTTCATCTGTGCAAATGCACTAAAAGACTGTGTATTCAGAGAGCTTAGTTTCTTAGCACGATAATAGCAGAGATACACAAATGATCTGTTTTGACTATGTAAGGAGGGTGATAAAATTAACTAACCCATTGTTCTTTGTTGGACGTGTCAAAGCACTCTGTGGCAGTCTTTTTCGCTAGCATAAACAATTTGTATCAATTGATTCACAAATACTACACCTCCCGAGCTTTTAAGATGTAAATCCCAGTCTCCCTTACTGATACACAGCAATGCAAACGAACCACCTTTCTATTTAATACAAAAAATCTAAGCATCCAGTTAGTGGCAGCCAGGCAGATAGCACTCTTTGTTTCAAGCCATGAATGCCGGAGGCTAAATCCAGTGGTCCGTGGCATTCACTCAGAGTCAACATAAAATGGTCATGTCTTTCAGGCCTTCAGAAAAAAAAAGTCTGTCACCCTTTGTGCCGAAGACAAAAACAAATCGTCTAGTAGAATTCTCCTCATGTCGGCAGCCAACCTCTGACCTCAGTGAGGCCATTCTATAAAATGTACCTTCTAAAAGCGAGCCTAGAAGTTCATTTTCTGAAACATTTAAGAAGATGGCTTATTTTGATTGCTTTAGCCACAATATACTTTTCTGAGGACAAATTATGTAACAGGCAGAAAAACTGGGCTTAAATTTGAGCTTTGTTACGGATAAAATTTACCACATTTGGAGTGGAAACATAAAAAGTAAAGTTCAGTAAATCAACCCATCCATTTTTGCCCTTGTCCAGCAACTGCTGCCCCCTGTACCCAGGAAGGGGGTACATATGTGGTAATTAAACCGCCGGTTCAGCCTGCATGTGTGTGTGTATCTGCACGCACAGGCCTGATACAGAAGCACCTACCACCCCCAAGTGGGGAAAACAGTGCAGCTGCCACAGACCACTCTCTTTTTACAGCAGTACAAAAGAAAAAGACCCCCTGTCTCCCCTAGAATCCACTCTCACTGCCTGAATGCCAGCCAGGGACAAACCTGCGGATCATCTGCCCCAAAACCGCACACAGAGGGGAGCCACTAACACAATAGCCTGCTCTTAAATTAACGTTAAACCTGTGCCTAAAACCGCTTTTCTTGTTTCCAAATATGTAGGCAGAAATGTTTCATCTCTCGGCCCACTAGGCTAAGCGAGGCATGATATGGATTCATGGACATAAGATACATGACAAAGAAAGGCATTTAGTTTAAATCCTGCCTCGGGTTTAGAATCTTTTATCTATTGAAAACAAGAGCTGTTTTCATAATCATAGCCCAGGACCTACGAACGAAGACTGTAGTGCAAATTTAATTTAATTCTAAATGCCTCTGTTCATGCATGGGCACTGATCAAATGTGACAGCAGTTTTTTGGGAACTAATAGAAAACATCAGTACTAAATTTAAAAATGATGCATAATGCAACATTTGCCATCTTATGGTTTAGCCTAATTACTCTAAAAATGCTGAAATATTCACATATAAAAGCAAAGCATTGTCATTATAATAATGTCATATATTTGTATTTAATATTCCAGCTTTCATATGTAATGTTATATCTCCGAAAACTTTTTTTCTGCATTTTAATGTTGCATAAATCACATTAAATTAGGACTTTCTCTTAAATGCTTTAACCCATTTCTCAGTGCCCAAACCCTAGTGTTCTGAACTCAAGACCCTAAACGAGCAAAAGGTAGTTGGCTGTGGCCATTTTAACCAGGATGCTCGATTGAACATCACTTTGAGCAGAGCAATGGAGCAGAAGCAGACCTAGCCATTAGAACGATCTCCTAACGGGAAATGTGGCCTATTAGAATGATAGTGAGAGGTGCCCGTCACATTCAGTGGCCTTTTCTCTCTGGCTATGAGCAGTGGGTGGGATAGGGGCTGGAAGATTTAACCAAATGTGAAAAAGCTAATAATTCTAAGTGAAAGAAGTTCAGTAAAGCAGAAGAGCGAACGCCAGCGCCCTTATGCTTAACTTGTAATGAACAATGGACCACTGCCACTTCATTGAAATCTGAGGAGCAGGGGGAAAAAAGAAGAAATGATAATGCAGCCAATCATCCAGCCAGATCAAGGTTTGCATGACCCATTGAGACAGATAGCATGACAAGCTTAGGTGAAGCATTAAAGGTAGATGCCCTCCTTCTTTTTCTGTTTGGCCTTTACGACCATAACATAATACTGGCCCACATATATTTCTCAAGATACCCGTTCTTTTATCAAGGTCTCCTGAGTAAGATCTTAGTTGAAATATAGCGGAATGAATAGCCAATAGCAAAATAGCATAAATAGTGAGTGAACCCTTACATTTTCAAAGAACCCAAAAAGGGCTTGTGTTTCACAAACTTCCTTTTGCCCGCTCCTGTGCCAAGAAGTAATTTACATTAAGTATAGTGCATAAAGCAAGAGCAATTCCATCTCCACAATTTCGCAATCTGTTATTTGTCAGACTTCTAGCAAGATAGCTTCTGGCAAGCTACTCTACACACAATTCTCCAAATCAATACATTTCCTCAGAACAGTTTGCAGAAAAATTGCATGCCGATCATTAACCAACTATTCACCATTCCTGCAAGAACTCATTTTCCTCTTCAATAAATCTGACAATCATGAGGCAAATGTTTCCGTCAGCATACTGAAAGCTCACTGTCAAACATCACCTGCCCTTAAAGAAGGGTCACAGCTGCTGTTTCTGAGCCTTCATTAATCTACTAATACAATAGTAGGCACGTGGAGCACTTAGGCTCAACAGAAGGATGGGATGTACTATCAGGCCGTGTTGGTGAGACCTATTATTAAGTTACAGGGTCTTCAATTCCCTAATCTGTCCTTGTCACTCCCTACAACTGTTTCAAAGTTGCCTGGCATACCGAAACATGTTTTACAGGAAGGTTACCATCCACAGGTCAGCAGCAGGGTTTCAGGCAAGGGGACAAGCCGCAGTGATGGCTGTCAGTTGGAGAAATGTATATTGTCAGTCTATGTAACAGAAAAGATGTACCGTGGGAAATTACAGTATGGAAGGTGCAGCGCGACGTCTCTTTGGGACCACTGGAGGTGACTTGCATGAAGAGCCCATTTGGGTATTCATGAGTTTGCAAGACAAAAAAATGTGTTCATCTCACATGTACATTTTTTAGCAGTGCGAGGGCGTTGTGTTCAGGCGCTGTCGGGGCAGCCCCAGGGACCTTTGGTGGCTGCTCGACACCTCAGCAGCAATATGCTTCACTGTGACTCTTATTTTTACCTTCACCTTCTCCTTCCAGAGCGTCTTCAGCCACTCTGAAAGCACAGCTTAGTGGAGAACGTCGCCATGTAGGAGGGAGCGGTCTTTGGCTATTGTCGCAGGGCCCAAACCGTGGTCGCTTTTCTTATGCAAAGGAATTCTTTTCAGCAATCACCATAGAGAACACTAGAGGGGGGGATGTTAGGGTTAGTGGCAGACAGAACAACGAACATGGCTATCCTGGCAGCACAGGCTTAAGGCAAGGAAAAATAAAGGTTTTTATAAAAATCCACACAACATCTCCACTAATCCAGGTTTCACAAACAGTGTCCACTATCAAAG
This sequence comes from Gobiocypris rarus, assembly GCA_023029165.1. Taxonomy (NCBI): domain Eukaryota; kingdom Metazoa; phylum Chordata; class Actinopteri; order Cypriniformes; family Gobionidae; genus Gobiocypris; species Gobiocypris rarus. Next base: position 18,817,493 of record CM040927.1, read on the forward strand.
GACTGCAGCCCAGGGGCTTTTCTCTGTGGCCATTTACCCAGAGGCAAAGAAATCCCCTGATATACAGAAACCCAATAAGCTTAAGGGACTTTCAAAATCTCATCTCAACCACACACTCCTCTTATTTTTCCCTCACTTCAATCTGATAAGTCTCAAATGCAGTCAAGCGATCTACAAGCCATAACAATCCATAAAAATCAAATCCATTGTGGTGTACTTTTTATGTTCGGTACAAACCTTGAAAACAGAAGCTAAAGAGCTATCGGTTTACGTCAATGTATTGTTGATGGCAATGTGAAGCTGTCTGTTTGAAAGACAGTGGCCAACTGCAGCTGGCTGCATCACTGTCTGACTCAATCTTAGCCTTGGCACTATCATCTCTGAATTAAATAAACGCTGCCTAACAGCATATTACACCAAGTCAATAACTCATTCTCAACGAGGCCTTGTAGCTTTTCCGGTGTCATGACGTATTCAGATGCCGTCAATAACAAAAGGATCTGATCATATAGACTTATTCCTTTTTCTTTTCTCTCTATCCTTGCAGGTAGGAAGTTCAGCATGTGAGAGGGAGTGGGTGTCTGCACGTCAGGCACAGGTTTGTGAAACGAGAGCCAGGGAGCCAGAGTGCTACAGCAGCACAGGAGATTCTGCTATCGAGCCACGAGGCTGGATACTTTATTCATGCTCCTGCCGGGAGTGAGACTACAGGATTCGGGGCTAACTTTGGAGCCTGACTTTAGAACCGAACCACCCTGGATTTGAGCCCAGCGTACTGCAGACGGACAGTGGTCTTAACGCCATGACCAGTCTGCTTCGGGAGAGGCGGGAGCAGCTCACTTCTCAAAGAGGACTTTCTGTTTCACACAAAAGGGTCTGATTAGGAATAGCAACTTAAAATAAAAGGATTCTGCTCCTGCTTTTCATTTCCTTTTTTTTTTGTTTTAGTATTTTTTTATAATTAAAAATTACTGAAACCGCATGCCTGCACAGGGAAAGGCTGCCTGAGGTCTGTCTGGAAGTGGAGCTGCTTGCTTTATAGGTTTATCTACCATGGCAAAGCCTTTGATTGCATGAACTGTGGAAGCTGCTATACAAGAAAGGAGGTCAGCGGTACAAACAAGGATCAGTTCAGCAAATACCAGCCTGGTCAGGATATAACCAAAGAGACCCCTTTGACAAGACGGACAAACATCTCCCGAAAGAATAGAAAAGAAGGTTTAAAGCTTCATTGGATTTTGGGTGGTAGCAAAGGATTAACAGGCATTTCTAAATCAGGTATGACAAATATGGATGTTCTTGCTATGCCCAATCTTCTACTATTTATGTATGTGCACAAACAGAGGTAATGAGGAAAATGTGAAATTAAAGTAATAAATTAAAAAAGTTCACACTTTAATTGCCTATGGAAATTATATAAAAGTTTATTAAAAAATATATATTCTAATAGCATCTGAAAGTAATATTTTGGTTGGAATAATTTGCTTTTAATTTCTTTCCAATTTACAAGCCTTAAGCCTTTTGCAAATTATCTTGCAGAAAGACAGAGCAAAAAGACAAGCCGATTTTACGTTTAATCAACAAGGCCTGACTTTGTTCTACCACCAGTTTTGAGCAATGAAATGCAGTCTTGAAATGCACTAGCTAACAGCAGAAATGTGTAAAACAACAAGAGCCAGAGATTACATTACACACAGCAAAAGATAAAACCTCTCACACACAGGCATCTCATTCAAGGAAAGCTAGCAGGTTTAAGGATTTGTTATCTACATCCACGGCTGATTGGGAATATCCTTCCACTTAAATTAGACTTGTTTCTGAACCTCTCCTTTTCCTCTTATTTTCCTTGCTGATCCCTCTTTCTTTTTTCACTTCTTTGTATTGTTTTTTATATAAAAATTATTTAAATCAAGATAAACACCCCAGGCATGTTTCCCTACAATTTTTTTTTCATTTGACCATGTCATTGAAAATGTTAATAGCCTCTTTTCATTAATTCAACAGCATACATATAGTATTTTTTTTTTTAATTGAATCATTTACTATGAAAGAGGTGCTGCAGGCACTGTACATAAGACAGCAATTAGAGCAGGACATTGCCGTTTCTTCAGAGTGCATGAATTTGACTTTTTCCCTTCTTTTTCCTCCAAGGGCAACAACTGCAAAGAGGACATTAGCGATGGCAAGCAATTACAAGTCCTTCTTTGTCTTCTTCATCAGAGCTGGGCTTTTGCTTGGCCTGGCCAATCCGTTGGTGACCTCAGCCTCCTGTCCCTCGCAGTGCCGTTGCGACGGGACTTTCATATACTGCAATGACCGGGATTTGACTTCCATCCCTTCGGGCATCCCAGAGGATGCAACAGTACTTTTTCTCCAGAACAACCGCATCAAAAGTGCAGGAATCCCTACGGATCTACGACGGTTAAACAATGTTGAAAAGATCTACCTGTACTGCAACAATCTTGATGAGTTCCCCACCAACTTGCCGCTGAATGTCAAGGAACTACATTTGCAGGAGAACAATATCCGGACTATAACACATGCCTCCCTGGCACAGATTCCCTTTATTGAGGAATTACACCTTGATGACAATTCCGTGTCAGCTGTCAGCATTGAAGAGGGTGCGTTCCGGGACAGCAACCATTTGAGGCTGCTCTTCTTGTCCAGGAACCACCTCAGTACCATACCTTCTGGTCTGCCAATGACTATTGAGGAGCTTCGCTTCGACGACAACCGCATCTCGTCCATCTCAGAGGTATCCCTGCAGGATCTTATAAACCTGAAGCGACTGGTTCTGGATGGCAACCTATTGAACAACAGAGGCATTGGGGAGCTGGCCTTGATGAACTTAGTTAATCTGACCGAGCTCTCATTGGTACGAAACTCCCTGACATCCCCACCCTCCAACCTGCCGGGCACAAGCCTGGAGAAGCTAAATCTTCAAGACAACCACATCAATCATGTGCCAGCAGGTGCCTTTGCTTTTCTGCGACAGCTGTACCGTTTGGATCTGTCAGGCAACAACTTGAGCAGTCTTCCCATGGGGGTATTTGATGACCTGGACAACCTTACCCAGCTGCTCTTGCGCAACAATCCCTGGCACTGCAACTGCAGGATGAAGTGGGTACGTGACTGGCTGCGCACTCTTCCATCTAAGGTTAATGTGCGTGGCTTCATGTGCCAGGGTCCCGATAAGGTCAAAGGAATGGCCATCAAGGACCTATCCACAGAACTGTTTGGCTGCTCGGACATCGAGATTCCACCCACATTTGAGACCAGCACGGTCTCAAACACTTTGCCACCCTCTCGACCCCAGTGGCCCTCATACGTAACTAAAAGACCTGTTGTTAAGGGTCCAGACCTTGGAAGAAACTATCGTAGCACAACACCGTCCAGTCGTAAGATCATCACGATAAGCGTTAAATCCAGTAGTGCTGAGACGGTGCACATATCTTGGAGAGTATCTCAGCCCATGACGGCCCTGAGGCTCAGTTGGCTAAAGCTGGGCCACAGTCCTGCATTCGGATCCATAACTGAGACCATCGTCCAAGGGGAGAGAACCGAGTACCTGCTCACAGCTCTGGAACCCGAATCCTCTTATCGGATATGCATGGTTCCCATGGAAACTAGTAACATTTACCTGTCAGACGAGACACCGGTTTGCATAGAAACAGAAACTGGTTCCCTAAAATCATACAATCCCACCACAACCTTGAATAGAGAGCAGGAGAAAGAGCCTTATAAAAATTCCAATCTGCCTTTAGCTGCTATCATCGGAGGAGCAGTGGCCCTTTTGGCCATCATCATGCTGGCCCTGGTGTGCTGGTACATCCACAGGAATGGTTCCTTATTTTCCAGAAACTGCACATACAACAAAGGGCGCAGGCGGAAGGACGATTACGCTGAAGCTGGAACAAAGAAGGACAACTCCATCTTGGAGATTAGAGAGACCTCTTTTCAAATGATTCCCATAAATCACATGCCTGTTTCAAAGGAGGAGTTTGTGATACACACAATTTTTCCTCCCAATGGCTTAAGTCTTTACAAGAGTCCACACAGTGAAAACAGCATCAACAACAGAAGCTACAGAGACAGTGGAATACCAGATTCAGACTATTCTCATTCATGATAGTGTGCACGGATTACAAAGACATTTTATTGCTAAAGAGTGACTTGGAGGCTGCTTGGTCTTTTGCAAAACACTGGATTGAAAAGACTGAGAAAGCATCGTTATGTACATTTGCCATATAATTTATATTTAAGGACAATTTATTAAAAGGAAAAAGGTTCCGATTGCAGGCCATCACTGTACCGTCGGTGTATGTTGCCACAAACTGCAATTCTATATTTTAGATATTTGTAGTCATTTGTACTGTACTTCCTTTACTTATGGTTTTAGACCAATTAAAAAAACATTGTGCTCTACTGAGATATGATGACTTGTCAACTGTGAAAGTGGGTTTTCATTGCTGTGTTGAACAATCAGATATTAGAAAACCATGTAGTATAAGCACAGGTCAAAACTATTGCTATGTTGCTGTCAGTGAAAAAAAAAATACAACAAAAAACAAGGCTGCGGGAATATAGGGCATAGTTGATCTAAGGAAATAAAGACACAAGTGTTTTGTTAATTTTAAGGAGGGGCGGGCACAGACTTTCTCCGGTGTCACAGAAACCTCTGAGTTTCTTTAGGAATCCTGGTTGCCCGTTTCAGAACGCTGCCAGGCTTTACATCACTGCAACGTTTAGGAAGCAGATATCTAATAATTCCTCTCTGCCCTGGAAGAGGAAGCAACACAGCACAGAATCCTAAATCCTTTGCAAATGAAGCACACAGATCAAATGAGAGGTTGCTTTGCAGTCAAATCAAAGCAGATGGGCTAAAACACAAGAACTAAATATCGCTTGTTTGGGCAAAGGGAAATAGCATTTACCATATCCCTCAGTACAGTTAACCACGTCAAACGTTGCCCTGCAAAAGGAACATATTGTGGGCAGAAAAAAAAATATGGCAAAAAACACATTTGGGCTCTTTTCTATTTGGAATATAAAGTGTCAACTATTTTTTTGTTCATATAATTCTTATTTGTATTTTTGTTTTCTAATTCAAGCCACTTTTTTGTTGCCACAGTTAAATTGTTCTTTACAACTGAAGACCAAAGTGCATTGAATGCCCTTTGGCCAGTCTTGTATGTGCCTTGATCCAATGCTTATTGTATTTAGCTTTTTCAAAAAAATAAATCAGTGACTTAACTTTTTTCATACACACTTGAATATGATAGGATATTGGTCATATTGCAAAATAAAAGTGGATAAAACCCCAACTCCATGGTCTCCTTTTCCCCAAAAGGATGCTTTACATTTATTTTTAATCCCTAAGCTTGGCACACTCCATTCCAGTCCTAAAAAGTGTTCATCTAAAGCAGTGTTGCCCAAACAGAGGTAAGCAAACCCCTGGGGGTACGTGAGGTCACAGAAGGGGTATGCGAACAAAATGCTGAATTTTGACATTTATTTACTTATAGCCCAACTTAAAATAACATTAAAAGAGAGCCTGCATTTCTAACAGGCAAAATGCACTAATGTAAAAACAGGAAAATGGTAGTGGTGAAAAAGGACATCCAATCAAATTACCTCATCTTTTGTGGTCAAAACTGACTGTATCCACACAAGCAGCGTGTATATGATGCAGAGTATCCCGTCTTAGCAAACCCTGGCTGCTACATTACTGTCATTCAATGCAGTGGTTATTTTGAGATGGATTCTACACTGGAAAATGTCAAATTTGTTTTGCGCTCCAGCATTTTTTTAATGTTCCGGCATTAACAAGTGCATTAAATGGTGACAGTGCGTGTGTGTGATAGATAAAGCAAGCAGAGGTTTATGCAGATGTATTTAGAGGTTTTGCAACCCGCTTTAAGTTTAAAACTTGAAAAAGCTCTTTGGCTGGAGCTTTTGCACACATTAAAACAAAGTTTGTAGAGTAGTGTAAAGTTTGGAGAGTGTATACACCTGACAAATTATTCTAATAAAAATAGGGTTAGGGTTCAAAAAGACAGTCAAGCATATTTTCTTTTTCCCATGCACGAGTAAAGCTGATGTTATTTCTGATCAAAAGACATCCCAAAGATGGAACTTTTCAGATGGAACTAATCAGGATAGCGTGAGACACAAGCAATAATAGTTAGATCACTGATGTAAATGGAAGAGGCAACGACGTCAAAGGTGTGAAAGAACATCACTGATCAACTGAATAATATTTTGTCTCAATGTAGATATAATCATGTAGTTAGGGCCGTGCAGAAACCTATGAATGAAGCTCTTATAGTTGTGGCATGACTGGTTTTGATCTGGCAATTATTCATTTACAAATTGAGCACAGGTTCAAATGTACCTTTAAAACAAATATAGACACAGACTTAATCTTGACTTGATCGATTTAAGACTCAAACTCTTTTGGAGACAAAAACATACCCTTTGTGAGTTCTTGTTCTTAAGGGGGCAAATATACTGTGCCTTGTTGGAAAAGGTGTGACTGCATTCCAAAATGGAAAAGAGGGGGTAATCCGAAGGATGTTAAATGCCTCAGGGGGTACGCCACATTGAAAAGTTTGGAAACCACTGATCTAAAACATACTGAGGCTTCTTACTAGTGCAGCATCCGCTTGGGGCTCAAGTGCTCTTTTGTGTGGTTAAGCCACGTATGACTTCTCTGATTGGCCCAAGTGGGAAATATCAGTGAGTGCAGCATAGAAGCTAAATGAGGCCGTTGGAGAGATGCTGTGCTGGATTTTGATGCGTCTCGCAACCACAGGGGTAGATGTATGTATCTAATGACTATATAGCGTTGATGGCACAGCCCAAATGACAGTTGGAATCACACAGGTGGCTCGCATGTGTACTCATCTACACAACATATATGTGGGCCATGAGTGTGCGAACGCACACAGATGAATACATATAGATGCACACGCCCTGAGATATAATTACAGTCCAGGGGAGCCTCTAAAAACAGCATGTCTGATCCAAACCTTAAGTATACTTCAACAGTCTTGTGTACTAAATATAATGTATCAGCTAGAAATTAAAGTAAACACTCTCTGTGAGCATATGGTACAGCAAGGGTCCACATATGCGAATGTTGTTGATCACAGTTCCACAACTTGCCTTGTCATTTGTTTATGTGGTTTCCTGACTGACAGTATTAGCGATTTTTCAAATGCCAAGTTTTAGTTTTGCTAAGACACATTGCCAATTCTATTTGATACCCCTTCATCTGCCCCTACCCCTATGCCTACCCCTTCCCCCTTGAAAAAAGTGGCAAGGCGTAGGGGTGAAAACATTACCCTAAGAAATGAGACACCACTACTACACCATTACGTCATCATACATCAACATACCCCTTTTCTTTTATTAGTGTCCTGTAACATTTAACCAGTATGAACAGCAATGAAGTGCGTAGGCTACGTCTAACAGAAATCAGGCGCGAAAGCGTTTAACAAATTACTCACTCCCAACGTAGTTTTGCTTAATAAAACAGCGCTTGTTTTCAGTTTATGATACAGAATGATATAGAACATACAAGACTGGTGAAGCCGCTTTTCCATCAGGCCAAACTGTTTACTCTTTGTTTATTAACTGTTCTATTCCATGACGATGCGAGCCGGCATGGATATGGTTTTGTTTTCTACTGTGGTGCTGCGATTCCGGAGCTCTGTAAATTGCAATGTAATACAAACGAGTCAGTTGTTGCCTTGGAGAAGCAAGAGTTTATAGACGATACGTGATATAAATATCAACTGCATTATGCGTTATATTTTTTTAACTGTATTATTAATTTATTAATTATTAGTTCACATCACTCAAATAGGGCGTTTAGCAAGCTACGGAGAAACTGGCAGCCAGGCGATACACAAGTGATCGATTCTGAGTGGCAACATCACCACACGCATTCTAGCAGCACGGTAGTCAGTGTATTCAGGGAAATTCATCATACCTCTTCGCTCGTAGTGTGGTCCTGAAAAATCTTCATTTGAAGGCTATCTGGCCCTTTCTTAACCCTACCCCTTCATGTGAATGCACAAAATGAAGGGTTAGGGGAAAGGGAAAAATGGGATTGGGCCTAAGATTCATTCGCTTCCTTTTAAATCTGAAGGCTTTTTCTTTACGAGCAGTTTTTGTTTAAAATTAACTTTTGTCTGATCAAGGATGCATTTGTACTATTGATTTTAAAAGAATGTAAAATGCAGATTTAAGAAAGTAAACCGTGTTTGGTATTTAAAAAAAAACCCTAACATTTAAACTTGAATTCATAACCAAAATACTGTATTACAGTATGACTAATCAAATGCATTCAAATGACTGAATTACAGAATTATTATTCATTATTTCTCATCTCGCCCTTAAATCCAAGAAAAAAAATTCTCTCCATCTTCTCTTCTCTATTCAATTTTGTAATACTCTTCAGCATATTAACTCAACACTCACACCAGCTGCTATAATTTACAAATCATTCATTCTGGAGATAAGATGTCGGCCAGAACTGAAGGTATAAAGCAGTATCAAGCAGAAATGAGATCACAGCAGTTTTGATTATCAAAACGCACAGGTGTGCGAGTGTGTTTGAGCGTAAACATTCCTTTTATGGATCTTCGGCATGCAGTAAATCAATCTCCAGTTTCCTAACACCATCAGAATTTACCGCTTGAGCTACGAGCAAAACGGCTTGAAATATTAATATCATGTGCTGCATGGTGAAAGCAAATCAGCTGGACGAGAGTGCAAACAGCAATTTGTATTCTCCAGTTAAAATGATCTATTCTGAACACAATCCTTAAGTATTGGGGGAGGGCGGGATGTGCGGCTGCTACTGGGGGTGACCTGTGGTGACCCTTTTAACACAATGACCTCACCTCTGGCATCTTTGTCAGCACATTGTTGGAGCTTACAGATGACCTCATTCGCCCAGGGAAAGCCATTGATCAGGTCTGATGTCCATGAGGCCAGTGCACACTTGAAATTCTACCTTGAATAGGGCACTTCACTTGAGATTCAAGACAAAAGTATCTAAACAAAAACTTAAACTTTGGACATAATGATGTGGAGCTTGAAAATATCAGGCTTTAAGAAATATATTCTAAGAAATTGGATGTTGCTCTGTCATCTCTTTTTGCTGTGGTCAAAGAAAGCGATGACTGATCGGAGTTCAGATAAAAGCAGGTGAATCAGGGGTCACAAGCCAAAAAAAAAAGAAAAATTGGTGGACAATCTGGGTGTTTGACCCCCTTTTATTAAAAGCAATTAGTAAACATTTTTCATCTTTTTAGACATCTGACCCTTTAAGCAAACGGTACACATTTTTCATCTTTTTAGACCTTTGACCCCCCTTTTTTACAATTGGAAGACATTTTTCATCTGTTCAACTTTTGACCCTATTGTAACGCAACTGATGAACATTTTTCATCTTTTTGGACTTTTGACCTCAATTTCTTAAGCAAAAGAACAGTAGAGATCAGGTCATGCATTGTTATCATGGACAATGACAGACCCCTAGCTCTTTAAAACAATGAACTGTGTAAAAGATAATGCAGCTGCTCTGTTTCTTTTTTTTTTTTTTTTTGGATCATAAAACATTTATAAGAGCAACTAAAATAAGGTAATGAGAGTTGCTTTTGACAAGAAAGGCAATTACAGGCAAATGCAGAAGCCACATGTCATTCAATTATTTTTAGAGTTTAATTTACCAAAAGAGCCATAAGGGAGCTGACTTTAAAAGCACCATCTTATTCTGATCTCATTTTGTTTCACCTTGCAGGGAGATGTAGTCATCAACTCCTAGCATATCTATTCCCAAGTGTGTGATGTGTTTGCTCCCATTCTGCCTGGCCTAGCGTTCACTGCAAAACATTTTCCCACAGCTCAGCGCAAAATTTTCCAAAATAAAATAGCAAAAATTCCTCCTAATGAGCCGTTTGCTTTCAGTTCTTCTTCCACACCATGTATTCAGTCCAAGACATCTTGCACATCAAAGCTAAGACCCCTCATTGAGTGTCTTTAAAAAAAGATATAGAGAGAAAGAAGAGAGGTCAAAAATGTCATACCTCGGGCACCAATGTGGCTTCCCACATGCCTGGATTCCAAACAAATTATGTTTATAAACCATATCAATACAAATGATACAGACTAATCTATATCCTCAGAGCAGGCAAAACTACGCATGTGCATTTGCTTGTACTTTTTGTACCGTTTGTATGAGCTTGAGGTTTGAAGAGCCCCTATTAATCATCACAGATCCCGGTGACCTTTTAGTGTTTACATCCATTCATACACTTCTTATTACAAGCATTGCAAACCAAAGAAGGACAGACCAGTTTTTAAAAACAGATACATTCCTCTTTTTTGTAAGTTCCAACAGAGATAGAAACCACAACATAACTTTTGCATGTCTTGAAGAGACAGCTGTGGTCTGAGTGTGGAGCCACGGCCACATGTGCTCTGCTGTCACCACGGTCATGTGGTGAAACAAATACAAGGAGTCAAAGCAAATGTTTAAAGAAGCGAACAGATGAAAATGTCCACAAAATAAAGAAAACCGCAACAAACTAAGAAAAACTAAACTAAATGCTGAGATACTTTTGCTTTAGGGCTGGGTAAAAATATAGTTTTTACAATTAATTCATTTTCATATTAATTAATAATCCTAATTTGAATATTCCTTAAAAATAATTTACCCTATGGCTAGGCTATTCATATTTTTAGGGGAAAAAAAGGAAAAAGTACAAATGATTTCTTTACTGAATCAAAGACTACAACAATTCCAAATTATTCTTATGAGTTTTTTATCTTAAATTAAACAAAGACAATGAATATAAAGTAACTTATTATCTATACTTTTTTTTAGTTGTGCATTGCAGCAATTAATAACCAAAATATATAAAATTGGACATTTATTTCTTTATTTTCAAAGTTTTTCAAATTTTGAAACACCCTGTAACAAAGTTTTGTAACAGAATTAGTATAGAGAGAATTTGAATTGAATTGTCTGTAAGCAAAGTGAACATTATCTTAATGAACACCTAAATAAACTTATCAAATAACCAGTATCAATAACCAGCCCTATATGCTTTGCATATTTTAAGGCCTTCAAAGCTGTCTTGAGTAGAAATACAGAAACAAGTGAACATAGGAGATGTATTTGAGACCCGTTCCTGCCAGGAACAAACAGCAATGTGTCTGTCTCAGTGGACCACTTCTGATCGGATCACCTGAGATGGATCTTAATGTTGAGTGTAAATGGGGTCTATCATTTTTCCCCTATCCTTAAATGTACCTCTAAGACTCTCTATCCATTTTCTTCCCTATCTTCTAAAGTCCTCCCTATGTCCCTTTAAGTTCTCAAACACAAGACTTAGTATTTCTCCTCATTACGACCAACGACCTGAAACTCTAAGGCTGCAACAACTACAATCTCCCATCATCTAAATGAATCCAATTTTTTGCTCGACAGCACACAGCGTGCATACATCTATCTCCCCTTAAAATCATCTGACATTAATACAAGTTAACAAAGGCTCGTCTGTTAAGGTGGCAACAGCAGCGACACTTTTCCGGTGGAGCAGGTTGAATTATTGAACAGGGAAAATGACTTACAACTCCAATGAAGTGGATTCCTACCTCCAGCCAGCATCTGTTAATGCAATAACAAGCGACAACGACCAATCCCTGCAGGCGAGTGCTGGGTATGATAATTTGATGTAGAGCATCACATGTTTTGAGAACGTCCATTTAATTGACTTTACTAGATGAGAGACATTAATTCACATCATCCATTAACTAGCTTAAATGATCTTTTAAAAGGTGATATATCTTCCTGTGCCCTTTAGCAAATTTGTGCGGCCCGTTCTCTGCCGCTGCATCAACCCACCGGGGTATTTGTCCAGAATGTCTGTTCTTGTTGGGAATTATCATTGCATTTATTTGGAAAGTTCCCTTGTGGTACAATCGTCCTCTAGCCCTCTGAGGACCGTGTCGGGCCTAGTTTCGATCTGGTTAGCATTCCCGTTTGCGAGAGGGCCAAGGTTTAAATGTCAACGGCGTATCTGCATGCCGGTAAGGCGACCCGCCAGATATACGCAACTGACAGATGGTGAAGACATGCTGTAATGCCAACTGGTGCATTGGTGTTATGTTTGCTGATTTGATGTAGCCTTCTGATATGACCCGCAAGAGGGAGATGCAATCAGATTATTTTGACACCAATAAGGTTTAGTTTAAATGTCAATGGTGTTATTTGGAGTAACAAAAATACTTTTCTATTTCCATACCAATTACACAGTGCATTTACTTAAAATCTGCTGATGAAAGTGAAATGCCGTCAGACAGCCTAGTGACTGCCAGTGGGAGATTTTGTGAAAAAGACAAGTCAATATGAGTTCTCTTTAGATTTTAAGACAACCATCATATTGAAGACCTGCTAAAGGTCACTTGGTCTTAATACTCAAGCACTGATAATAATATCAGAAAGGTTTCGGTAAATTTTCATAATCAAGAGTGAGTGAAGCTGCAAAAACCTTCCAGAAGCTGATTTTGAACTTATAAATGTTAGTTAGTCAGAAAAAAAAGAAAAGAAAAATCAGTGGATTGATCTAATAACCATAATAAGTCAAGAAACAACAAAACAATCTTTAAGAGAGAAACCTATTATACATCTTAGCTTCAATTAAATGTTCACACTCAACCAAAGGCAATGTGATATTAAAAACATATACCTTTCAGAAAATAAGAGGCTTGGCAATTGTCTGCCAATCATACCAGCAGCAGTTTATTATTTCTATTTTTATTTTTTATTAAAAAAAAAAAGAAGGGGACAGCAATTGACCAATTGAAACCTGTCAAAACTGTACTACTAAACTAACATGTATAAAACTACTGTTGTTGAAAAGGTTGTTTTTTTTGGCCACCTATCTTTATTGGGAAGAAAATATGTTCATAGTAAAACGAGGAGCTGATATAACTACACTCCTATTAGTAGCTTAAAAATTAGCAAGACATTTCATTTATTTATTACACTTTACAGTAAAGGATCAATTAGCTAATTCATTAGTTATTGTGAACAACAGGTTAATGTTAATTTTACATATAACATATAATATTTCAATATTTAGGTAATATGTCAAATGAAAATATTACAAACATTATGAAAAAACAAGAATAAACGAACAACTGTATATAGATAAAATTAACACATCGAATGGTGTAAAACATTGTTCATTGCTAGTTTGTGATACCAAATGCATTAATTAAACATCAATGAGTTTACGATATGGTACAGTGTTAATAAACAATTTAATGCACTTTTATGAATGACTTTTAATCAAATTCTGCGGGTGTAGATTCCATCTGGGCGTGCTTATGTCTAATCTCGCCTAGGACACTAAACGAGTCAAGAACGCCCCCTAAAAAAAGATGCATGATGCCCCTGAGTTTTGACTCAATGTACTGAGTAAGTCCCCCCAAGAAGTTCTAAAGAAAATTCAGGATCAGGAAAATGTATCATATGAACCGCTTTATTCCATTTCTGTCCCCGAAAACATATAAATGATTGTACAACTGGAAGAAAAAGTGCCATGCGGCCTGTGACAGTCTGACCTTCTGCAGGAACTGTGAGACTAATACCACCTCCCTACAGTGCTTCTTAAACAACACTTCAGTCGGCATCAATACACTTACACTTAACCACAACACAGGCCTGTCTCCCCCCAAGGCGTCTGAGTCTCTCTTTGGGACGATCTGGAAGTAGGTCTGGCTGCCTCCACTACAACTCCTGGACAATCAGTGGTGTCAGCAGGCTCTAAATACTGGCTGTCACCATTTATCTGAACATCGGCATTGTCACATCGATGCCTCAAGGTCTCTGTATCACTGCCTGTGCTCTAGGTGAGAAGAGATGGGTGGTTGTGTACTGCATTAGCTCTGAGGAGTTTGATAAAGGTCAGTGTGAAGAGTTACAGCATTAGGACTGCACAATATTGGGAAAAAATGATATTGTGATATTGCAGTTTATATTGCAGATAAATGAAATATCAAAATGTGGTGATCTAGGATTGTTTGAGTGCATGGGTATAGAAAATAATCAACAAATTACAAGCATGAATAAATACAATAGAGCAAAAATACAAATGAAATAAACAGGGATTTATGTTTTTCAGGTTAGTCTAACATTAGTAAGGTAGAGACCGGTACAGTCTTATAACTGTATAATTCAAATATAATCTATCTTTGTTAACAGCTACAAAAGTGATTTTTTTCTTTGTTTTTTGTTGTTTTATTAACAAGACAGCAACAGGTATGTTAAGCTTTTGTCACTTTAAAGGGGGACCTAATATGCAAAATTTACTTTAAACATAAATGTCTATTGGCAGTGTGTACAACAACCACCCAATAAAATGGTTAAAAAAAAAAATCCCACACTGCTCTTTATTTGAATGCCATTAAATCATACATAAATCTGACAACAAATGTCTCATAAATTGTGTTTCTAAACAATTGAATCATAAAAAAACTGCATTTTTCAGCCTGGACATAGCTAATGCACATGTGCAATGCTAAACGTGGATCTCAGAACAATGCCCGTTTCTATTGCAACTGGAGCTTCTAGCGGCAGCTGCAGTGATGCAATGACTTTACTAATCAACAATTGGCTCTTTCATTTAGAAGGCGGGGCACTTTCTCCCATTCATAAATAGTCTTCCTATATATAAAGTCCTTCGACAAAAAATGGGCATTTACAATATATATAAATTATCTGTGGGGTATTTTAAGCTGAAACTTCATAGACACATTCTGGGGACACCTGAGACATATTGCATCTTGCAAAAAGGGGCATAAGAGATCCTAAGGTCATATTTAAGACCTAATGCTTGCATCCAATATTATGATACACATCTGTTTTTTTTTCTCAATTGTTTATGTTCACTGAGATGAGCATTTTGGCATAATTTTGCGGCATCTGTTTCAGTTCAGTTATGGTTAAACTTTGCAATTAATACACAAATCACACCAAACTAAATAAATACGGGCCTGGTCCGTACCAACACGGATCAACTATGATTTCTATAACTTGACATCACTTCCTGCAATGTGACCATTGTGGACGCGCACATTGCAATTTCGATGCTGAAGCAATATACTCGTGCTGCCCTATAAAGCATAAACAAGATTGTTCACTTATGTGTTATGTAGGCAGCTGGTGATCTATCTGTAACACTACAGATACTATCAATTAAATGCCTCCCTTTTTAATAAAAGTATAAATTCCTTTTTAAAAAATTATTAAAATTAAACCCAGAGGTTTGAATGGTAGTTTATGTATCCATATATCAATTTTCTATCACACTGTACATGTCTGATTGCGAATTTATGCACTTTAGGTTTTGTTGCCACTTCTAGGCGCTGAAAATTTTCCCATGAGATTTAATATAAACTGCCTGTTCGAGCAGATGCTACTGTATGTCACTCTAAGCTGCAGGAAGGTTTAAGTGCTATTGTATCACACCAAACAACAAACCAATTATTTTCTACCAAGCGATTGTTAAATATTATGAGAACGAGGTTAATCTGTGTGTTTGCGAAATAACACTACAGAAATTTCATTTTCAATTTCTCAAATTAAAAAAAAAAACCTAGCAAAGCTACTGCAATCCAATGATCCACTAGAAAAGTCTAAGGAAATAAGCTGGTCTAATCCACGTCTCTCAGCTGCTTAAGACCTTCCTATGACTGCCTATCCCAGATGACAAGCCTCAGAAAGTCAGGACATTCCCTAAATGGACACACATATGGCTTAAAGTGACAGATGACGGTTTACCGTGGCATTCTTGTGGTCTGTCCACCCATTCTTTAACACACACTCACATACACTCGCTCAGAAGGCCACTGTCAAATGAACGTGAGGAGATGACAGGAAATGAGGCGCCGCTAGCAGGCAAAAAAAACTCCATTACAAATCTCTTTGGGATCATTTGGTCACGGACAAAGCCAGTGGTGTGCAATTTGACTCTTTGATGTTGACCGTCAAATACTTTCTCTGAGTCCCAATGAAGACCATGAACAGTTTGCGGTACAGGTAGAATGAAACGCACACTGAACATTGAGCCGTAAAGATGATTTGTGATTTAATACAATGAGGACTGGTAATCTATAAATAGACATTATAATGACACAAAGTAATTTCCATCTATGGCATTAACCCTTATGTAGGGCAAAACAACCCTTTATAAAACACAAAAAAGGATTCAATAGATGTGGGAGCTAAATACATAAACAAAACAAAAACAAAAACAAGACAACAACCAGATAAGATGTATGTTGGAAATCATCTTAGCTTCTTTATTAACACTCAAAACAGAAAACTGAAGATCCCACTGGTTACAAATGCATCAATATGGGATACTTTGTCCAGCACCTCATAAGTTAAACCCTATTTCTTCTGATGTTTAGCCACCAGAATTTCAAGGGCCCGCTTCCTTTGTTTTGCTGCATGCCCCAGCCTTACTAGTTTTTCTTCCATGCATTTATTTATTTTATTTTTTATTACCTTGTGATGTCACTCTTCGTAAAAAAATAAAATAAAAAAAAGATCAGCCTAAACAGACCCCCTCCAGAAATTGGAATTGGCCAGTTTGCTTGGAATGAATGAATGAATGAAGGAATGAATGAATGAATGAATGAATGAATGAATGAATGAATGAATGAATGAATGAATGAATGAATGAATGAATGAATGAATGAATGAATGAATGAATGAATGAATGAATGAATGAATGAATGAATGAATGAATGAATGAATGAATGAATGAATGAATGAATGAATGAATGAATGAATGAATGAATGAATGAATGAATGAATGAATGAATGAATGAATGAATGAATGAATGAATGAATGAATGAATGAATGAATGAATGAATGAATGAATGAATGAATGAATGAATGAATGAATGAATGAATGAATGAATGAATGAATGAATGAATGAATGAATGAATGAATGAATGAATGAATGAATGAATGAATGAATGAATGAATGAATGAATGAATGAATGAATGAATGAATGAATGAATGAATGAATGAATGAATGAATGAATGAATGAATGAATGAATGAATGAATGAATGAATGAATGAATGAATGAATGAATGAATGAATGAATGAATGAATGAATGAATGAATGAATGAATGAATGAATGAATGAATGAATGAATGAATGAATGAATGAATGAATGAATGAATGAATGAATGAATGAATGAATGAATGAATGAATGAATGAATGAATGAATGAATGAATGAATGAATGAATGAATGAATGAATGAATGAATGAATGAATGAATGAATGAATGAATGAATGAATGAATGAATGAATGAATGAATGAATGAATGAATGAATGAATGAATGAATGAATGAATGAATGAATGAATGAATGAATGAATGAATGAATGAATGAATGAATGAATGAATGAATGAATGAATGAATGAATGAATGAATGAATGAATGAATGAATGAATGAATGAATGAATGAATGAATGAATGAATGAATGAATGAATGAATGAATGAATGAATGAATGAATGGTATCGGCCAATTTGCTTGGGGACAAAAAAAAAACAAAAAAAACTAAAATCACTGTATCAGAATCTGCCATGAAAAATCCAGATCGGTGCATCACTAATTCTGGATGCATTAAAAATGGGGTCAAAATGCGAATTATTCTGAAGTAAAAAGACAAAGGCCTCCGTTTCTAGACACAAATCTTTCCATTGCCAACTTGCACTGTTACAATTATATTTAATGTATAACAGACAAACCACACAAGCAAATGTGATATAGCGGGTGTCAAAGACACAATAAATAGACAACATTAAATATACAATGATATTAATGTTCAGGATGATACAATTAAATGATAATAGTTTTCGTTTTTTTTTTTACAACATAACATTATAATGTACAGTTGAAAAATGTATTATTCATTTAACAGTGTTTACAATATATATCATTTTTATTTAGTAAGATTAAATTTACATGAACGTTAGATGATGGTCAAGGAAATGCAAGTGTAAAAACTGGGAAAATAAGCACGTCCAATTAATTATCAAATTATTACTGAAAATTATTAAAAAATAAACAATATAAAAATGATACAATATTGGCCAATAACAGATACTGTTTGTTACAGATTCATTGTGCCTCACTAAGACAATATGTCTTTTCATTGTGTCTTCACCAGCTGCAAGTAAAAACAAAGAATAAAATACTATATAATAATAAATATATAAAATGTAAATATACATTCACAAAATAGTTTTGTTCCAATAAATGGTACTATCATTAAAAGAAAATAAACATAAAAGGCTGAACAGAATTCTGTTGCAAACACTGGCATAACCATATGAAACATGAAAATCTTGTCAGTGTGTGACATGCAGTGAGAGGAAGTAGTGAAGGTTTGAGTGTCACAGTTGTAAATGAGTTCAGGAGCCTGACTTCATTTAGGGGCTGACAGCTGTGCTGATAAGAACAGGATTATGGAACGACAGGAAGTGGCAAAGCATTCAGTATACAACTCACTTTCATCCTGCACAAGAGAAATTCCTTCTTTTTCCTGAAGGATATTTCTCTCTAGGGACACTGGGAGCTAAGACAGTCTTCATGCATGTATTATGTATGTATGAGTTTTATACGTGTTCTAATATGTACAATTATAATAATACATTTTGATAACATATTGATAATATATACGTACATACACACACATACGCACAAATTGATATATCATGGCAGCAAGATCTGCACAGGCAAGCACCTTTCAAATTTTCTTGAAAAAAAAAAAAAAATCTCCTTACTGTTCTGCTCACATTAGCATTTTTCTCCCGCCCTCTTTTCTCAACTAGTGAGAACATGACAACAATACAAATCCTGTCTGGGGATTAGGATGAAAATTTCCCCCAGATTTTTTTTATTTATTTATTTTTAGTTGCTAATTATTTTCCTGCTCTAGTATGCAGACGTTTCATTTAAACACAAACGAAGATGAAGTTCTGCTCTCCTCAGTTTTGGAAAACTCTGCCGGGTTGCCTGGCAGGCCCGTTCTTCATTTTCAATTAATAAGCCCTACTATTATTAGCAGGAAGGAAAACTGGCTTTATATTAATGGCGTCTGCGTTGTAATGAAACATTAAATATCTGCTCACAAGATAAAGCTCTAAAACGTCAGTTGAAAATGGAAACGGCAGTGATTTGTGTGGAACGGGATTTGAAGGCACAGGTTTGATCAATGAGGTGATCTAAAACTTGAGTAAGGTTCTATAAATGTTTGCCTGAACTGCCTAAGGAGAGATGAGCGCGGTTACAAATCTAGTGTCAGTCTAACAATAGATCATTTACATTTTTTTCTTACCCTATAAAAGACAAAGCCTTCGTCCTGTGTCCCTGCCCTTCCATGTTCCTGTAAGGAAACATCTCTAATAAAACCCTTTTTATTATTTTTCCTGTCTACAAGCGACATCTCTAAACTTCAGTTTCCTGTGAGGAACCTCAATACAATACTTTGTGTCCCTCCACCCAGCCGACCGCTTCTGGAGCAAGAGGTTAACGTGACGGGGTGTCTATTTTGTCCTCGTCACCAGTGGCTGACAATGTCTCCATGAGCTCAGTCATTAATCATGCCTTTACTATGTGTGGCGACACAACAACAGTGGGAGACTGAGGGGGCGGTGGGTGGTGTCTAACGTGACATAGACCGTCCCACCAAAGGCCTTTGAACCTGTATGAAGAGGTCCGTTCACAATAATGCTTACCAGGTCACTAATCGAATTATGTCAAAAAGGCAAGAGAGCATAAGGCACCAAATTCGTTTAGCAATTCTATAGGAGGCCAAGACCTCCAGAGGACCCCGCTAAAAAAAAAAGGGAGATGGAAATTACGCCAGATTATGTGTGGGTAGTCAGTAACTTTTTGTTGTGGACATTGGTGCCAAACAAAAAGAAAGCACTATGCAAATTGATCATGTAAATCTAGTTTCTAACTCCTGCATTTCTCCCTCCCTTCTCGCTCATTTTCATAAGCCAGATGGCCGTGGTTTTGGGCTAATTCACTTAGCCAAGCATAAGTAATTCCTCACATATATGCATGGCCAATCCATTATTAGATAACGCACAAAAAGAGCAAATATGCAGTTCCATTCAAAGCAGATTCATCCATCTATCAACGGGGCCGGAGGTGGGGAAATAAGTCTCCTAGGTCAGCAGGCATCGTGCTTTGGCACACGGTCGGTCCTGCGGGGCCTCTGGACCCTAACTGGGGATCGACTTAATTATCCCTTCGATGACAGAGAGGACGATGGCAGGTGAGAGGAGGCGGGGGGAACACTTATGAGGGTGGAATGCCAGAGTGTCCAACAGGGTCCAGAAGCCTCACAAACGAAAAGTGTGGGAGGCAAGGGATTTTTGGATTTATGAGGGCAACTCACGCATGCATTTCTCCACTGTCAAATAAAAGGACAGCTGGAAGAACAGAGAGTAAAATATCAATCAAGTCTCTTAAAACATAAACCACTTTTCATTTGGGTAGCTTTGAGTACAGTGTATTCGCAGATTGAAAATGATTACAGGGCTCACAATTTCATGAAACTAGTTACACGCACCCAGCCATCAACGTGATGTAAAAAAAAGCGTGATTCATCAGATCAGGCCACCTTGTTTTTCCTTTTTCTTCTATTGCAGAGCTTTCAGCAGTGGACAGGGGTCAGCATGGGCACCCTGACTGGTCTGCAGCTATACAGCCCCATATGCAACAAACTGCAATGCACAGTGTATTCTGACACCTTTCTATCAGCATTAACTTCTTGAGCAATTTGACCTACTGTAGCTTGTCTGTTTGATCAAACCACACGGGCCAGCCTTCGCTCCCCACGTGCATCAGTGAGCCTTGGCCGTGTTCACTGCTGTTCTTTCCTTGGACCATTTTTGATAGATACTGACCATTGCAGACCAGGAACATCGCACAAGAGCTGCAGTTTTGGAGATGATCTGACCCAGTCATCTAGCCATCACAATTTGGCCCTTGTCAAAAACACTTAAATCCTTATGCTTGCCCATTTTTCCTGCTTCTAACATATTTTTCCTGCTTCTAACACATCAACTTTGAGTACATTATATTATATGCAGGAACTTTGAGTATATTATATTATATTTTATACATTCACCTAAAGGATTATTAGGAACACCTGTTCAATTTCTCATTAATGCAACTATCTAATCAACCAATCACATGGCAGTTGCTGCAATGCATTTAGGGGTGATGTCCTGGTCAAAACAATCTCCTGAACTCCAAACTGAATGTCAGAAAGGGAAAGAAAGGTGATTTAAGCAATTTTGAGCGTTGCATGGTTGTTGGTGCCAGACGGGCCGGTCTGAGTATTTCACCATCTGCTCAGTTACTGGGATTTTCACGCACAACCATTTCTAGGGTTTACAAAGAATGGTGTGAAAAGGGAAAAACATCCAGTATGCGACAGTCCTGTGGGGCGAAAATGCCTTGTTGATGCTAGAGGTCAGAGGAGAATGGGCCGACTGATTCAAGCTGATAGAAGAGCAACTTTGACTGGAATAAACACTCGTTACAGCCGAGGTATGCAGCAAAGCATTTGCGAAGCCACAACACACACAACCTTGAGGCGGATGGCCTACAACAGCAGAAGACCCCACCAGGTACCACTCATCTCCACTACAAATTGGAAAAAGAGGCTACAATTTGCACATGCTCACCAAAATTGGACAGTTGAAGACTGTCGGTAGAAAACCATCATTTGGTGTAAACAGAATGAGAACATGAATCCATCATGCCTTGTTACCACTGTGCAGGCTGGTGGTGGTGGTGTAATGGTGTGGGGGATGTTTTCTCTGCACACTTTAGGTCCCTTAGTGCCAATTGGGCATCGTTTAAATGCCACGGCCTAACTGAGCATTGTTTCTGACCATGTCCATCACTTTATGACCCCATGTACCCATCCTCTGATGGCTACTTCCAGCAGGATAATGCACCATGTCACAAAGCTCGAATCATTTTAAATTGGTTTCATAACAATGAGTTCACTGTACTAAAATGGCCCCCACAGTCACCAGATCTCAACCCAATAGAGCATCTTTGGGATGTGGTGGAACGGGAGCTTTGTGCCCTGGATGTGCATCCCACAAATCTCCATCAACTGCAAGATGCTTTCCTATCAATATGGGCCAACATTTCTAAAGAATGCTTTCAGCACCTTGTTGAATCAATGCCACATAGAATTAAAGCAGTTCTGAAGGCGAAAGGGGGTCAAACTCAGTATTAGTATGGTGCTCTAATAACACATACATATACACACATACATAAACACACACTGATTTTTTTATATGTATATACTGTACACACACACATATAACGTATGTCTCATCATGACAGCACACAGTCACAGTTGTTCAAAAGCTCGAAAAAGGCTATGCACTTTGATCTTAAGCCTTGAAAAAACAACCACCTTTATCAACCTATTCTGTAATTTGTCATCTAAAAAAGTAATTTGCCTCCTAAATCTTTCATTTTAGTAGCTAATGACACTTTTTTTTTTCTTCACTTTTTTTGTCTGGATCCTCAAATTATCAGAGATAAAATATCTAATTCTGTGCGGCTGTGTGTATTTAATTTGAATCTTAAGTAGGCTCAAATTGAAATAAATTCACAGAAACGGTTCATATTGTCCACAGAGTGATCAAATTAAATCTTTAAAACCTTGTCCAGTCACCTCTGTTTTACAATTACGGCTGGTTTCATGAGGCAGACTGTACAACCTGGTAAGAAAATAGAAGCTGACCAGCACTGCATTCACCTATATGTCTTTGGCATACTAAACAGGCTGAAGGTGAACTCTAGCGACAGACTTCAGATGAGAAAAGGCTACATCTCACTCTTTTCTCCTTTGAAGTTGACTGACACTGACCTCTAATTTAAGTGCGTGCTGCCTTGAGTAAAAAAGAAATTCAGTTGTAAGTGTTGCATGCAATTGCTGTTCAGTGTGAATGGACAGATTGACAAGACACTCGATCCGTTCATCAATGCTGCAGAAATCGATTGCGTCGAAATCAGCAGCAGAGCTTGCAAGATGTCCAGGCTTTACCATCACTTTAATTAACAGCTTTAGAATTGATCAAACAGTGAGGAAGCCATTTGAACAGATGTGTTTCATTAAAATGTGCCCATTAGCTTGTTTTGAACAAGATAACGTACGTCGAGGGAGCTGAACAGACTACACAGACACTAATGAAAATGATCAAAATGAGTCATTTGTTAAAAATAAGCACAAAAAGGTTAGAAATTATCAATTCGACTGCCATTGGCAGGCCAGAACCATCTCCATTCTAGAACATTCAACCTTGACTGTTTGACATTTCCGGGCTTCTACGGAGAGCATCTTCAGGAACAAACAGCTAACAACAAACCAGCGCCATGGGGCGTTACCTGACAGCGACAGCCAATGGGAGTGTAAGGACTCTTTAAAAACACTTCGTTCCACACAAACAGGAGTGTGAGGTCACACTTTGCTAGGGGTGAGAGAATGACAACAGATGTAGCGAGTTGGGAACAGACACTGGAGCCAACAACAGCAACAGAGGGCAGGAAATAACAAAGTGTACAGATGGGAGAGATGACAAGGTGCCTGATGTGTTTAAAGCACGTTAGGGTTGTTGAAAGAAAGAGCCAGTGGTGGGACTGCGAGACAGAGTCATGGGAAATATCAGAATTTAAAAAAAAATGTAAAAGAAGTTTAGGCAAATGCGCTAACTTCATTTCAGAAAGTTTCTCTATTTCCCACTGAATCCACTGTTATTGATAGTCATTCAAATTCAGTATTCACAGTAAACAATGTTTACAAATGAAAAAGCACCATACAGAATCTCAACTCGCTCAAAAACTCATAAATCTTCTTCTAAACCAGTTAATGCTCAAACATCAGACCCGACACCTTCACTAACACACTCTATAACTCCATTAAAAGGTTTTGTTAAAAGGCGGCGGTAAATCTGTGGCGTCTGAGAGGCTCCTGATGCCCAGGCGCCAACTGTGGCCTCGCAAGGATGTTTTCCATCAAAAGGCCTCCAGGGGAGATTCGCACCGTGCCATATTCAAGGGCTTTGTGATCCATTAGGCTGCCAGAGAGGAGCAAAAGCGCAGAAGGAGTGCAAGTGTCTCCTAGCCGTGTTCGTCCCCCACCCTACCAAAAGGCTGTGAGATCAGTTACTGCAACATCCATCTGAAATCCATTTCTGCAAACACCGTCATCACTAATTTATGGCTGGGGAGGCCCTCGGAAACTCATACAATTACTACTGAACAAAGAGCTTTACTTCAAACTGCAATGATGATTTAGGCCCGATACACCCTCAGAGCAGATATTTCCCATTAAAAGCCCATTCCAAAGGCTTCCAGAGGACATAAGTCAATAGCTTAATGTTTGCCAGTGCAGTCATTATTAAACCCCTTGAAAGAAAAGGTACGGCCTGTGAGATGCTAATAGAATTGATTAAAACATAATTCAAATGGAAAAGTATTTTTAAAAGCAAATCTGGCTTTGTTGATAAAAGTACCGCCGTAAGTTTTAAAGCTCTGCCTTCTTCTATCACAGTGCTTTGATCGTGAATATTTATGCATTAGGAAAATCATTAATTGCACTCGTTTCAAAAGTACATTACTGAGAGACCTCAAATATTTTCCTTTGAGAGGAAGGGATCAAAACATGACCTCATAATGCTCTCACTGCCAGTCATTAAAAGTGTGCAGTTGAAAACCACAATCAAACACCCTTTTGCAAATGAGAACACTACTGAAAAATATTATATTTTGTATTTCCCTAACATTATTTTAAAAATGATTAAATCACGAGTTAACATTTGAGTGAAAGCAAAATAAAAAATGTGAATGATTATATTAATAATAAATTAAATATTATCATCATCATCATTATCAATAATAATAATAATCATCAATCATCATTCACATATTCTGTGTGGTCACCCTTTTTTTTATTCTCCGTCATATTCTCCATGGTCATCACTGTATTTTAAGTGTTTCAAAAATGAACGTCATACAGCCTTGTTTTCACTTTTATTATGTCATCTATAAAAGAAAGGTTGACTGAGGGGTTTGGGTAAAATTTAGACAAATCAATGTGGTCCAGCTTGTGAACTGGACAATATCTGAAAAAGCTGATTTTGAGAAAACTTGCCTAAAACAGACAAAAGAGGCAAAGGCTTCCCAGTTTATGAGAACAAATAAACAGGAAAGACGTTAGTAACAGCATTTCATAGATTTGTGACCTTGTAAAATGGAATATTCACTTTTCTTCCAATTTCAGTGAGCTCTGATGCGAAAATACACAGCAAGGCAGAATTTTAAACAAGCAACATTGAGTGAGACACATTTTAGTAAAACAGGGCTAATAAAACTCCATTCAGGTGAACAAACTCAATTTCAGTTCATAATAGATAAACACCGGGTAGAAGTGCAGAGCGGTCCGTCCTCCTACGGAGCAAAAACACTCAAGACAGGTTATTTAAAAGTTTCACTGTTCCTATGATTCCTGGGATAAGATGGAATATAAATTCTGTAGATATGTATTAATCTATTAATTTAAATCATCAACCTGATGACCATGTACAGAATTCCTCATGTGAAAAATGCAAATCATCAGCACCCAAGCATGGAGAATACACTTTCAAAGGCAATTTATTTACACAGCCTGGAGATGTGCATTTCAAACAGCAACCTTGAGCTGGTTTTCCAATGCAGGGAGAAATAGGACAAATGGACTGCCTTCACGACCTCCTTGTGTTATTAAAAAAGATGAGACAACTCGACAGTGAACTGCACTTAATCTTTGAGCGAATTTCACAACTTAAATATTCCATAGTGACTGATGTAAAGAAACAAGAGGGGTGAAAAGACAGGCAAAGTTTCCAGGTAATTGCACTAGTACAGGCTGTTGGCTACGGCTGTCTGTCTGCCGAGGCCCTGGAGCTTCCATTTGCATCAGAAGCACTCTTACCCCAGACTTAAATTACCACAACATCAGATACTGTAAGTGTGAATGAACATTTGAAATCAGAGAACACGAGTAAACCAGGAAAGGTTTTATGAAAGCCTAATTTAAATTTTGGGTTGCGGCAAGAGGTTATTGTTTACCCTGCAACGCCATAGACTGGAGCGTTTAAATAATACAGCAGCTCCATTACAAAAATTAGCAAAATTCAGCGGCTGTGATTTAATTAACATCCCCTCCCATTCTGCAGGAAGCTAGATCCGCCTTGTGGAAACAACAGAAGTATTGTTGCACAGAATTTAATAATCATTATTTAATCAAAAATGAAAAAAATCTAGTAAAAGGGACAAATCGAAGAAGGATAAATTGCAACAAAGTACCATTGATTAAGCTGTCCTGAAATAAAAGCCTGCAAATATTGTCAATAAAGCAGGTCATAATGTAACCTCTAATGAGTCATTTGGAAAACGAAAGACTCTAAATACTGAGTTAAACATATTAACGAAGGGAAATGAAATTCCCTTTAAAATGTTCCTCAGCACCGGACATATAAACGCGCTCATTGTGTTAAGATAATGTACCCCTCCGGTCCATTTCCTTACCGGGCTCCATTTCAAGGGACAAGGCTCGTTAGCCCCGGTCAGTAGATCGGTGCTTACCGTATGATGCTAAATGGCCGAAGGGTATCGTAAGCCACAAAGGACCAGTATCACACATCATAAAGCATGAATATTAATTAACATCAGTCACACTCATGTTTTTTATTGGCCAATACCTTTTAAAATGGCACTTGCTGTGACACAGAGATTCAGACCATAATTAAGGAGGGAAGAAAAGGCAAATTAAAGTCAATTAGTTTGAAAAGGTGTGAAACTGCAAGTTTGGTGAGGTGCGGAGGGGGAAAAAGTCTGGCGGCTAGGATAAAATGAGGCGGAGAACATGCCGGTCTGCCTTTGCTGCAGAGCACAACAAACAAAACAGGATTGAAGTTAAGAAAAGCACTTTGTTTACTTGTTTGTTGTGCGAGTGTAAATTAGGAACAAGTCGCTTTTGGTCCCGATTTACATCCTCACAAGCTTTGGACAGGATAAATTACAAAAACGTCTGTCTATCTGCAACAGATTTGAAATGCTCTACAGAGCCAGAAGTACACAGGAAACTGGACTTACAATGGATTCCAATAGAGTTGAATGATAGCATGCTTCCAAAACAAAAACCACAATACTGTAATAAGCATAAAAACACAACGTGCACAGAAATATTGAGTAAATAATCCACACAATGCATTAATTGTGACAGGGACTGTCTTCACAAAGGATATGTGCTGCTGGTGTCAAATTTAGAAATCTACGTAAATGAACAGCATGAGAGAATGTAAGCCATTAGAGTGGTGGCAGGTAGAAGGTCATTACAAAGAGAAAGAGGTTGACTGAAAATACAAACAGCCCTAGTGTCGGGACTGGAGTTCAAGCCCTCAGATTAATGGCCCGCTAATGGAGAGAGGAGAGAAAGAACCCACCTTGAGAAATCTGACAGAGAGACCTCACATAAAGCATTCTTGACTATCTTAGACAGGGAGCATACTGACTTAACCTCAGCATGCTTGCAGTACTTATAAATTAAGCATAGTAGCAGCCATTTTACATCAAAACTACTGCTAAAAAAAGGCTTCAGTTAGGGGCCTCCCTTAAAGGGATAGTAAAACACAATTTCACTTTTCTAACTTAAGCTAGTGTGTAATGTTGCCGTTTGAGCATAAACAACATCTGCAAAATTACAACGTTCAAAGTTTAAAGCAAAGGGAGATATTTGCTTTTAAAGAAATCAATTTCTAAGGACTACAGCAAACAGCCGGTAGGGACTACAGACATTCCTCCAGGGTTGCTGACATCACTAACCCTAATATTTACATAAATCCCTCCTCCGAGAATATTAAATAAGGGGGGGCGAGGCCATTTTTTATTGCTGTGGAGATGAGTTGTTGTGGTATAGTTAGTAGGCTGGAGTGTTTTTTCCGCAATGCCGACGAAACGCTGTTATTTTCATCCGGATTGCAGGTCCACTTTGTTTAGCCTTCCTATAAGGATGGGGGAATTAGGGATCAATGGTTAAATTTAATTTTAACACACACACACACATAATGATTACCCAAATCTCGCTCTCTGCTGCACATTTTATGGAGGAAAGCTTCCACAATTTTCGCGAGTTCAATGCTGGATTAGCACAACAGCTTTGTCCTGAAAGATGGAGCAGTTCCAACTTTAAAAATAGAAGCTGTTTACAAGCCGCAACCTGTCTATTATATATTTTTCGTCTGTGTTTCCCTGTAATAGTTTGTATTGTTAATTGTACGTTGTAGCAAGGAAGTAAACAAATGGCAACGCTGTTTTTGTTCTGCAAACCAGTTTGTTAAGTGCTCATTCATACTTAATGTTAACCGACAAACACCTAATGTTAGAAACTTTTTTTAAATCTCAACAGCGAACTTGGAATTAGTGTAAATTATTCTTTGATTAGAGCTTTTATGTATTGCTTATCTACAGGCATGCTAAACATGGTTGTGTGTTTGTGTATGGCTTCTATAGTAAAGCCAATGTTTGGTGTTCGTTTTGGGTTGATAGTTCTTGCGACAGATATTTAGCTATAATCATTCTAAAAATAGAAAAGTAACGGTGCCATTCAGTAGCGATCACTATAGATCCGCAGTCTTTAATAAAAAAAATCTCTTTGAGGACTGTGGTAGGCTATATGTGGTATACTGTGGTAATCTTGTTTATGAAGCTTTTTTTGTGGTCTAATGATAATGACGCCATTGTTTCTAATACTACCAAAGTACAGACTACCGGTAAAAGGTAAGGGGCATGACGTTTCCGAAAAACGTGCACTAGACAGTTAGTGAATCACAACACACTGGGCCAGCTAACCAATCTGAGCCCATTGCGTATTTTTGAGGGACCGGCTTCATAGAACCTGGAAACCATCAGACCGTTTTTACAAGGAGGGACAGAGCTGTGGTAAAAAGGTAAAATATACATTTTTAATACACAGTGCACCCCACAAACACAATCAAGTCTCGGAAAGAATGTGTTTTACCACCCCTTCAAGCTTCTTCAAGACAAGTCTGAAAAACATGGGAATGTCGATCGAAAAAAGCAAAAAGTTATGAGAACTTTACAGTGGAACTAGTGGAAACCACCAAAAATGTTTGGCAGGTTTTCGCCAATCACTCATTCAGATGGATAAAGACTGAGATGGGAATGACCTATGGTAATGCAAAATAGCTTGTTTGTGTAGATCACAGTGGGAGGTTTCGTTCACTGGATGTGTGCTAACGTTCATATTTCATGGATAACATGAGTTAAAACAAAAGAAATTATATAAAATCAAGCAACACCATGAGCAACTGTGAATTCCAGTACTGGCAGCTTTTATTCGTCAAAATTCTACAACTGTCAAATCTGTCAAAACATCATCTGGCCGGTGTATAAATTCACAGAATAACCTTGACAGAATTGGGACTGGTCACAGCTGACAAATACTTTTCATCTAATATTGCATCACCCTCATCAAGAATTCATATTATATACAGGAAAACAAGCACGTGAATGTTAATGTAAACAGTGGAATATTTACAAATTAGTTAAAAAACTGTAGATATAAACTGTCTTGCTTTATTAAAAAATTAAAACACTGATGCGGCTGGAGACGATGGAAGTGAATTATAAACCATCTAAGATTCGCAATCTGACATGAAACGCTGAAATAATGTGCTGTCCTGGGAATAATGGGTAGGGCTGCGACACATACTAAAGTACGAGGGTTTTAAAAGGGAGCATTAATCACATTCCCCCATCAGCAGTAAATTAGAGGAAGCTCTGTTTGAACACTAGCTTGTTAAGCGATGCATAGCAACATTCTTCCCCTGACGATGAATTGAGGCCCATATTTGTGTGACTTTGCTTTGAAAAGAAGAAAAACCAAATCCACCGCAGCAACTTTCTTT
This sequence comes from Gobiocypris rarus, assembly GCA_023029165.1. Lineage (NCBI taxonomy): Eukaryota > Metazoa > Chordata > Actinopteri > Cypriniformes > Gobionidae > Gobiocypris > Gobiocypris rarus. The sequence continues at coordinate 18,847,621 of CM040927.1, forward strand.
CTAGCGCTGTCAATTTATGCAGACACCTCGAAATCTCTGCTGGGTAAAGAAGAGCACAACTAGCAACTTCCTCAGTCAGAACCCGTAAAGACATCTGCCATAAACCAAGCTCTGCGGTCGTACACTTGCTGCTGGGCCTCAAGATAAAAGATAGAGAGGGGTAAAAGGCTGAAAGGGTCTCCAGTTAACACGGCTAAAAAACTTCCTTGTGTCCATCAAAACTTAGGTTTTGAGCTTCGTTCTTTCCTTTGTTTTATCCTTTTGTGGAAGGCGAGTATAACATGAAATAATTTGTTACACAAAATTCCATTGCTTGCCATTATTGCCAGACAATGTACACTACATTCTTTATTTAAAAAAAGGATTTATAAATTTAATCATTATTTTTTAATTAATTATAAGTATGAAAAATGTGTTAAGTGAAAGCAGAGTAGATCGTTTTTGTTTGTTTGGTTGCGCCATAGTTAATGTGATGGCTGCAGGATCAGCTGTAAATACCTTTGATCGAACAGCACTCTTGCTTCAGTGATATTACTTAAATGGCACACTTAATGGCTGGAAAGTGAAAACATTCTCACACATTTTTATCCACCACTGTAAAGCTGAAGTGTTTATTTCTTTGTCTCTGTGTGCAACTGATAAGTGTGAAGAGAGGGCTGCACGTGAAACGGTGATAGCTGAAGCGTGGTGTTACGGGTCTGCAAAGGTCAGGAACTGCTTTAGGAGGGGGGAAAAAGAAAGTAATGGCTGGATTCCCTCATTGAGTCATTAACCTTTTCCCAGATTGCCATGAGCCCTGCTCTTATTGTTCTACGCAACAGCAGAATCCTATAAATATTTGCTGCATATTCATGAGCGCTGATGAGCAACTTCTGTTTATGGTGCTCTTTGACAATTACGTGTGCTTAATGAAGTTGTGTCTGCATGTCGCTTCATTGGCATCTCCAGAGAAGAGGGTTAGGGAGCTTTCAAAAGTGTAAAAAATTATCTTGAATGTGCATAGAATATTCTGGAAGAATAAACAGCAGTGCTAAAAAAAATGAATAACAAATTGCATCCATAAACCGTGCTGTTGTTTTCTACTTACTACTGTATAAATAAAACCCAGATTTCAGGCTCAGGGATCTTTTTAACAGTTCATAATAAGTCTTTATATTCACGCTAGCGCAAAACTGCGGACGTGAGCGGCGTTTAGAGCCAATGACGGATGGTTTGCCCCGAGACTAGCTCTGAGTAAATTAACCCTGCCTGGCCTGCCATTTGCATTCTCTTAACTAAGCAGGCTAGCCCCATCACGCAGAGAAACACTAAAACTTTATTTGCGCTAGGCTGAAAGCCGATTAACGGGAAGGGAGACTGTGATAACACAGCTGGGTTGGGCCTGTTATCTCAACACAGCAACTTGCATCCCACGGCAATACTGCAGGAAGCCCACGGCTCAATGAGACGGACACTGGACAACAAACGCGAGACTGAGGCTAAATGCATGACATTGCTCTGTGTGACTGGGTAAAAAGCCTCAATGTGCTAAGCCAGATGTACAAACCCATAGTCCGTGTCCTCTGCTTAAGCAGGGATTGGATTTATGCCGTAGTGAAAACACAATCATGCAGACATCCACTGAGATGCATATGACCATGTTGGCTGTTGGCTTTTGGTATGTTTTTTTTTTGTTTTGTTGGCTTTTTAAGGCAAAACACTATACAAGCACTATGTATGTTTTTTCACTTACTGGTCAGTGTATATATGGGTGTGAATCAAAAAAAAAAATATATATATATATATATACCCTGACCAGTGAGTGAAAAAACAATGGTTTTGCATATTATGATAGCTGGCCTCCCTTCCTGGACATGAAAAGTGCACAAAACCCCTTTAAAACCAGTAAAACAGAACAGTCTAACCAGTCTGTCTAGACTGGGAGGCCAGATGAATACCTACGGGCTACGGCTGGATTGAAGTTGTTTTTCTTTAATAGAAATGTTTATGTTTAGGTAAATCATGTGGTCTGCAGGATTGTGATCGGTCTAGGTGAGATCACATGATTGGTGGGCAGTGGTTAAGGAATCATTAATCTTCAGGTGTTAATACCAGTGGGGTACTTAACCAATACATCTCTCTGCTTCTCAGCACAGAAATGTTTGCAATGTCAGCACACACACATACTGTACACACCCCCACCAAGGAGGTGCTGACTCTAGCCTTGTCTCTGTCCATTAACTGGCAGTTTAGGGGGGGGAGTTGCCATATCCTTGAGAACATACAGCTTTGACTTTGAAAATGCAAACATTAACAAGGACTTAGCAACAGGGAATTTGTGTCTCGCCCCCTCTAATTACTAAGCTGTAATTAAACAAGACAATTAATATCCAACAGGAACAAATCCTGTTTCGCAACAACCTCAGGTCAAAGTGTCATGCAGCATTGCTGCTGGGAAAGCATATTTCACTCAAAAACAGTGCAATGTTCAATGTCACGGTCACTTTCTATTTGAGTGTGTGAGTGTGTGTGTGTGTGTGTGTGTGTGTGTGTGTGTGCGTGTGTGTGAGTGTGTGAGTGTGTGAGTGTGTGTGTGTGTGTGTGTGTGTGTGTGTGTGTGTGCGTGTGTGTGTGTGTGTGTGTGCATGTTTTTGTGAAATGTCAGGACACAAATGTATATAATGACATGGGTATGACAGGTATTACAAAAAGAGGGTGAAATATGAGGACGTTCCCCATGTCCTCACTTTTCAAAATGCTTATAAATCACACAGGATGAGGTTTTTTTCACAGAAAGTAAACTGCGCAGTCTCCTGTGATGGGTAGGTTTAGGGCCAGGGGCAGTGTAGGGGATAGAAAATACGGTTTGTACGTATAAAAACCATTACGCCTATGGAATGTCCCCACATTTCACAAAAACAAACATGTGTGTGTGTGTGCGTGTGCGTGTGCGTGTGCGTGTGCGCGTGTGCGTGTGTGTGAAAATCCATTGAATCATAAAATATAATATGCTAGTAAATAAACCAGAATGACTTTGCTACTCACTGCCAGCTTTTACCACAATGATAGAATGATTAAGCTCTCCCAGCTTCATTATTTCAAAAACAATCAAGCTGCCCAGCTAGGCAACATAAGGTTCTTATAAGATCCCGGTTTAACAAAAACTGGTGCTGTCACAAAACAGTCCCAGAATGCACAGCAAGTTCTACGCAAGACAGCTACACTATACATAAAAAAAAATTTTTACTAATAGTGAAACATGAAATGTAAAAAAAATAAAAAAATAAAGTGTCTGTAAAAAGTCTAATTAAAATATATTAAAAAAAAAATTTAAATCATTAAAGTATAAAAAATATATTGTACTAAAAAAAACTAATTAAAATATATGTCATACAATATTTGTGTGTTCCAAGTATTTGTGTGCTTAATAGAGCATCAGGTCATTCACTTACCAACATGCTAATGTCAAACTACTGAAACCAACTCTGATAACGCATTTAAATTCCAGTATTTTCTGGGTAGCTACTGAAAATGATTAAACACATTCATGAAATATTTCTTGTCCCTTGATCATGTACATCCTTTAGGTATACAAATGTGTCGTGGTATAAACAAATTTCTGGACAATGCTACAATACACCATGTTGGCATTACCCTTTGACCATGTTTTTATGATCTATGACATTAAAATCAATGCGTTGTGAGGTTCAACTTTATGGAAAATACAGCCATACTCTATATGCAGACATCTCACTATAGAATTATTTTCAAACATGAATTACTCACACTGTCGGTAGGTTCACACAGGTTCAGACAGAACAAACTGTAGGCTATTGAGTGGCAAGTCTTAAGGTTTGCTTACACAGTTATTTAAATATATGCCTAACACACACACAGACTAAAATATGTGCGAGTTGTGCGAGGGCTCGTCTGTGAGAAATCAGACTAAACATTCGCTAAGCTGCAGGGAGGAACAGTGAAAGATTTTGCGAAGCATGCTCTGTAATCTCAAAGATGCTCTAAGCCAGTTGGTTAGAGTTTTTTTTAAAGCATGCCAACTGTCCCAGAAACTCAATGTTGTGATAAAACATTAATATTTGTTAAAAAAAAAATAAAAAAATCTGACTGACCTGCAGGATGTTGTGGAACTAGAACACAACGTCACATCTACAACAAAGAAGCACTGTTCCAAGCATAGTAGCTATCTCACTGCCTGTGGAAGCATCATGGAACCATGTAAGTGGCTGATTTGAAATTCTCTTCTCAGGCAGTAACGCTGCACACCATACAACATTTTATTTTATTTTTTTGCATGGTTGACTTGCAACGGAATTGATTTGAATGACGGAAAACATTTACAAAATAAATTCCTCAATGTGCATAAAAATGCAAGCCCTAAAAATACAATGCATTGAAATGCAAGCATGGGTAGTAATGCAATGCATATTTTTTTCAAGTTTTTTTTATTTAAAAACATTTGGAATTATTTTACTTCCATACAACCGATCTCATTGCACTGCATCTGAAATGCTGTTTTGGTTCAGTATAAATACCTCCCAAAACTGTCTTTTTTTAGTTTTGTCTGCGCGCTTTGAGGCACGTGTAATTTATTACATACTAAATTATTATATACGTATATTCCAATTTTGCACATAAGTTCAACTTGCAACTTTGGATGGAAACATGGCTATTGAAGCTACTAAAAGCTTGTTGTTCACAGCTTCATCCGATTTAATTCCGTGCAACTATAAAATATTTGCATTTGTGTTCAAGCTATATATGGTGGTGCGTTCAGATTCCGTGGATTTGCCCTCTGCAACACGATGCTTTTCAGGCTATTTATTTGTTTAATTTATTTTTAACAACAGTTAATGCAATAGCTAACAAGAAATAATAAAAATTATACTGTAAAAAAATGTAGACTAATGATTATTTAGTTAACTGGACAATTAAATGCAAAAAAGTTGGCTTAACCAGTGAAAAGAAATTGGTTCAACAATCGTTGAACCAACCTAGTATTGCTTGTAAATTCGATTTTTAAATGCAAGTTAACAAGCATACAACTTAATGCATTCTGGGTGCATCATGCAAAACTCATCCCTGGTTTGAATGCATTGCGGCATGAAGCATGTCACCACTGTTGAGATTCATAGGTTGATTCTTGATGTCTGTGGGAGTAAATCTCACAGGAGGTCAAAATGCCTATGTACAATCGGTTTTAAACCTTAATCAGCTTTTCTGATTAAAACCGTGCTGGATCAATAAAACAAAGTTAATAGTATATTGCCCATAATAAACTCAGCAATAAATTCTGTGAATTAAGCCACTACACAATGATTATATTCTTATCATTGACCACCCAGAAGCATCTGATTGTGTTTTCTCTTGCGTTCCTTGCCATAGCAAACTCAGTTACAGCAGCCAGAGAAACAGTAACATTAAAAAGTCGTCAAAGTGCCCAACTAAAGAAAACACTGATCTCATGGTGACCTAAAAAAATTTAACACAAAATCAAAAAACTATAAAAACTCAATCAGCTGAAATTGGGAGACATGTGACCTTACATTAATTGAGTTAAGTTTAAGTACTTTGTTTAAAAGTTGAGTAAACTCAAAAAAGCTGTGCAGCAAGTTGCCTTACAATTTTAAGTTATGTCAACTTTCTTTTTTTATTTCAGATTTTACATACACACATACATACCCGTTCAAAACTATGTCAGTAAAATGTTTTAATGTTTTTGAAACATCTTATGCTTACCAAGGTTGCATTTATTTATTAGATAGAAAAAGAATACAGAAAACAAAGTTATATTGTGAAATATTACAATTAAAAAAAACAAACCTTACTGACCCAGACCTTTTGAATGGTATATACATATACATTGTTCATTGTTTGTTCATGGTACCTAACGCAAGTATCTATTGTTAAAAAAAAAAAAATTCATCTACTTTTCTTATCACTCTGCATGTTTAACTGCTTACTAATTAGCACTACGATGTTCGCAAATAACACGGTCAGTTAAGACGCAACTCAGAGTAAATGACTCATATGACGAGATGCATCAGTGACAAGTTCATTCACAGTGCACATGTTCACACAGAGATGCGCTCATGACACCCCGAGTCTAAAAGTCACAAAATATCCTTCAGCACATCATCACAAACAGCTTGAATGCGAAAAGACTAACATAGAGAGCGTAATAAACAGCTATCCTCAAGGACATTACTCATTGGTAGAGCGTGTGTGCGTACAGTCACACACGTGTACTAACACGCCTCGTCTACTAAATCAGACATCTACAGTAAGTGGACAGCCAGACAAACATTTCCCGATTAGTCCTCCATACAAGCCTTTCATTAAGTGCTTCCTCGTAACAGCCGAGGAGGGCCAATCTCCGTCTCCATGGCCGTCTGAGGCTAATCAAATCGCGCCGCCTGTGAGAGAGAGCCATCCTGGGCCCAGCATTATCATTAATCTGTATCGCTATCTCTTCGGCACTGTGGTTAACGAACAATGTTAGGGCTCAAAATTCAATTTACTGCAGTTAGCAATTGGATCGGTGATCAATTGAGGCTGCACGAACATGAGGGATTGTCAGGTCTGGCTCCTGCACCCTTCCATTATCGGAATGCTCAGATGAGCTTTAAAATCCCATTTGTACAGACTGGGTCACCAGGAATGCAAGGCATGATGGAAAATGTCACCCTCTTTTTATCTACAAACTCTGGGGACAATTGCACATGAGGTTGTATGTGCGTAGTCGACATTTATTTACTGATAGTAAACAGTACAGGAAAACAATATCCTGAGTGACCGGCAATGATATGAATCACTGCATAGCACCAGGTTTGATTACAAGATATTGAAAATGCAGGCGTTGAATTGGTGTTGATGGTGAAATCACAGTGGATTGATGCACTAATTCTGATTTACTCATATAGTCACCATTCATCAATTTGTCTTCTAGCAAAATATAATACCTTTCTCTGCCTCTTAAACAACGTTCCTTTTGGCTGCCGTCATGAAACCAACTTCATTTTTAAAACGCTCCCCTTCTGAGTGACTTTGAATGAATAATTAACATTCTGTCCAACATTTTCTATTCTGATCAGGGCCGTAAACACAATAGACAAGTCGATTGTTTGCGTCACGTCAGTCAAACATCCTCTTGGGCGGTCCTTGACCAATGAAAGCTGCGATAGAGTCTATACCTTCTGGCGTCAGTCTGAACTAGTGTTGCACGATATACCAGTACTAGAAAAGTATTGCGATACCCTGCTATTACAAGCGGTACGATATGGAATTTTAAGAAGGACAGTGCATTAATAAGAGCTGTATTTGTGTCGATGTGTGACAACAGGAGTCAGGACGTGTGTGCAGAGCTCTGCTTCCACCGTTCACTAAACATTGGACGCAGAAGAGTAAAATATATATGCGCAGGGCATGACAAAGAAAGCAACAGAAACATAAGCACATGAGAAAATATAGCGGGCCGCGGGACGTGCTCGTGCTGCCGCACTCTGACCTGAAGTGCGAGCACACGCCTTTCAGACAACATGCGATCGCGATTCAGTTCTTTCGGACTATTGGTTTCAATGCTCAAAAATATGTAAATGCACATCCTGGCGAGTATTCAGGTAAACACAGTCGTGGCTAAATCATTTTAATATATTCATTATGAATCAGTGTATAGTTAATTTATTGAGTGAAGACTAAGCAGTTTTTTTATTTGATTATTTAATTTCTCGATTTAGTATCGGTATCAAGGTATTTTAGTGTGGTATTGTATCAAAGTCATCATTTTGGTATCGTGACAACACTAGTCTGAATGTCTGGCTAGGCGAGACTAGTATTGTAATAACACTTTCTCAATTAAAAAAAGAAATAGAGTATTTAAGAATATATATATATATATATATATATATATATATATATAAAACAATATAATAACATGAACATGCATATTTATTTATATATCGTATTTTTATTTTACAGAAAACATTTCACCAAAAACTGCAGCGTTAGCTGTTAACAGGCAAGCAGACTGACTACAAATTATTAGAATGGTCTAAGGTTTACTTATAAAATATGATATTATTGTGCTAAAAAAATCTGTGACAATAATTAAAAAATAAATTAAAATTAAATATGAGCTCCTATTGCATCCACTATGAAAAAACAAACAAAAAAACTGTACACTGGAGAAAAACATGGATTATCATATCCATTTCTAGAATAAAAGTATTATCATTTTACCCAAAACAGGATGGAGTGTGCATTACTGAGCGCTAAATACACGTCTGTTTACAAAAAAAACCAGATGATTCTAGATATAGCTTTTCTCCCCTCCAAAAAGGCCTTAAAGAGCTCTAAAAAGAGCTCATGTGGTCTCAGAAGACACAATTCTAAGTACATACATATACATTCATGAGATACGATTATTTTTATTGCAATCAAACTGCAAATGTTTTAAATTTTTTTTAAGTTTAATGTTAATCAAACATATAAGAAGAGACGGCATCTAATTGGTTTAATACTGGTGCTGTTGAAAGCATGTGCATGCGTGCAGGTCAGCACAACATCTAAAAAAGGAATGGAAAAAAATTTAGACTAATGAATGGCGAAAGAAAAATTATGATTCAGCCCCATTCATGGATACAATGATCTATAAGATTGGCTGAAAAGATATATCCTACACAATGGATAGACCTTTAGGAGAGGAGAAACGTCCGTTGCACACCCAAGGTGTTTACACCAGTTGATTGGTGTTGCCAGCTCTGGCAGGTTTAGACCATTATCATCCTGTATTGTCCAAAGAAAAGCCTGCAGAACTAATTTCCATGTGTTTCTCCGGGTTTTGTCCTGTTAGTATAATAGACATCAAGGGAATGAGAAGAACAGATGTGGCTCATTCAACTTGGCATCTCCCTTTGCCAGCCTTACAGTAATCTTATTCTTGAGAACGTCAAGGTGACCACATCAGCCAGGAAGGGAGGGAACAATTCCTACCGGATATACAATTCTATTTGAAGGCAACTGAGCGCCTCTGGATTTCTCATTTTGATCAGTGAAGTTCAAGACTAAATTAACCTGGCTTTAGGTAGCAATCTGCAATCGCTTTAAATTCATAGAACATCTAAACACAGCCATATAAGCATGCATAAATCACAAAAATACTGTACAAGACTCTAGACTGCAACATGATCATTTTTCCTGCAAATGCAACTAAATTGCCCCCTTCTTTTTGGTAACATGCTGCCATTCTCGGCTACATATCAAAAACCTGAAAAGTAAAACACATTTTCAATACACACCACCATCCTTTCATAAATTGCCCATAGATTGAATGTAGTAACATTAACTTTAACAACTAAGGTGTTCATTCAAAAAAAAAAAAAACATGCATTCCAGATAACCCACAAAAATACAGCCATAATCTGGAGAGAATTTTGAACCCATTGTAGCTCCCGGTTTTTGGAGATAATAATGATTCTCAAATATATAATAGTTCTAGTAAAGAAATACTTCTAGACTTTGACTTTTTTGGTTACTGAACAAGTTAATCATCCATACAGTGTTGGAAATATGCATGTTTTTCTTCAAAAAAAATCTAGATATTCCAATTGATTTGATTTTATTTGATTTTGATTTGTATAAACAAGAATACTTTTTATGGAATACTTTTTGTATGACATCGGTTTGCATGGATAATAGATTTGATAAATACACATTACAGATATGTAATGACAAAAAAAAAAAGTAAACATTTTGATATTCTTCCTAAAGTTATTGTTATGCAGTAATAGCTTTTATATGCCTATGAATGTTAACACAAATGATTGCTTTAATACCACTGAGATTATAAGCATTACGTTTACTTTAAGTCAATTTCATTAGATAAATATTTCTCTATAAATATAATCAGGTGTGCTATTGTGATATATTCATGATAATGTAAATTGAAAATCTCTTTGCACTAAGCACACTGCACACTTTTATGGCCTCAAAAAAAATTTGGATTATGTGTGAGTTCCTCCTGTTGTTAGACTTGATTATCTCTTTTTTCTATGATTTACAAACCTTTTTGTTATTTGGTGTGGACTTTTTACCTTTTTTTGCCGGTCTGTTACTACAGACAATATAAATGCAAAATAGTAAATTATTTTAATGACATATTTATAGTATATTGTATGTTATATGTTTTATAGAAACTACAGATCCAATCAATCATGGAAATGAGGGACCATGAATAGTTTTACTACAAACACTAGAGTTAAAGTATGGACACCAGGCAATAACTCCCTGTGGCATTTAAAGCCTCCATGAAAGAGACTATCAGTTTTTCTGTGAAAAATCTGTTTTGTTTAAATTCTCTCTGACTGTAGAAAAACAACCTTGTTTGCCATCAAATTCCAAGAGCCTAAAGAAAAGAAAACAATGTCTGGTTAAGGAATACAGAAGCTCAGTCCCACTGTCAGAATATTTGAACTCTACAATAATTAGTCCTAAAAAAGCACAAATACGTTATGTGATAATTATGTTTTTACAGATGTGTATTGATAATACAAGAACTTTTTTATTGTATCCCAACTAAAAGTCAAGTCTGTGTTTCTATGGGACAAAATGTGCAATATTGTTAACTGTACTTACTGGTCATAATAATTATTTTTCATGTTAAAGGCCCACCACCAGTACAACCAAATCGGTGTCTACCATGTAGAACTTGGTGTAACCACTGCCACCGCTCTCATATGCTAGTATGGAGCCCTTCCATGAATAATTCACAGATTTTACAGTATCAGCTTACACAGGTCTAAATCTCTCAACATCAAATCCCTCAAAAGCAAACATTCAGATTAAACAACTGTGTTTAGATTAAACACTCAACATATTGGTAGCAGTGAATTGGGGATTAGAACACCAGATCTATTGTATCAGCCAATTACTGCCAACAGAAACCAGATTACAGAAGCCTCTGGCTTTGTTATTCAAATCAAATATGCATAATGCCTGACTCAACGAAAATGTTCCCCTGAATTACATAAAAGGCTCAATCTAAAATACTAATTGTAGAAACTTTTTACACATTTTTAGCTGCATAACTTCTAATGAAGGGTATTATGAAATATAAATACACGCTGACCACCCTTCTGTACATGTAATGCACAAAATAATAAACTAAGAGCACAACAGAAGAGTACATAGATAACTGCAGATAAAATATATGTGAAAAGTTAGGCAGGGGGTAGTTAAAATAATACATTGGTTGAAGTTTACATATCTAAAAGAGTCTTTAAAATGTTTTTGTATTTGATCTAAATAGTGGATTAAAAAAATATGGATAACACTCTACAATAAGGTTGTATTAGTTAACATTTGTTAATGCATTAGTTAACATGAACTAACCATGAACAACACCTCTGAAAGATGAACAGAGGCTGCTGAACATAACATTAGTTAATAATATCCAGCTGTTCATGGTTTGTTCATGTTAGTTCACAGTGCATTAACTAATGTTAACAAGATTTTAATAATGCATTAGTAAATGTTGAAATTAACATTAACAAAGATGAACCTTATTGTAAAGTGTTACCAAAATATGTTTTTAATTTAATTTAAAAAGTACATATCCCATGTACTCTAAAAAAAACACAAGTCATAAAAACTGAACGTATAATCTGGTATAATTATAATACTAGAATTATACATTAACCCTTTAAGTACCACTTGCTGATATTTACAGGGATACATTTTTCATATCATTTCTCACTGTCTATTTAAAAAACTTGCACAGCAATCAATTCTTAAAATTTGACATCAACTACATAAAGACTATAGTATAATATTAATCTTTATAAAGAACTGCAGGCACATTACGTCATGGTTACGTCACAACCGCCTCTCTCTCTCTCTCTCTCTCTCTCTCTCTCTCTCTGGATTGTCTAAGCATTCAGTGCAGCCCCCTCCTGAGCAGTATGAACTGATCCTGTGATTATTCTCTGAGAGACTAATCCTCTGAGGCCCCAGCCGTCCTCCTCCCCTCTCCAGACGCACTCCACTGGACACACAATTCTCAACTACTCAGCCCCAAAACTGTGAAAACTTGTCACAACAAAAGATACAGAGGAATCCTCCCGAAAACTCCCAAACCCCCAAAAAGAAAAATCACCCATCCTCGGTCTCCCCAGCATCTCCCGTCACACCTCAAGAAGCAAAGGAGCGGAAAGCAGTCGCGTCCCAGGAATCCCGCTCAATATCCGAGGATTAGGGGCCAGGCCCCTCTCTGTGCCCTTCTCCTGGAGTCCTAACAGTCTCCGAACCCCACAAGGAAGAGACAATCAAATAAAGTAAAGTTTAATCCTTTATGAGCTCATCGTCTTTAACTCCCCCTGCCAAGCTGGACTAAAGTAGCCGAAAACAGAGAAGAAAGCGCGAAGATGTGCTTAAAAAGACACACTGCTAAATACTGAACTTTCTCTGTTGACAAGAGTAGCAAGATGCAAAGAGACTTTGCTATTGCATCACTAAATCTGGTGCAACAATGGCTTTTATGATAAAAATTCCCAAATGACATGTTTACCATGTCTGAATTCATGCAGCATGCTTATGGCTGAGAGCGACAACACAAAAAACAAATGCGCTAAGTTCATTTGCACATTTAAATGTGAGAAGTAATCACATGCCATTCAAAGCACTCAAGTTGTTTTTGCCATTGTTGTTTCGCACTGCTTTTACAAAACAATAAGCTAAATCATCTCACCTGGAAGTTATTCTTATAGAAAACAAATATGCAAATGAAAAGTCAAAGCAATAAGTCATCTGGTTTGTAAAGCACTAGAACTTCGGAATTCTCTGAATTCCTGAAATTCACTAAGGAATGGTGATTGAGGTTTCATGGACGTCTGAAATAAATGTAATTTTGTGTGCAAATTCCAATAGGTGAATTCTATACTGATAAGGAAACTGTGTCTTGAGAATGCGCTTCAACAATGGCCACCATTATTGTCAATCTTTTTGTGTGGTTCCTATTTTTACCTCTCTCCAGGGAATTGTATTTAGACTGCCGAATCTCAGAGCAGCAGAACAACCAGCATGGTTGGAGCTGTTTATCTAGCAGAGGGGCAGATGAACAGACTGTGAAGGGCTTGTTTGGTAGTCCCAGAGGGATGCTCGGTAACGGCGGGCTCTCCTGTGGGAGAGAGTATTTCTGTGTGCATGGCCTGGTGAAGGTTACAAGCTCTCCCTTGTTAGCCCTGCTGGGTTTTGAAGGCCTTGTCTTCAGCTTCAGGGCTCTTCCATCGTATGGCTGATTCCAGAATGTACAGCCAGCTGTGAAAATACAAGCACCACCCATGTTGAGCAGAGAGAGCTGATTCTTCCACTACTGACACCCTCCCGTGTGACTAAAATGTTTCAGAAGCCATCTGTGAGAGCTGTGGACATACAATCGGAGGCTCTGACTAAAGCTGAGTTTGTGGTCATGACCTAACACAACACGTTTCTTCACGTCATGCCACATGTCTCCTGAACAAAACATTTGTGAAGAGCCTCAAAACGGTGTTGGCTACTCTTCTTAAAATTATGAAAGTAAAATCAGCCAGTCATAATGAGTTTAAGTATTTGAATATGTATTTGAAAATGAAAAAGACATTCGACCATGGAAAATGTGAAACACTTGATTCAACAATTAAAAGAGGACACTTTGTGGAAGAGGTTTATAATTAATATAGGAGTTAAAAAGCTCCAAAAAAGGTCTGTTATATATAATATTTCAACATATTTATTCCTGTAATGGCAAAGCTGAACTACTTCAGCAGCCACTACTACTACTACTACCATTACTACTATACCGATTTAGAGCTCAAGAAACATAGAAACATTTCTTGTTATTTTTAATGTTGAAAACAATGGTGCTGCTTAATATTTTTTGTGGAAACCCACCCTGATGCAGTTTTCTAGGATTCTTTGAATAAAAAGTTCAAACACATTTATTTGAAATAAAGATCTTTTGTATCATTATGTATCATATGCCTTTCTTTCTTTTTTTTCAAATTAAAGTATACTGCAAATTATAAAAGCTCAAACTGCTCACTCAGGAAGTCTGTGCAATCTTCCGTCATTTTGTCTGGAACAAGGCTTTGGCTATATTCAGATCTTCTGAGGATCGCACCTTTCTATTTAATTAAAGCTTTTGGTCAGGAAACCGCTAATCTCCATTTAGCCACATCACCTGCACATATTGTTTAGACTTACAGTCCAGCATCCTGTTTGTGAACACTGGTTTGCTTCTCTGCATCCTGATGATGAGGATTTGTGGGATACAACAAACAATAAGCTGAAGAACAATTTTCTGAAAAACATTGCAATCAGTGCTTGCCAGTGAAAAAGCCGCCACAATGTTTGGGTTTTGTGGGTGGTTGCCCAGGCATTGCTATGTGGTTGCGAAGGTGTTCTAAAAGAATTTATCATGTTGCTATGTGGTTGCTATGATGTTCTGGAAGGTTGCTTACTGGCCCAAGTCAAAAGAGTCCACCTACAAATTTCTATGATATTCTGATCCCTAGATATGGCTGTTCCCTCCTTCAAAGTAGAAAAGAGTTACTAGCCACATGATTCAAGGTATTATTCATGGTCGTAGAACAAACAGTGCAGAACAATATACACGCCAAAGTTTATTATTTTGGATTAGGGTTTCTGAATCACTAATGCTAAGTATGAGTAATAGTAATAGTGATGCTGGCCTTAGCAAGCACAACTAATGAAAATCGTTGGAGGGAATGTATTTGACAGAGTAAAATGATAGGAGCCAAAACTCATGAAGTCATTGTTAAGAAATCCACTCATGCATGTAAATCTGACCACAGGGAATAAGGAACCTCTCCTCCCACTACCCAGACTGATAATAAAGAAGGAGAGGCAGCAGAGAGAGAAATTGAGGTTCAGCTAGGAGCAGTACGGTTCATAGCAGGCCTGGAGGAGATGGAGGAAATACCAGTCCCCAGGATGGATATCTGAACCTCTATGGAGAGCTGGACTTGGAGCTCAATGAGGGAAAAGCATATAGTGGTTCAGACAACCATGAAATACAATTCAATAAAGAGTGCTCAGAAGGACGTCTACACAGGTGTAATGTGATGTTTTTAAATTGAAGTGAAAAGGTTTATTGGCAGATAGATCAGTGAGAATGATGTGATGTTTTCTGTTATCTGTCAGTTATCAAGGGTCTAAAACTAACAATTCTCATTCCATGTGTATTTTTTGCCTCTTTTTTAGTACAAATTTTAAACAATAGTTCACCCATAATTTTCATTATTTACTAGGGCTGCCCCAACTAAAGATTTTTTTGTCTAGTGATCATCATACTTTTAAGCCATTAGTCGACTAATCGCACATTTGTATTAATCTGATTACTTAAATTACTGAGGAGAATAATAAATTAGATATATACTGGTGTAATATAGCCTGTTCCACACTCAAGCGCATGCATAAAGCTTGTCACAAAGCAATGTAAAAATCTGCCTTTAAACTTAAAAGAAATAAAGATTTTACATTTATCATGATGATTATCAATATCGACTGATATGAAAACTTTTATTGTGATAATCTTTTTGGCCATATTGTCCCAGCCATGATAGTTGGTGACAGATAAATTGTCAGTTTTGTGTATTATTTCAGTTTTGTGGCATAAGTGAAAGGAATTAATTGATCACTTTAATTAGTTTTGATTATTTCAGTTCACATATTGCGAGGCAGTTCAAAAGCAATGCTAGGGGCTGCCACGACATGGCATCATATTAATTATAGTTCACACACAGGTTTCAAACCTGCATTCTGTTCTTTGTAATCAGCTGGACCCCAGCTAAAAAAAAATTCCTTTAACTAAGTAGCCAAAGAAAATTTATCTCAAACTTTACCGAAAGAAGTCTGTCCACAGAAGTCTATCTCCAGAAGGAGAGTTTAATAGCTGCTAAAGGTGGGCTGCCAGTCTTTCTTGACCCAAATTCACAAACTCACTAAGCTATGGAGTACGAGAAAGAGGGAAAAGATGAAAGCGTGCAAGATGGAAAGAAGGCGCGGGTTAGAGGAAAATAAAAAGACGTGATCTTTCATGGCAGGCGGCTGAACCTTCTCCCTAGGCAGAGTTTAGCAGAAGACCTGGCACTCTGCGATAGGCTGTATTCAATCCTGGCTCTTTTCTCGTCCACCCATTTGATTCATTATTACGCCACCTTGACACATTGGCAAGAGCCGGCGCAGACTGAAACAGAGCCGCACTAATGGGAAGGAGGGCCATCTCCATTTACAGAAAACCTGCCTAACTCCAGACAAAAAGATGCTTGAGCATTCAAGATTCTTTATACAAGCCTTTCATCACTTAAACAACAGCAAGAATTTCTTTAAAAAATTGTGTAACGTGAATAGAAAAGACATTTCCTAGCAGAAAACTGCATATTAAAAGCATTAAATTTACTTAGTAGACCCTTTTAGCCAAAGCAAATTGTGGAATATTACTACACAAGTGATTCATGAAACAAGTGAAACAATCTGGACGATTTGTTTAGGTTCAATTTACCACATACATATACATACACATATACATATATATTAATTCAAGTTCTTCATTCAGTATCTAAAAAGCCATAGCAAGAAAGATTCAAACACAGTGCCTGTCACATTCTGTATTATTTCAAAACCATCAGCTGAAGCCTTCATTTCTAAAGACGTGACATCAAAAATGTGTTCTTCTGAGAGCCGAGCACAGGGAGCGGGGCAGAGTGCCTATCAAAGCTGTTCCATCATGCATGGCAGACTCTGCTCTAATCCTATTCGCATCTCATTGGTTGGCCGGCCATAGAGAGGACAAGATGAGAGCTTTGTAGGACCCCAGGCTAAAACGCTGGCTGAAGATATTGCCTGCAAGGCTGGTGGACTGGGGAGAACTTTGTAATGCCCACTGCTCTCACCATATGTAGAAAAGTGACCACACTCTTTGATCTTAAAAGTTGTGACTACTATTTTTGTGTTGTAATATATAATTTATTCTGAAACAATATTCTCACCAGTGTTCAATCAGCTTTGACATATTTAATTCTGAATATTTGCGATATTTATACCTTTCGTAAAGAGTATTTCCCCCCCTATTTTTATTAAATATATGCTTCAGCTTTCATTTTATATCGTTAAATTTGATCAATAAATTAAATTAGAATAAGACACTATAGGGCTGTTACCAATCATATTAAATAATTTACAATGAATAATTACAACTGCATTAAATAATGTTATGGGATTGTTTTAAATATTTTTTTGAATATACAAATAAAAATGTTGGAAAGAATGTTTAAGCATGAAACTAAACTGCCAGTAGGTGGCAGTCTTAATGAGTGAGTCATTGAGTTGATTTGTTGAAATGGCTGATTTAAAGCCCTGAATCATTCAGTAACACACTTGCTGTGAGATGCATTATCTTTGTTTG
Source organism: Gobiocypris rarus (assembly GCA_023029165.1). Lineage (NCBI taxonomy): Eukaryota > Metazoa > Chordata > Actinopteri > Cypriniformes > Gobionidae > Gobiocypris > Gobiocypris rarus. The sequence goes on from CM040927.1 coordinate 18,865,076, forward strand.
GAACTATTTTCGCTGCTGAAACAGAACAAAAACAATCAATACTGCATCTAAAATGTAACTGACTTAATGTTGATTAATTGTTTATGGAACTGTCATATGAAATCAGTGTCACATTTCCAATTGTGATGGTATTCAAGAAAACAGCACTCTTGCTCATGTGATGTTGCTTAACTGTATCATTTGATATAAATATTTTTACCCAACCCAAAATATCTTACCAAACCCAAATTACTGTATATTCGTAGTGAGTCTAATGACACATTTTTTTGTTGCTTAATTTGGCTTACATGTCACGACACTAACACTTCTGTTGTTTACGAATCCCTATTCGTTGTCTACGAATCTCTGAACACTAAACTTTTAGATAAGAGGGTGAATACATGCCCTTGTGATTACAGTAAACCCCCATCTTAAAACAAACAGCCACAAAAAAAAGAGATCTCATACATTTTGATATTGTGTCTGGTTACAGCCAAGATACATTACTTTGAAATGTGATTACATCCTGCCTCTGTTTGGTACAGTGTACCGGTCATGAACCATCATGGAAGTGGAACCGTGAAAGATACCAGATCTTCCACTTTGAGAAGTGAGAGGTGTCCAGGGTACTCATGTTTGATCTTTTCAGCTCTTGAAATCAGGTGGTGCGAAACCTTTGCCGTCATATATGCGGGTACTTTTACAGCCCCATATCCATTAGTGGTTATTTACATTCCAGCATTGCTGCTGAAGGTGTAACTCAAGTCGGTGTGTTATAGACATATTAAAAGCATCCCTTGGTTACGTCACCATCGAGATCTCTTCTCACAGAGCAAGGTGGCTGGAACATACAGTACGTTGTAGCAGACTAACTTTTTTTGTTTCTAATTTTCCATTCTTTTCTACACTATTGAGGGTGCAGGTATTCTCAGACAATGGGTGGATAGGCAGATCGCTAACCAAACACTCCCAGTACCATGGAGTATTATATGGCAGACTCATACAGCACAATATCATTATTGATTCTTCTCTAGCTATCCAACTCCCTGTTCCCGCTTGCTGGAAAAATAACTTAATTACCGCTCTGATAAAGCTCTCCCGGTATACAGACAGACACCTCATGCAAGGGAAAACCATTTCCATGACAACCTACCTGAAAAATGCTGTCTTTTATAAGAGAGATTAAAACCTTTGTCAGAGTTAAGTATTTCATATCTCAGATCCAATAGTATTAGTATGTGAAGTGTAATAAAATGGGTGGGGAGGGAGACTGAAGTATCAGATGATGTAAATCAAGCTACTTGCTTTCTCCTGCACCTTGGACTTCAGAAGAAAACATAAGGAATATTGCCAAAAGCTGCTAAATCTATTAATAAACTGAAATGATTACTTTGGAAACTGGTGACCTAAACCTAGGCCATTTGAAATGCACATCCAAGTCGTGAAAAGCGAATAATAACACTGCCATGAACCAGCCAAGAAAATGTCACATCTGAAACTCTGTAATATCAGGGTATGAATATTATTTAAAGCTAGACTGTGAGGGAGTGGAGTGGAATAAGACTCTCTTCCTGCCATTGTTCGGACTGACCGCGGATTAATCCTCCCATCAGAGCAAGTCAAATGTAATTACTGCCCACTCCTTCAGAATAGAGTTGGTGGCTGATCGCGCACTTAGATTTCCAGCGGGTCAATTTGTCTAAACCCTTCTTAAGTGCCTGTGCTCAGTAAGCTCTCTCAATACAGGTGCTGAGGATATTGGACTTTCTTTAACCTCCAAGCAAACTGCTAGACCAGAAATTTGTTTTCTTAAAGTCAAGGACATAATGCTGCTTTTTGTAACAACAAAAGTCAATGAATTTTTTTTGTTGCTGTTGTTTAATGAATGAACAATTAGAATTGTAAAACTTTTTAATTATTCATTAATGAGTCATAAAACATAATACATTTGAGATTAGGTTCAGTTTTTCCAATATTACTAGCTTTTAATTTAATAAACATAAAAGTTTTTGCTTAGTTAACACTTAGTAGTGTCTTTGTAGCAGTAACAACAAAAGTCTGAGCAATTTAATTAACAAAAAAAAAAGCTAAACTGTGCCATAACAAACCATGCTAACCTGTCAACAAATATCCAGTTTCTTTTATTAACAGCTATTCGTATAGTTGTGTGTTGTAAATGACAATTCAAGATATTCCTACACAAACACGCATCACTTTTAAACAGTATGCACTTTAGTCTTGCAAAGTGCAATTATGTCAACCTTCTCAGGAAAAAAATGCTCATTATATTCTGACACAGCATTTCAAGAATGTTCTTTAAGTAAGTGGAGGGATAGAGGCTGTACACTGCACAGACAAAGAGATCTTTCTTCATTTTTAGCTTGCCAACACTACCCATGTGACAAAAAAAGTGAGTTTTCTTCACCAGGCTATATCAGGACAAAAAGATGAAAGAGAAGAGACAAATGGAAAGGTGGAAGGCACAGTGTCTCACTAAACGTAGTGATTGAAGCAGATTTTAGAGCACTGTCAGATAATAGGATCAGATTGCAGAGGCGTGTGAGGTGCTTGCAATTTCGCCCCCCACCCTCCCTCAGGACCACATACAGAAGCTCCCAACAATTACTTTAAACAGCCTCTGATGAGGGGGAAAAAAGCAACATTTAGATTAATTAACATCGCTACCATCCTCCTTTTCTATGATTATTGAATGTCACCAGACCAGAGGATAAGGGGAGAGAGAATAAAAGAAAATTTCACAATTATATTAAATTACAAGTCCATGTCTGAATGATGGCATTCATTTTCTGAGTTGAACTGCGTCTCCGAAAAATTAAGAAATAGATTTTTCTTTTCTTTTAGAAAGACACTTTTTCCCCAGATAGAAGTCATTTAGACCAGGTTTTCAGGTTATCATGGGGGAGGAGACTACTTTTTCTGTAAAAAATTGTGTCTGGACCTGCAGTGACAGTGAAAGAATGAACAGTCTTTGATTCAGAGCTAAAAATCATTCTCAGGTAGGATATTTATCTTTCAGATAACATGTCTAAGTGATCAAATTCCCTTATTTCCTAAGGGTATCGAATATAATGACAGGTCATTCAGCATCAGTTGACCAGTAAGTGGCCATTAAACCTCAAAGTCAGAACACGAGAGCCAAAATAAAAATCGCCTCATAGCTTGTCACAGTGTACCCTGGCAGAAAAATGGAGTAAAACAAATTTAACATAAATGGCCAAAGGCAGCTTAAAAAATTCTGTGGTTTGACTTCTCAAATGCTGTCATATTCAATGTTCTGGTCTGTGCAATATACAGTATTTGGGCTTTTGTGCACATTTAGGTTAGACTTTACTCACAGGCACAATGGGGTACAGCAATTTCCAGTCAATTGAGGCATTACTGACTACTTCCAATCGAAGTAGTCATAGCTGATCCAAAAGATCCTTAAAAAAAAACAGAGCCTGCAATGAGCATCAATCAGGTAGGTCAATACATTCTGTCTGGGACCATTACCCAATCAGGACTGGATGTGCAACTCTGTTTGAAAGAGGAAACATGGCAGACTTATCAGTAGCCTTAAGAATAAACCTCACTGGAAGCCGAATAAATGGGTGCCTTCATTTGCAGAGCCTGGAGAAATAGCACCTGCTGTAATCTCTCCCCTTTCTAATTTAGCCGAACAAGGTAATGGGCCAGAGGAAGAGGTGAGAATTTTGCAGTTTCTGGGTAGGCGTATTCATGCGAGGAATTCAACTGATGATGAAAACGTGACCATGTTGAACTGTGTTTTTAATGCGCCTATTAAAAACGGTTTACACATTGCATACCAAGATAACTAACAGTCATTAGCCAATAACCTCTTGAAGTTGATGTGGTACTAAAAAAGTTCTGATTATCTGATTAAATCGTGATGTTCAACAGAATGATTTCAAAATGTATCCTTAAAATCCCCAAAATAAAATAAACAACACAAGACAAAGGTGGGAACTGCAAAAAGATGGGTAACACTTTATAATAACTACACGCTATGAAGCATTAGTTAAGCATTAGTAAATAGTCAATTCATCATTTATAAAGCATTAGTAGACATTAGTAAGCGGTTTATAACTACAGTTTTAAATGCTTTGTTCTTGATTTATTAGCATATCTATAATGCGTTTGATAATTGTATTTTCATAATTTATTAATTATCAATTTATCATTTCTAAATTAAGTATTTTATTATTTACAAAGCAGTTATGTAGGAGTCATCAGCGGTTCATAAGATCATTTAAGAAAGTGTAAGTAAATGATTAATAAACATTTGTACATTTTATTATTTAGACATATAGTAATAGTTACTCAGTGTGTTAATAAATGCTTTATTAACATGTATTCCTATTGTAGTTTATGAGTTATTATAAAGTGTTACCAAAAGATGCTGTAATTGATGTAGTTTCTTTTCACCTTTTATCATCTTGTCTTGTGCACAAGGAGGTCAGAAGTACTGTAGTTTGAAAACTTGGACTTGAAGTATCACAGTCGTAGTGTGCTTGCTTCAAATGTGTCCAGTCAATGGCGAGTCCTTTAAAAAGTTAGAACACTCGACAGTGCATGAGATGTAACGACAGGCTCAAAAATAAAGCACACCACAGGCTTAACTCTAGCATTATTACTTAAATTCTGGACTCTGAATGGTGGTGTGGAGGCTGAATATCTCCTTGAGAATAAAAGATTGCTCTCTCTGCATCTGTTGATGAGTTCTCTTGTGTAGATCCACAGGCATTGATAGCTATGCTTCAATGAACAATAATCAGAGAGGAGTTAGGATACAATTTAGAACAGACAGAACAAAGAAACTGCGTGGGTGATGTTAACGTCTTTTTCAGTGTGGCTATAAGCACTAGACCTTTATATAGTCATAGAAACTTTGAGTCTGTGAGGGTATTATCTATCCAGACAGATCATAAGCAAGCACAGTTCTGGAAAATGTCTTTAAATTAACGCTCATTTGAAAATACATGCAAATGTATGCAGATTTTTCCACCACCTCGCTCCTTTTGTTTTTAAACCTTTGGTCTTCAAATACTGCAGGCAGACAATTGCACACAACTTAAAAATGATGAAATGTCATTTAAGTGAATCAGCTCGGGCCTTTCCAGGAAACCCTTCACTTTCACTTCAGCAGATTCATGGTTGCAGCTGGCTTGACATTTGTCACCCAGGTGTGAATTTTACACTCCTTCAAGGGAGATTATTCCTCTGTCATTCACAGTGGCATTCTGCAATAATCCACTGCCATGAGTTGACTGACTTCAACATTCTTCGACTATTATTTAGTTGCATGATCCCCACGCAAATAACGCATGACGGATCATGTAAGAACTGGGATTGTGGAGGCTCTGATGTCTCTTCAACAAAGGATGAAAGGCTTCTTGTCCTGTGATTCCTTAGGGATGGTCTCACCGACCTTTGGGTTAAAAGGTCAAGAAAGTAATCATGATTATTGATGACAAATTACTAGTTTTTTTAAAGCTGATACCTCCAAGCTCATCTCCTAATGTCCATCAATGCCTGCTCCAAACGCTTCAACGGTTTCTCTCTTGCTCCCACCACCAGACTTGCAGCTGTTCTACCCTGTGATTGACAAGTGGCCACAGAAAGTGGGGGAGTGACTGAAAAAAGAAAAGAAATGTGTGCGCACCAGTCCGTGCATATGAAACCCACTCACAAGCCTTTGGGTTTTTCATCAAGTGCAGGCAGCATGAAAGCTCTTCCACACCTACGATCTGAACCCACAGCTAATAAGCAGCCCTTCTGAGGACGGCTTGGCTCGTATGTCCCCGCTGAGGAAATCGATCATGGCTTGGCCCTTCTTCTACCAGGCAAGTGATGGTTTGGCATTTACATAAAGAGAAGGAGTCAAACATTTTAAAAGAAAGACTCGCTCTCAAACATATGGCCCAAAACCCATGAGCTGAGTCAAACAAAGTCAGGACAAAAAGCTAGGACACTCCCTCACATGCTGCTCAGAGTATTCACAAAAGAGGGCAAGGAAAACAAAGGATATACCTGTGAAAGTAAATAAGATACTTAAATCCTGAAGCTAAACAGGAGATTTGTACCATCTGCAGCACACATGCTTCCAAGGCCTGCAACAAAGGACAATTTGTGTAGGAGACGATTCAACCCAGGGATCAAGATACCCAGACTGAACCACAAGTATTAAGGAGGTGAAACAAAAGAATGTATGAGATAAGAGACTAGAGCTCTTCAAGTTAGTCAACTGTGTCTGTAGAAGGCAACTGAACTCGTCAACTGAATATTGAAGCCCCAGAAAAGTGACTTCCATTTGCAAATACACATGTGGGGTACCCAAGAGTGTACAAATGTAGTCAATAAGTGTGTCTACATTAAAAGTTTGATTTAAGTTGGACTAATGCAATAATTCATCGTTACATGCCACACAAAAACTACATGTGGTCTAGTACACTCAAAAAGGCAGACTAGCAGACCTAATAACTAAATTGTAACTCAGCCTCCAGCATGTAAACACGTTAATCAGAGTAAAATTGGTCTGTGCACTGTGCGCTTATTTCAAAAGACAAAGGTGATAAAATTAATTCTTCAAATATTTGATTATATATTGTGTCATTTGGACAGAATATAGCTCAACTACATAAAAATAGCTGTAACTTGAATAAGCTTAAAACCATCTCATCCTGGTTTAATTTAGTGCTCTGCTGTTCTGGCACATACAGGGAGTGCAGAATTATTAGGCAAATAAGTATTTTGACCACATCATCATCCTCGTTATGCATGTTGTCTTACTCCAAGCTGTATAGGCTGGAAAGCCTACTACCAATTAAGCATATTAGGTGATGTGCATCTCTGTAATGAGAAGGGGTGTGGTCTAATGACATCAACACCCTATATCAGGTGTGCATAATTATTAGGCAACTTCCTTTCCTTTGGCAAAATGGGTCAAAAGAAGGACTTGACAGGCTCAGAAAAGTCAAAAATAGTGAGATATATTGCAGAGGATGCAGCAGTCTTAAAATAGCCAAGCTTCTGAAGCGTGATCATCGAACAATCAAGCGTTTCTTTCAAAATAGTCAACAGGGTCGCAAGAAGCGTGTGGAAAAACCAAGGCGCAAAAAAACTGCCCGTGAACTGAGAAAAGTCAAGCGTGCAGCTGCCAAGATGCCACTTGCCACCAGTTTGGCCATATTTCAGAGCTGCAACATCACTGGAGTGCCCAAAAGCACAAGGTGTGCAATACTCAGAGACATGGCCAAGGTAAGAAAGGCAGAAAGTCGACCACCACTGAACAAGACACACAAGCTGAAACGTCAAGACTGGGCAAAGAAATATCTGAAGACTGATTTTTCTAAGGTTTTATGGACTGATGAAATGAGAGTGAGTCTTGATGGGCCAGATGGATGGGCCTGTGGCTGGATTGGTAAAGGGAAGAGAGCTCCAGTCCGACTCAGACGGCAGCAAGGTGAAGGTGGAGTACTGGTTTGGGCTGGTATCATCAAAGATGAGCTTGTGGGGCCTTTTCGGGTTGAGGATGGAGTCAAGCTCAACTCCCAGTCCTACTGCCAGTTTCTGGAAGACACCTTCTTCAAGCAGTGGTACAGGAAGAAGTCTGCATCCTTCAAGAAAAACATGATTTTCATGCAGGACAATGCTCCATCACACGTGTCCAAGTACTCCACAGCGTGGCTGGCAAGAAAGGGTATAAAAGAAGAAAATCTAATGATATGGCCTCCTTGTTCACCTGATCTGAACCCCATTGAGAACCTGTGGTCCATCATCAAATGCGATTTACAAGGAGGGAAAACAGTACACCTCTCTGAACAGTGTCTGGGAGGCTGTGGTTGCTGCTGCATAATGTTGATGGTGAACAGATCAAAACACTGACAGAATCCATGTATGGCAGGCTTTTGAGTGTCCTTGCAAAGAAATGTGGCTATATTGGTCACTGATTTGTTTTTGTTTGGTTTTTGAATGTCAGAAATGTATATTTGTGAATGTTGAGATGTTATATTGGTTTCACTGGTAAAAATAAATAATTGAAATGGGTGTAAATTTGTTTTTTGTTAAGTTGCCTAATAATTATGCACAGTAATAGTCACCTGCACACAGAGATATCCCCCTAAAATAGCTAAAACTAAAAACTACTTCCTAATAAACTACAAAAATATTCAGCTTTGATATTAATGAGTTTTTTGTGTTCATTGAGAACATGGTTGTTGTTCAATAATAAAATGAATCCTCAAAAATACAACTTGCCTAATAATTCTGCACTCCCTGTATCTGCTTGATATTTCCTTGTTTTTTCTATTGGCTATACTTCTTAATGAGGTCGTTCAGTCAAATTGAGGTTGCTGTATGTTGCACCATAAATTATATAACAACAAACCATGTTAAGACCCTTCAGTGAACAGAAATCTCACAAGTATATTTACATATGCAGCTATATTTTAAGCTACAGCAGGTTTTTGTGTAGCCAAGGTACAATCTGACTTTACAAGTATACATGACACGAAACAATCAAATATCTGGATTCAATACACGCCACACGTTCCCTTTCGTTTTTCGGCGCATGTGCACAACACAAAGGCCAATTTTAGCCAAATTATTGTATACATGCTGGATGGAGCAAATTTACAAATGCATTATCTAAAGACTGGTATGATTTCAGTCAGACTAAATTCAAAATTCAAATTCAAACTAAATTCAATTTAAATGCCGCACAGGAACTTAGAATTCGATGCTATAGGTGGGTAATGACTGAAACTGTCTGCCTCAATTCAAATTCAAAAATTTGATTTGGAATTTAAAGTGTTCTAAATTAAGTTCTGAATTGTGCACGGCCAACATTTTAAAAAGACAAATCACTGTAGAAAATGAAAATGAAACCTTTAAAGAGAATGTAAACGCACCAAAAGATGAGACATGTAATTTCTCATGCCAATACAAATATCAACTACAATGCTAATTCACTATTCTCACTTGTGACTACAGGGAGGCTGATAGGTTTTTTGCATATCACAAACAAGCAGAAAAGACTCTGTGGCAACAGAAGAGATTACATCATGTTATGCCCTAAATGACTTCAAGGATGCTTCCTAATGTCCAGGGGAGGGATTGGAGACCAGAGGAGGAGGAGAAGGAGGTATAAGAAGAATATTGTTTGTGAGGCAAGGGCGTAATCATTGCCTCTCAGACCCCATCTGGATGAACGACAGCTTTAGTTCCACAAACTTCAGACCATGTCTGTCAAAAAAGAAGAAAAGTTAGCCCTCCATGTCACGCTTGATCAGAGCCCTGAAATTTGCCCATTCTCCTCGGCTAATGAAACCAGCTCTCCTCCACACCCCTCCCTGCATCCGACCCTCTCAGACTGAGTGGAGCAGGCATGCGGGCTGCCGTGTTCATTACCAGAACACAGGAGTCGCCACAAAGACCGCCATGCTGAGGACACAATGGGATAGGGAGGAAGCCAGGCTTGCCCAGAGTCAGGGCTGTGTGCAATTTTACTCTATTATCCCTGTGCCCGTAGCCACAGGAGCGTTGTGGTCCTCTCTTTGATTCTTTTCCCTCCCCCTCCACCTTTCCATCTTCTTCATTCCGCAAGAAAGACACAGCTGTCCCTTCTTTCTCTACTCTCAGATGTATTAACACCTACAGAGATAAGGCGGATGAGGGACGGGGGGGTGACAGCTCAGTGATGATCCAGGCATGCAGTGTGCTGCACGTGAACAACAAGCTGTTACCATGGTGAAATTTCCGACTGACACTAGCTGTGCGAAGAGTGAATTAACCTGAGCGTTCAGGATAGATTGGCTGATCTGAAGTGCCCTAAGTAGTTGGATAGGGATTGACTTAATTGATTAGGTGGTCTGGAGACAATGGCCCGCACTGATCTTTCTATTGCAGAGGAATCTAATTCTAAGCACTTTTGATAGATCTGTCATTGATTTGACTGATCAGAAATGACAGGGGAGCGGGGTCAATTGAGTGTTCAATGAATATTTAATCATTCTCCTGTAGTGTTTTGGCCAAAAGGACAAAATTGCAGTTAAGAGGAGATCGATGACTCTTTAAAAGATAGCTGAGGGCTTAGATGAGTCTCGAACAAAAGCTGTTCTACAAATTTATATGACCTTCAATATTTTGCAGCTGAAACCTAAAAGTTTCAAAGACTTCTTTTAAGCTCTTCATTTAACTCTGTCAGTTTCATCTCTGACCTGCATCTTAACATCTCCATCCACACCCAGCAACATTACAGAAGCACCAGTATTACTGCCAACAGACAAATAAAATTATTCCCTTTGGCCTCCTTAGCGCTGTCATTATAAGGAGGGAATAAGCCCAGCAGCTCCCCTGCTTTGAGCTGTGGTTTAACCCAAGGCCTAACAATAGACTCTGGACAAAGCAGAGACTTAAGTCACTAAAAGGGAGATGACGGGGACAACAGGACCCCTTTAAATCCATCTTCAGCACAACACCAGTAGGCATGTTTGTCCTCTAAATGAATTTTGATCCTTTCCCAGGACTGGGGGTGACACAAACTTGTTTGGGACTAACAACTATTAAGAAAAAAGCAGATCAAAAAAATGTATTGAATATTTAATAAAATAATAAAATATTTAAACAATATATACAAACTAATAAAAATACTTTTGGACAAGAAACATGTCAGATTTAGTGTTGTCACGATGCTGGAATACCACGGGGGGAAAAACACTGCATATTCTGTTAAATATATATTTTTAATCTTTTTTTGTTTTTGCCAATCCATTGAAAATGTTATGTCTGGCCAATCAAAAATTTCTTCTGGCGAGATCACTTTATATGATAAAGCTTTTAAGCTTTTTTTTCATATATAAACATTGATCAATTACCATTACAATTATCTCTCAGATATTTGCTAACTCATTGTATTTTTTACAATGGGGTAATTTTGTTGTAATAACTTACACACAACACAAGGATGCTTGATTTCAAATGGTAAATTGAATTTAAAAAGACCAGTAAACAGTAATAAAATAAGAACAACTAAACTAATTACAAACAATAGCACAAATAAATACAATAGAATAGTTACAAATGAAATAGACTGCTTTATTTTTTTCCAGGTAGGTCTAACAGTATTCAGGTACGAAACTGAATAAAAAAAATAAAAAAAAACTGCATACATTTTTATTATTATTATTTTTGTAATAAGTTTGAATAACATTAACAACACAGAGAGTGGCACGTTTATTTGGCTGCTGTCCCTTTAAGACCTGACGCATGCATGGATCCAAAATACTGTTCCTGTTACTCCTTCTTCCTGAACTGTTTTCGACTGTGTTTATGTTAATACTCGCAAAAGATGGGCATTGTGACAATATTTTTGAGTGTATTTGACCATTAATAAACTGGGAAAAGGAACACATTTTTGCACTCGTATGTCAGAGTTGGCTTTATTACTGTATGTGTGTGTGCTTCAGATGTGAGCGTGAAATCTGCGGGAATGAGTAGAATTATGTGCAATCCCACGCGAAATTCAGACCCGTCACACAAACACATTTAACCGGAGTTAATGAGAGGAGGTGGTTGCATGTCAACACGCTGTCGGTCGGAGAGTAGAGGAGAGCAAGCGCAGCTGGTATCGGTGTATCTATACTGTAGAAATGAGTATTGGTATCGTTTCAGATATTTCAGTATCGATACATAACGAAATATCAATATTTCTGACAACATTAGTCAGACTACACGTTGCTTTCCGACCAATCACCACTTGCCGTCTTTTACAAATAAATGCTAATTCCAGTACTCAATGGGTTGCCGCAGCACATCCGCTCTCGTTCACCAGCATTAACCTTTTTTCACTCTTTGTTAGTTCCTTTAAGGAAGCATCATTAAGGCAGGACTATTTTTGTTACCATAGCTCCACAAACCATTCCTCCATTGCATAATTCCACCTAGCAGCAAAAATACCATCGTCTCTCTTTCATTTTACCATGTTTGCAAGCTGTGTATGGAAGAGCTTCTGTGCTCCTTTTGGTAAAAGTTACAGATGTGACAGAACCCATTAAGGAGGACCAAAAATATTAAACATCCTAGTTTCTGTTGGGATATCATGAGTCACAGACATGACTGTTGTCCACTATGACACACTATATGGACATAAAATTTGATTCTTGCTTCCTAACGCCCATTGTCATTAACGAATCACCACAACATTAAATAGACTGTGCCAAAATTGGGATGATATAGGTGTAGAAAATAAATAACTATTAATAACTACTAATTCTTCACTACTTTTGCAGTGATATATATTAGGGTCATAAACTCTAATCTAACTAAATTCTTCAAGTAAGAGAATAAAAGCATATGATACAATTCCTGAATTGGACATAGGACTAAAAAAGTAAAAAAAATGCATTATTTATTTATTTATTTTTTAAATGGACGCACACATAAACTAAAAGCCCAGAGGTTGAATGTCTAAGCTGGCCAGAGCCGCTCCACTCAAAAACCGTACAAGGCATCACCTAGATTATATCACTGATATCCATTTTCAGAGGGGGCCATCGTTCAGTCCACAGGGACAGTGAGACGGCAGTGAGTGGGGCAGGACTGCTGAGATAAGAATCGTTTTTGTCTCGGAGTGATGACCTTAGTCTGTGGGTCAGCTTGGAGGGGAAAGAATAGTGTGAAAGATTTCTCAAGTGAGGAACATGCTGTGAAGAGAGCCGTGGTGTTCTGGGGAGGGGTTTCGGGTTACCACCAGGGGTAGAAGGAGCTAGTGTTAATTGGAAACTTGAAGGTCCTTTGTAAAATATTTCTTCAGCCTGTGCCTCTTCCCCAGGTTCATCCACCCTTAACGACAGGAGGGCGACACCTGGGCCCCATAACAGCTGCCTGAGAGATTAATCGAGACTTGAGCGCTCGACACGCAATCTGTAGGCTCCCTGACTCAAGTATTGTGTCGCATAGAGGTTTCACACTAAAGAAAGAACAGGAAGCGGCTCTCCAGGACCTAAGAGGGGTATTGAGGAAAATAAAGAAAGGTATTAGTTGACTTTAGGTAGAACCCATATACTAAAACAAAAGTCAAGTCAATGGAAGCTCACATACATTCGATTAAGTCTATGAATCTCTTTACAGTTCAAGACCACTGACGTGAAAACAAAATAAAATAAAGTGCACTTTTAATGTACATCAATGATTAAAAAAAACTACCAAGGACTATGTGTAATACCTGTCACATCCACAATAATGCTGAATCATAACACTGAAATAATTTTAAAAAATGTATTTGCACACAAAACGTAGACTAGTAAAAGATACTGTATGTAGACTAATAAAACACACACAGCCCATATGCATACCCTGGTGCTCATACAAAGCCATAATTGAGGTTGGAGTGAAAGTGAAGGTCATGAAAATAGCGCTGGCACAGAAATAGTTATTACTGCTTGGCAATCTCCTTTTCTTCTGCCATTTATAAGTGCCGAAGTGAAGGAAACACTCATTTTTACTCTCCATCTCTGCAAAAGAACCACACAGGTGGCCAGTGAAATAAAAGTCATGACATTTAATCACACGTTGCAGTGTTTAAGACTTCATGAGCTTTTCCGCCCTTCGTAATGGACGTTTTTGAAGAAACAGAAGCAAATGCAGAGAAAAAGTGAGTAATAAGAGCCCATAAGTGGCTGTTAAAATCAAATAGGCAGGATGGTGCTCCATTTTGAGGGAGAGGGGATATTCCTCTATGCCTGGGAATGCTCATTTATAAAATATGCAGGCTTGGCCGTGGCAGCGATGTAAACTGCCCGTTTGCTCGTTTAACAATGTCTGGGGAGAAAAGCTATCAGGTATTCATCTTCTGCCTCATGCTCCTTTTCGCAGGGCCCAGGCTCCAAAGACAAGCCTAGCAGTCATAAATGCATATATGAATGAATAAAATCTCCAGTCAGTCAACACCTCTTCCTGCAAATGGCAATTTATCCCCGAGAAATGTCTTTTGAAGTCAGTGCTGCCTCTGTAAGACAGACACACTCTGTGGCAGTGAGCGGTGGTATAAATCAGCTCAACTTCAGCCACAGTGGAACGTAAGCCATTCTGGTTCAGAAATGAAAACTTTCTCCAACTTCAGTGGGCAGCCAAATCTTATTTTGTTTGTCTACAGAGAAATAAAATGCAGGAAAAAAAAGGTCAAACTAAAGAATTCTTTATTCTTCATTTTCATGCCAGTTTTTTTATGTACCATACACAAATATGAACAACAATCTTGAACTTTAACATATGACTAAGTTCTTTGAAGAATACCACTGTTAGCTAGTTAGCCAAGATCCTTGAAAAAAAAAAGAAAAAAAAAAAAAACTTGTTTACAATCAAAAGAGCTGAATGATTCCTTAGAACATTCTCCCTGACACTTCATTTACATTATATTTTTATTATATGCTCAGTCACACAGTAAAATCCCTCAACTACAGTATTTTCAACAACGTTTGCCTCCAAACTAAAAAAAGGCACAAAATGAAACCCTATTCATCATGCCTTTTTTTTTAAACAACGTAATCAGAGGGTAACATTCAGGGTAATCTGTTAACCGCTAATTATAATCAGAGCTTTTCCATAATGAAAACCAGACATAACCGCTTATGCTGAAAATCAAAGCCTCCTGGAATGCATTCAAATGGTCCATGAGCACGTATGTTTGAGTTGAGAGGTGAGAGAATGAGCAGAAGCGTAAAAGAAAATGACACCAAGTTGGATAGTCAAATTACTGCTTTCCGCTGACGGTCCCTGACGGAAAAAGAACCACAAAAATATCACATTCAATTACCCGCCCATACATGGTCAAGTGAGGAGAACGTGCGGTGCCATTAAGAAATAACCTTGTGGTTGTTTGGCAGCAAGTGGGGCACTTGAAGGATGAGGATCAAATCTTGGACCACTCCATTAAACCTCAAAACATTTCATTAACAGCCACTCCAGCTTCTGCTCAGATTGTCACTGTGCACTTAGGCTCTCATCCCAAATCAAGGCCTCCAACTTCATTTTTTCAATTTGTTCAGACACATATCAGGCATTTGGAAGGGTGCTTGAGCAATCGTTCGAGTGGAGGTTTCTGGTGGAGAAGCGGGAGACAGGAGATGCAGTTGAGGACATGGCAACATATCTTAACCATTTTGATCATCTCACTCTGATGTGTTCTTTATCTCCAAATTTTAGATTTATGCGTGATACGGTGCGTTTGGCTTTTTATAAGGATTAATACCCTCACGTCTTTGATTTTTTTTTTTTTAAACCATTGCCGAAAAGCACAGCTAAAAGTGCCTCCTTCACACCCCCTACCAACTCCCCCCAAAACGGAAGTCATGCAACCAGACAGACAACGTTTTGAGGAAAATATGAGATGGAGAGAAAGGCTGCATTTATTTAGGCCTGACAAGGAATACATGAATAGATAAGTGGAAACCAGGTCTTCATGTTTAGAAATGGGAGCTCAAAGGGGGGCATGTTGATTTTCCTGCATAACCTGTCTTGGCTGTCACAGACTCACATGATGCCCTTGTGTAAGGAGAAAAGTCTGCATGATGAATCACTTGGCTGATGTTAATCTGAGTAAGCTGAATGAATAAGTATACAGTGATGTGACCTGGTGTTAGCCTGTGCACTGTAAAAAAAATATCTTCACGTTTTGTTAAGTTAAACCAACAATATTATTTAAAGAGTGGATGAGGGCTCTCATGTCAGATATCTGCCAAGTACTAATAAGTTATGCAGCAAAGGTTGTGGTTGAAGCAATGAAGGCATTATAACAATGTGAACCAAATAGGGACTCAAAGATATTACAAAATTAATATAATTACCAATAAATGGCTGACATGCAAATTTGACACTATTTTGTAAAAATGCACGTAGAATAAAACATGGCAAAACAAAGCTATTCTGCTGTTTTTGAATAGTTGTAACAAAGTGCACACTATATCACTCAGCATTGTAGTAAACTGCACCAGTCACAAAAACACATCCTGATTTTGTTCCTCATATTTTTTGTTTTGTTGGCTTAATTCAAAGGCAATTAAGTGTGTCAGACAGATCTGAAGAGAGAGAAAAAATAAGGCATCCTAGATAAACATCCAAAGAAACATTTTCCAAAAAAGGTTTAATCAATGTTTTTAGAAGATGCACAATGCAGTTTCTAGACTTTTTGGCACATGGCAAGTGCTAACTTTGGACCCTGTGTGTAGTCACATGCATGAATATATTGGCCGTTCTATAATCAATTTGAACAGATGTCACTCAATCAGATTTCAGACATGGAATATGGCAATCCCGCTTAACTAAATAATATTGTCCAGCTGAAATGTTCCAGTTCTCATTTCAATATTAGCTAGACTTGCAATGCCAACTGCTGATATCACAGAGTTTGGAAACCAAGAGAGAGACAACAGCAAAGAGACTCCAAAAAATTATAAACTTAAAAAGGAATTCACTTCCCACTGCATCCAAGATTCACTTGGCAAACCCAAACAGCAGTCTGTTGATCCATGTTAAAATTGCACAGCAGAACACTGTAATTGAAACAGCAGCTGGCGTTTGTGAGTTTTGACTCTCGAAAGACTGATAGTCAATAGGGAGCAGTCCTGTCTGCTTTTGACCTACAGCCATCCTCCATTTTGTTTAGTTTGTGCTTCTTTTTTTTTCTTCTTTTTTTTACACCTCCGTAGGGCCAAACACCGGCCTGGGCCAAGTGCTCGATTTACAGCAAATGACAGCTTCTATATCAGAGATGACAGGCAGGTCTGCTGCTGTGCCTGACATTGATGAGACTCTGGAGACAAGGCAGTGTGATGGTGTCAGTCAATTCCATTCAGAAATCCTCTCTGCAATGTGCTAGGCAATACAAACCCTTGGAGATAGCCTCTCTTCCAGAGTGAAAGAACTGCTTCTCCTCAAAGTGTGATTCTGGCAAGTTTAGGAGAACGTGCTATTTTTCTGAAACTTTATACATTATACAGTGTTTTGTTTTGGGATGCTTTTTTACATGCTTTAGAGCAGAGAAACTGCACAAAATGTAAAAAATAATAGCCTGTGCTGTAAAAAAGTTGGTTAATGTGTAGACAATAACACAAGTTATTGTGGTTGGAAGTTAGAGTGGACTCTTGAAGGGATGCTTTGTAAAAAAAGTTAAAATAAAATAATGACCTGGTTTTAACTTAATTAAGAGATGTACCAGGATGTGAGTGAATTGAAACCTAAAAAAAAAACAAAATAGCATACAAAGCTTTCATTGTTAAAACAAATGCATGATTACAGTGAATATCTGCAGTGTACTCTTTCAGTGCGGTTTCCTGGGAAATGTCCACAGCAGTGTTTACTGCATCCAAGGGGTCAACGTTTGGGTGGATAGTTTCAACAACAAGCTGCTGCTGGTAGATGCTGTATTATAAGAGCAGTGACTGCAATTTAAATGCAACGCAAGTTAAATTAAATAAAAAACAAGACTGAAGTATGTTTCAGTATCTGCTGCAATGAGGTCCAGAGTAATCAATCACAATTAATTTACAGTATTTAGGCCTACTTAAAACAAAAACAAAATTCCACAGAGTGGCCATGAAACTTTGTATACATTCACACAGCAGTTGTCAGTCCTGTATTTGAGTCCTTCATGTTATGGTCAAACGGTACGGTTACTTACGGGAGTGACCACCACATTGTACAACCAAACCATGTACATTTTCAGGACTCACACCTGTAAGCAAATGCGGTTGTCAATCCCAAAAATTGACAGTGTGAATGCAGCCAAATATAGTAACATCCAGGTTGTGTGCCTGCTAGGCTACCATTAAGATGAATTGTACATTTCTGAAACACCTCTGCTGTATCTGTAGTGCCGTAGCAAAAGAGACAAAACAGATAAATTAATCAAAATGCAAATGTATAAGTTTGCTCAAACAAACAGCATCATTTTTAATACTACAGAGTCACAGTATATACACTTTTCAGGGACCCTACAAATGGCTTATTGTTGATTCTACATATCAAGCAGAAATACAACCAACCAACTAACTAGCTAACTACGTTTTAAATAAAATAATTACAAAAATAATCCAACCCCATATTTAAGTTGTTAAAATACTTTTCTTATAACAACAATATTAATACTACATTTTATTAAAATACAAGTTATTGTAAAGAAAATTTACCTTAAAAACACTTTCCTGGTGGTGGGTTAGTAATAATAATAATAATAATAATAAATATTATTAGTATTATTGTATAAAATATATTTAATTTTATTATTATTTTATTATTATTATTAATTGAGGGTCTTATTTCAGATACCCCCACCATAGCTACCTTGGGCAACTCAGCTATGAGCTAAAATATGAGCTATGGCCCTCTCACTACCTTCAAGCGTCCCCTTCTTCTGTGCCAAACATTTCGGTGTGCCCGCACAATCCTCAGAGCCCTCCACTCATGGTAGGTGAAGGCATACTGTGGCCTTTAAAAGCAGAAGCGACCTCAAGCAATTATTCCATGTCTACCCCTCGCTGCTAACTGACGCTGCAAAAAAGCCGACGTGACAGAGGCTTTCCACGATAGGGCCTGCTCTTAGCCGGTGTAAATTACTCGGAGAAATTTTTCCCCTGCTTCTTGATCTCACGTTGCTGTCTATTCACTACTAATGCATCACAGCTTCGCTTTCAATTAAACTGTCCACTAGGCAGCCCTTCGGCCACTGTCATCACTCAGATGCTCACATTCAGGGCTTGTTCTGTCGGAATTGTTGCCATACCGTACAAATGTGAACAGCAAGTGCTTTGAGCAAGGTTCCTTGTAAAGAGCAATGTGGAGGCGTAGCCAGAAATGGGGTGAAAGTAGAGAACGGAAATAAGATGAGACAAGTAATGCTTCATACATGTGTCAAGATGACGGCAGCAGTTAGTAGCCTTGTCATTTCCTGTTAAAACATCCACCTGCGTAAACTTAACACTATGTTAATTAATCATTAAAGTAAACCACTTAATTCAGAATGCACACCAAAGCGCGTTTTACAAACGATATCAGGCTTTGGTCCGCTCCTCCAACTGCAAGTGGACACGACAAACATTCAATTAAGTTCTCATGACTGGAAACAACGTCTCCATTTGCTCTTCGTGCTTCTGCTATTTCTGAGAATAGCACTATAAATACATTTTCCCTAAGAGGCAAAGACACCTTGTCTTCCTGTTTGTCAAAGTAACAGAATCCATGATGAAGAGAAAAAAAAAACACCACCAAACGACAATAACGCCGGAGACATTTATTCAGTCTCTTTCTTCCCCCTCCCCCCTCCTTTTTTTTCTTTTCGCTCTCACATTAAAACGGCGAATGACATTCTTTCAAATCAATCAACACCTGCTTGCCGGAAGGATTGAGAAAGCAAAAGAGACAGAGAATAGGAGTGAAAGACAGGCAGAGAGAGAGAGACAGAGAGAGAGAGAGCGTTGAGGAATTTGCAAGTCTGCTTGCTGTTTCATTAGAGTTGAGACATTTGAGAGTATCTGTTGGGTTGTTAAGAATGGAGCCTCTGATGTTTCATGGCATGTTTAACTCTGGAGTTAATAGATGACTGGAGATAATTAACACTGTGACATACAGTCTTAGCTATGGAGATAAAAGGCTTTGAGCTAAACAATCAATTGGTATCAGCAATAGTGACACAAATTGGTCATTGTGTGATCAGTGAATCTGGTATTATAATTTACTGTCAAGTGTTTAATACAAACACTTCTACTCGATGCTCCTCAGGGTTCAGATTAACTTATCAGGGGTTCATAATATTTACACCGTTTAATGCTGCATGATGCATGATCTTAATATGAAATGGAAAAAAAAAAGTGATTCTTAATGTTTAGTGTGTGACATCATATATAATTTTTTCTAAAAGACAGCTTATCTTTAGATATTATTTCACAATTCACAACAGCTTCAAAAGAGGTTTAAACAATATGTCCATGAATCAGTTCATAGTCATTTATTTTGCATCACTTAAAATTGTTCAAGAATATAAACTAGATATTTACTATATATAATTTTAAAGGATAGTTCAATATTGTAATTTACTTGCCCTCATGTCATTTCAAACCTATATAAATTGTATAACCTGTAAAATATTTTAAAGAATGATAGGGTCCAATCAATACTGGAATCTATTGGAAAAAAAAAATGCAAAATTTGTAAATCTTGACAGAATTGTTCATTTTGGAGTTTACTATTCTAAGTAATTCCAGAGCAAATACATCAAAAGACATACATGTGACCCATGCTGGCAAAATGAGTCAGAATGGCAAATTTCAAGCTAGAGGCAAAACAAAAACGTTGAATTTGAGACTTTCACAAAAATATGTTCATTAAGCCCTTCTGTAGTGATCACAATGCTCCAAGTAGCAATTAAACATCTAAAAGTATCTTGTATGTTTTCTGAGGAGTATCTTTCCCTTGTTAAGTTTTTTTCTGCCTGCTTCTCGGTGACTGCTGCCTGTCAGCACAAGTTTGGTACTGTTGTAAAGCACAGCATTCCAACTTTATGAATATTCATAGCAAATTCTTGATGGCATGAGTCTGAACCAATGTATTGTGATTTCAAACTCAAGCTGATGTAAACAAAACGATACTACTCGCGCTGACTGACATATCGAAAGCTTGCGCACAAAGACGCATCAGACAGCGCTCCGATAGACACATAAACACAGAATTACAGCTTTTCAAAATATCTGTCTTGGCAAATATTCAAGCAAACATTATCTGTTATGTCTTAAATTAATGGTTGGGTCATTGTTGGGGGAAAATATCTGATGAGTGTAGCATTATTTTAGATACAGTAGGTCTTAATATATAGACTGTCTGTTTCATTAAAGGGTTAGTTCACCCAAAAATGAAAATTCTGTCATTAATTACTCACCCTCTTGTCGTTCGACACCCATAAGACCCTTGTTCATCTTCGGAACACAAACAAAGATATTTTTGTTGAAATCTGATGGCTCAGAAAGGCCTCCATTGGCAGCTTCCATTTGTTTACAAGCAGAGGAAGACACGCCGTACCAAAGCTGTTAAATTCTACATTGATTGTGCTTTTGGTCTTGGCATAGTGTTCAAAATGATGCTAAAGTTTGCATTTCCTGGATGTCCGAATGCCGGCTCTACGTCAAAAAAAAAACTATTCTCATAAAATTATTGTAGAACCACTGTAGTGAAATGGACTTTTTAACAATGTCTTTAGTACCTTTTATGGGTATTGAGAGAGTAAATGTCATTGCTGCCAATGGAGGCCTTTCTGAGCCATCGGATTTCAACAAAGATATCTTCATTTGTGTTCCGAAGAGGAACAGAGGGTCTTACGAGTGTCGAACAACATGAGGGTGAGTAATTAATTACAGAATTTTCATTTTTGGGTGAATTAACCCTTTAAATGTTAATCAAACAATTGTGGTATCATGGAAAAATAAAGGTTTTATTAAATATTTCTTTATAGATTTAGTGTTATTACCAGGAATCTTATGGTTGCTAGGTGATTTGTTTTGTAACCTTCAGAAAACTTTAACGTGAATTTTCTCAAAATTGACTTTGCTGACTCTATCGACTTCAAACGGGCCTCGCTCTCTCTTTTTTTTTTTCCTGATTTCAACTAATCATATATCATTTTGAAGGTTTTTTTTATAAAGAATGTGAAAATGTGTACGTTTTGAAAATGTGCTCATTGCGACTCATTTTGCCGGCACGGGTCACATTTACTAAATATCACCCATTTAAACTTTTTATCATCACACGATTCTTATCTTTATATACGACACACACAAAAAACACATCACAATATTGCCCCTTATTTTTTCATCTATTTTGCAGGATAATCTTTATCTGCTCTGATTAAAAGCTATTTTCCCTCTTGGTAAAAATAATTGTTTGCACTACTGCCCGAATATTCTCTCAAAACAAATAGGGTTATTAGTTTTGGCTACTACTTACAGCGAGCTGACAGGAAACAAGCAAGCATGTGATGATTTTGCATCTTTACATAGAATTTGCATCTTCATTTGCATTGATCTCGAATAATTGTCCAGCATGCAGAATTTATCCTTTATAATTATCCAACATGTAGAATTTATCCTTTATATGAGTGTTTCTTGTGTCTTGCATACCCCAAAAAGTACAAAAAGCCGACTGATCTGCAGTAGTCTTGTGAGGTTTACAGTTCCAGTTCTGAACTAGTTTTTTTTTTAAAAAACATCCAACAGCAAATCACTAAAAATCTGAGACATTTTCACATTCCTTTGTGTCTCATAGCATGTTAAAACGTGAGCATTGGACAGTTTTTATAATTCCGCGGTACTTAAAAGACTTGTTCCTGTCACATTGGCAGCCTTAATCTGACGGGTCGGCTTGCCAACCATGCCATCAAAGGGCATCAAAACAGCATGCCGACAAGCTTTGCTGCTTATGAGGCTACGCTTAAGTCACTTATTTGACCATTTCATCATGGTAATGGCAGCAGCCATCATCCCATTATATGCCGAAGAGCCCGAGGAGGTTAAACAAATGCAGTTTGCGTGAGGTCACAACTCCTGGATTGTGCTGCAAATCAACAGAATTCCTGCATCTCCTCTACATGAGCCTGTGATCTAGAGATCTAGAGAGACGGTCTCCATTGGCTAATTTTAAACAGGGCCAATTAATTAAATTAAAGTAATCAAGCCTGTTTACAAAGATCCCAGGATTAATATTCATTTAAAAATACCCAATTCAGGCCAGGTGATAAAAATAAGAAACTGAAACCATTTAAAGAAAATTCAATTATTGGATCTTGTGCCTTCCAAAATCCTACAATTACCACATGGAGAAGATATTAAGACATGTGTTATTGTGGGTTCAATGAAGGGCCAGTTGAGAAAACCAATAAACAGAAGAATAGTGCCACCAAAACACAAAACAGGCTTTGCCCATTGTATACAAGACAACCAATGCTTTCCTTTTAGCTTTAGCTCTGTCTTGTCTTTATCTCTCTTTGCTACACAATAAACAAGTGTGTGTGTGTGTGTGTGTGTGTGTGTGTG
Organism: Gobiocypris rarus; assembly: GCA_023029165.1. Lineage (NCBI taxonomy): Eukaryota > Metazoa > Chordata > Actinopteri > Cypriniformes > Gobionidae > Gobiocypris > Gobiocypris rarus. The sequence continues at coordinate 18,888,145 of CM040927.1, forward strand.
TGTGTGTGTGTGGGGGCATGTTTTTGTGAAATATCAGGACACAAATGTGTATAATGACATGGGTATGACATAGGTATTACAAAAGAGGGTGAAATATGAGGACGTTCCCCATGTCCTCACTTTTCAAAATGCTTATAAATCACACAGGATGAGGTTTATTTCACAGAAAGTAAACTGCACAGTCTCCTGTGATGGGTAGGTTTAGGGGCAGGGGCAGTGTAGGGGATAGAAAATACAGTTTGTACAGTATAAAATGCATTACGCCTATGGAATGTCCCACATTTCACAAACGTGTGTGTGTGTGTGTGTGTGTGTGTGTGTGTGTGTGTGTGTGTGTGTGTGTGTGTGTGTGTGTGTGTTTTCCAGGTAAACCCTACGTTATGAGGACAAAATGTCCCTACAAAGATTACAATATCTGAAATCCTTGAAGGGATATTTGTTGGGCCACATGAGGAAAACAGCTTATAAACTAGACTTAAATTATGCTTTTTGAACGTTTTCTGTGATGTGTAGGTTTAGGTTTAGGAGACAGAATATAGACATCCCAATAAAACAATTGACAGAGGTGGTGTTTGATGAATTTTGAACTTCTAAAAAAGTTAAACAATGTATGTGTATATATGTGTATTTTCATTATACATATATTCTTCAAATCACTTTTGACATCTTGAAAACAATATATATATTCTGTAGTATATGCTTTAAATCATTTATCATGAGGCTGTTATCATGGCCTCTAAAATAAACCAAAATATTAAAATACTGACCAATTTGGAAATGATACTCTCCGAAGATCACTAAATAAACTAATGATCATGAAAAGTTCCCTTAAAGGTTACTTCAGCAATTAGCATTAGGGCTGTCATTTTTTATTCGATATTCGAATAGGTGTGAAATATCCGTAATCGAACTATAAATAAACTATCCGGTTTTTAAAGTGCCATGTAGCGCATTTTTTACAGTCTATGATTAGACCGTTTGTTTTTTATTTTATTGTTTGCCATCTCATCTAATAGAGTGCGCTCTAAACGTATTGTAGCGTAGGCCCATGACCAAATCAAGCGAATAATAGCCAGTCTGTTTTTAAAATGGAATATAACTCTCAGAACTGACAGCCTGAGCGGACAATTCACCCTTCACAGCAAGTTTTGATTGACAGTAGATCTGAGCAATCAAATCGCCGAATTTGCCGTTTTCTCCGACAAAGTAGTCAGGTGAGTTTGTAGATTAACGTTGGTGGACTTGAACTTGAAAAACGATGAGTACTGACATCTTTCCGCGGTTGAAACAACATTTCTTTTAGTGTTTTTTCATGTTTATTTGATGCTTAGCAATGAACTAGAAGGAAGAGATTATCGGTTCGCGAGCAGCTTTAACTGAGGCGTTACAGTGATCAAGACACATTAAAGAGCCACAAAACTGTATTTATTGTTCACATTACTTTAAAAAAAATGACCATTTGAAAGTTGAGACTTTGTTTCATATTAAAAGTAACTTGCTGTCCTGTCTGTCGGTGTGTTGCCAGTGTCCTCTTTGCTCCGCGATGTATTTTCTCCACATGAGAACGTGTGTGTGGTGTGAGAGCTCCACGCCTTGTCGGACATAGCAACAGAAACTAAAGGGGGTGGGTCTTTGCAAACGGTAGATATTCGAATACATTGCTTGATATTTGATATCCGTTCGAATTAGATTTTTCTAAAAAATGACAGACCTAATTAGCATTAAGCTTTGTATCAGTAGAAACCCAGGAGTATATTCAAATTATCGTACTTACCCCCCTCATATGACCCTGAGACGAGATAATTATGTATTTTATTTCTGGAAAAATTCCTCTGATGACGCAAATATCGTCATTTTGCATCATCGGAGGAGTTTTTGTTCAGAGGCTAAAGACTACAGCCAGCAGGAGGCGCTATTTCCGCATGTTTTCAACATCGCACTCACAGCACTCGGCTCGGGAGCTGCGGAGATTCATGTAAACGGAGCAGTGGAGAGCAAAGTGAGTGTTTCAACTTTTCAAATGAACTCCTATGAAAGTTAAGTTTCCAAAGACATGATCTGAAAATACACCAGACTTTTCACGTGCTGTGAATGCAGCCGCAGCCACGAATCCCGCGATTACCACAGCTCAGCTCATGTGATGAATGTAATCCGATCCTGCTGCGTTTGTGCCGTGACACTCAATCGACTCACTCATATTGAACAGACACGTTCAGTTTTTAATTGTAGCGTCTCTAACTGAACTGATTTTATGAAAATGAACGCGGTGGGCAAGTAAACCAGTAAGCCGTGCCTAGAGCAGCCTCGGGCAGCGAAGCAGTGTATCTGGGAATTGTTGTCTTTCATCCCCATGAGACAAAAATACATTTTCTGTGATTTCTCAGTCTAGAAGGCACCAAATTCAAAAATAATTTCATATTTCTACTACAATAATGACCGAGTTTAAATACATATTCATTTTCCCAGCGCTAAAGTACCCCTTTAAGTTAGGAACGACCCATATACATTCACAGTTAAGCGGATGAAAAAAAAGCATAAGCTAGTAACGTTTCGGTACACGTTTTGACGCTCTTTGATGTGACGTGAGAGATCACTGTACAGGTGCGGCAAGCGAGTACACGCGATCATCTCTTCCTAGTCAAAGAATAAACACTATGAATGAAATAACATCTGAAAAGTTATGTTGAAGAATACATTATAACTAATTGAAACGTATCATATGTCATGTAATCGCTCAATCAGTGTTTTAATGGCAGAAAGAGGTCAATAAAACAGCTTGTAAACAATGTCTCATAGCATTACATTTGCCTCGAGCAGTTCAGTGTCCACAGCTGGTTAGATCACTAGAAAAAAATATTATTTTGCTAAATATATGCACTATATTAGCTTATATTATTAATTATATTCTACTTAACCTTTTAATGAGATCTTGATTATTTAATATATGTTTAAATAAATCTGTCATGAAAATTACAGCCACTGTATATAAATGATTATATTTCAACAACATAAATTTATAATTAGATTTAGAAGTTAATGCAAAAAGTGCCTTATGTGAAGTTTACATGTTTGCATACTATGTGAGTGTTGATTATGTAAAAATAAAGAGCAATGATCTGTTTTACACTTTACAGCATTAGCAGAGATTTTTTTTTTTCTTTTAGAAACTTAGCCGATAATTGAATTAATTTAAGGACATAATTTGTTCAGTAAACCACTGTTTAATAAAAAATAAAGTTGTATTTAGTTCTCTCCCCAGCTGTACCGAATCCCTACCAAACCGTCAAACTTCAAACCCGAGATACGTACCAAACCGTCAGCTTTGTGTACCGTTACACCTATAAGCTAGTAATACTTAAAGATCATAATTCCACCAACTACTTCAAACACTCCTCTGTAGTTACCAAAAGCAGAGATCCGTACATCTAGTGTAAAGAGCCTATCATCATGTGCTTTCCGACCCGCTTTCATGCAATACTTCCTGGATTTGATTACAAAGAATTATTAGTCAGGCTTTTGAAATGTTATCTGCCCATAACAGCATTAAACTTCAGTGTGCTAAGCCGAAAAGTGAGGTTGGCCTATGTGGTTGTGCAATGAGAACAATAATATAACTCCTGTCAAGTCAATTGAAACTCATTTTCTAACAAACGCCATTTGTCTGGCATTAGCATACAGATGAAGGAGAACGAGAGAACAGCCATGAAGCACGGATCCATTCAATTCATCTGTTAAAGTGCAGGACAGCTACACCACCATCAAAATCAATTTCCTCATACCACCATTTGATCTGCAATCGCGCACAGAAGCGCAGATAAAGTTACGTGCTAACGCAAGGAAAGTGCAGCCGCCTTTCAATTTAAACATCAAGTCTAAATTCCTCCCATTAATGCTGCTCAATGCTGAGTGTTTTATAATTATGGACTGTTAATTAAAGTTCAGTTCAACTGCATTTATCCCAGAATTCATTGCAGGCACTTGAAGGAGCTTCGGTGTAAAACAGCTCCCTTTGCAAAGGGTTTCACGAATGGGCAACAGATCAAATATTCTCAGGCTGATTACAAAGCGGAGTGAGCAGAGGGAATAACTGACTGTTATGAAATGAGCGACGAACATTGGGAGAGGTCCTTTATGGAGAAGGGGGAAAGAAAATCCAATTGTATCCCAGGCTTAGGGGTATTACTGAAAGGCATAACTCTGATAAGCCCATTGGTGGTCTACATTAATCGACATGTCTTTTTCAAAGAGAAGAAGAAAGCCCTCCGCTCTGCAAACAACCTCCTTCAAAAACAGCACATGCTTTCTGAAATCTGTATTTGTGGAGCGCTGAACGGCCCATTATGAAAATGTTCAGAGGGGCCATTACTGCAAATATTCCCACCGTGGGCATGTAACCAAGCACCTAATAAGCATTTCTGCTAAGGCACACAGTTTCCCATAGTCTTGTAGCTTGGAAGACAGACTTCAGTGAACGTCTGAAAAACTAAAGCTTAGTCATAAAAACGTACAAAATGACAGGAAAAATATGGAAGATAGACAAATCTGGGGAAATTCGCAGCAAAGACAATGGCAACCAGCAGGTGGCTTGTGCTGAACTAACTTCTGGGGAAATTATTTTCCATGAGAAGGAATGGGATGCTGTCGGCAAGCAATGAATACATCATCGTTTGGTGCTTCTTTTACTATATTTTTCTCTCTGCTTGTGCATGTTCCCACTCACCAAACAATTTTTAAAAAAAATTGATGTTACGATGCTTTGATTGATGCTATGTTTTCTCTCTCTTCCCTTTGTAGGACTGAACAGATCTGAAAAGATGACATTTTTTCTTCTCTTCAAAATGGTTTAAATCTCATATCTATTTTAGTCGAAAACCAACTGCATGTCTACAACTGCCCACGTGTACAAATACACGGCAAACTACATCCCCTCATCTCGGTAACCTGAGACTAAAGTAAGACGAGAGTCATCCGTCACAACCCTGGAATACAAGCAGCTATCCAAACAAGCACTGTGGATTTGGTCTAAACAACAGAGAGGAGCACTGGCAGTTTGCAGGAGAGGTCTGAGCTGTTTTCCCAGGTTGCAGTTAGGGTCAGGTTTCTCGTGGATGCACAATGCCCCCTTTAGGCCAAAGTGTCAAACTGCCCAGCAGGTCCAATGAAGACTGCAGTGAAGCTGGAGGGATCCAAACATCTGAGACATGGTACTTGTACTTCACATTATACAAATTACATTACACCCATGAGATCAAAATAAACATGATATTCAAAATGCCTTCGTATTTGGTATGTTCCACTTTCACATTCTTTCACAATTTCACATACACTCTAAAAAAATGCTGGTTTGTTTTAACCCAATGTTGGGTCAAATATGGACTAACCCAGCATTTGGGTTGTTTTAACCCTGCGGTTGGGTTAAATGTTTGCTTAAGACAACCCAATTGCTGGGTTAAGACAACCCAATTGCTGGGTTAAAACAACCTTTGCTGGGTTAGTCCATATTTGACCCAACATTGAGTTGTTTTTTTACCCAGCATTTTTTTGAGTGTATGATAAATCTGATACATCCCTTGTAAATATCGTATTTGCTCTATAGACAATGTGAACATCAAATTTAGAGGAAGTTGTTGATTTTAAGTATTTAAATTTCAAACTAAGATGTTTTAAATTGATTAACATTTACAACGAAGACAATGTTACAGAAGATTTCTATTTCAAATAAATGTTCTTTTGAACTTTTTATTGAAAGAATTTTACATATCGTGTTATCAGTGAATGAGTTAATTAACTAAACTAAATGATCTACTAAAAGCTGGGCCACACTAAAAGATTTTTAAAATCTTCTAAGATTTTCAAAACGTGAGAGACCAGAAACATGACGATAACAAATCATAGATTTAACTGTTTTGCTCCTCTAGTGTATGGAGTGCCACGGTGTGACCAGGAAAGCACATCACACACAAACAGATTCCATTCACAAACCACCAGAGTCCCGTCATGAATATGGCAAATAATCGCAAAATCTTCTGCATCAAACATAACTAGAGTAAGCAAACATGGCAGATGACCGGATGACTGCTTTTTACAGAACATTTGAGGGGAAAAAAGAAAAAATGTTTAGATGAAAATCACAGAAACGATGTGAACATGGACTTTAGTGGGAGCTGGAGGGGAGTTTAGTCATAATTTACTAAAATGACAGGAGGAATAAGAAAGGCATTGACACATCTGGGGAAATTCGCAGCAAAGCAGTGGCACAGACAACAGTAACCAGCAGCCGTAGAATATTTACGATTTAAGATCGGGGTTGCTCCAACATTTTTTAAGCAGATTCAGTCACTCTTAACACACCTCACACCACAGGAAAATCTGATAAGATAATCTGTAGAACCATCAAGATAATCGGGACTTTATCTAGGATTGTCAGAATGGGAGAAATAAGTCCAAAATTGGCCTGATTATCTTGTAGTGTGTGGCGGCCTAAAAGGGATAGTTCAATGAAAATTACCCGATGATTTACTCACCCCTCAAGTCATCCTAGGTGTATATGATGTTCTTCTTTCAGACGAATACAATCAGAGTTATATAAAAAAAAAAAGTCCTAGATCTTCCAAACTTTATATGGCAGTGAATGGCTGTTTCTGTTTTGAAGTCTATAAAAGTGCGTGTATCCATCATAAAAGTGCTCCACACGGCTGCAGGGGATTAATAAAGGCCTTTTTTTTCTTAAAAAGGCATCGCTTTGCTTCAGTAGGCCTTTATTAAACCCCCGTAGCTGTGTGGAGCACTTTTATGATGGATAGATGGTCCATTCAGAGAAAACCACGTGAAAGATGAAGACAGAATCATTGCTGGTGTTCAGTCCAGATCTGACAAATCCACATTCAGAGAGTTTTCCCTTCTGTTTTGAAGTTACACAGTGCAAGTAAAAAGTCAGTTTGCCCTAGGGTTGGGTACCGAAATCTGTACTTTTAAGGACACCGACCAAATAACGCCGGTACTACAGAGTACCGATTCACATGAACGCATGTCCGTCATCTCCAGAGCCGCTCTGAGAGTCACTTCACGAGAATTTTATGGTTTCATTCGGGAAAAACTATGGTCATAAACACAAAATAAAAGTTTGATTTAAATTGACAAATATTATACTGTTGTACAGTAGAATTGAGATGCATCTCAATGTAATACTAATAACACTAATGTAATAATAATACATTATCAAAACTTTATATTTTAAGTAATATCACAATTTTTCTTCCATGTTCTAATTTTACACAACACCGAATTTGTGGGAAATCCTTTCATAGAAGTCTAATTAAAAAGAAAAAAAATATAATATGGTTGTTTATATGAATTCAATTAAGTAGCTAGTAGCCTACTATTTACTGGTAATATTAAAGTAAACAAACATCACAGACAATGGCCGCTCTGACATAATGTCAATAACACTTCTATAAATGACATCTTTACAGTTATTGATGTGTCCCTTAAGTACCGAAAAAGGTACTATTGGGTACCAGTTAAAATGTGAACGGTACCCAACCCTATTTTGCACTGTTTGAATTTCCTGACACCCCTATTTAACATGCGCAACATTAGGTTGAGCTGACACGTTCCTCTTGGACATTATGACACTCAAATCTTCAACAATAAGGCTAAGCCTCCTAAAGGATCCGGAAAATACCTGAGACAATCCCTGCACTTTTGCTTTCAAAAGGTTAAAAGGTCAAGCCACAGATCTGCAAGAGTGCGAGACAGTTTCAGAATTGAGGTCAGTATCATTTCCATTTGCAATCAGCAATGCAAATTTCGTGGAAAAAGGCAAGCGAGAGAACGTGTAGTATTACAGGAGGCCCTGAGCCTGAATCCCATCATTCTGACAATATTAACAGGGCTTTTTAAAAGGGAATTCGGTTCTTCTCTCTCTCTCAGTTATTTCACTGTTCATTAGAGCAGCAACTGCCATGGGCAGCGGCCATCGATTTTCATTCCTGATGCAACATTGCAACAATCACAAGTTTGCACATCAACTCACTTCTACTGTCCAGTCTGAACTGTGGACTTAGATTTGAAGAGTGTGTGTGTGTGTGTGTGTGTGTGTGTGTGTGTGTGTGTGTGTGTGTGTGTGTGTGTGTGTGTGTGGGGCAATGTTTTAACCCTTTTTGTTTATAATGTACAGAATGACCTACATTGATACAGCCACTATATTTGTTTTTATTGGCTTTATTCATTACATTGTTTGGAGGACAGCATTGGACAAAGTGTGAAATAACATTGTTTTAAATAATGGATTAAAATTAAATTAATTTAAAAAATATATATATTAAATTTCTGTTGTTGTTGTTGTTGTTGTTGTTGTTGTTGTTATTAGTTGCAGCCCTAACACACCCACACACACACACACACACAGTCCTCCCCACCACCTCCTCAATACAGAAAGCACTCTCTAACACACACACACACACTTTCTCTTGCTCACAACACTGCAGAATCAATACTACTGAAAATTACTTAGACTTGAAGTCTTCAAATTGCCCAAGCTCTCTTGCTCTAAAACAAATCACAGACGTCAAAAGAAAAACATCCTTGAAACAAGGACTGCTGTTACTGAACTTCTGCAAAACAGTTTTATTTGTGAGTTGAGAAGACTTCAAGCCTGACTAAAGTTTTCCATCTTGGCTTAGAGGAAAACCATTGCTGCTATTACTTATGCGACTATTTTGTATAGTGGTATTAGTAGCAGTAATGGCTGTCTTCACTGATTTATACATGGTAAGAAAGTTTAAACATGGTTAAAAACATGCTAAATTGAACTGAGATCACAACACTAAATTCATCATCTTTCAGACAAATAAAATCATAGTTGTATTAAAAAAAGTTCCTGACAAATCCAAGCTTTATAATGGCAGTAATTGTGGCTGTTTTTTAAGTCCATAAATGTGCATCTACAGGTCCTTCTCAAAAAATTTGCATATTGTGATAAAAGTTCGTTATTTTCCATAATGTAACAATACAAATTTAACTTTCATATATTTTAGATTCATTGCACACCAACTGAAATATTTCAGGTCTTTTATTGTTTTAATACTGATGATTTTGGCATACAGCTCATGAAAACCCAAAATTCCTATCTCAAAAAATTAGCATATCATGAAAAGGTTCTCTAAACGAGCTATTAACCTAATCATCTGAATCAACTAATTAACTCTAAACACCTGCAAAAGATTCCTGAGGCTTTTAAAAACTCCCAGTGGTTTTGGTCCAGAAGGCCATCATTGACACCCTCAAGCGAGAGGGTAAGACACAGAAAGACATTTCTGAACGAATAGGCTGTTCCCAGAGTGCTGTATCAAGGCACCTCAGTAAGAAGTCTGTGGGAAGGAAAAAGTGTGGCAAAAAACGCTGCACAACGAGAAGAGGTGACCGGACCCTGAGGAAGATTGTGGAGAAGGACCGATTCCAGACCTTGGGGACCTGGAAGCAGTGGACTGAGTCTGGAGTAGAAACATCCAGAGCCACCGTGCACAGGCGTGTGCAGGAAATGGACTACAGGTGCTGCATTCCCCAGGTCAAGCCACTTTTGAACCAGAAACAGCGACAGAAGCTCCTGACCTGGGCTACAGAGAAGCAGCACTGGACTGTTGCTCAAATTTTGCATGTCATTCAGAAATCAAGGTGCCAGAGACTGGAGGAAGACTGGGGAGAAGGAAATGCCAAAATGCCTGAAGTCCAGTGTCAAGTACCCACAGTCAGTGATGGTCTGGGGTGCCATGTCAGCTGCTGGTGTTGGTCCACTGTGTTTTATCAAGGGCAGGGTCAATGTAGCTAGCTATCAGGAGATTTTGGAGCACTTCATGCTTCCATCTGCTGAAAAGCTTTATGGAGATGAAGATTTCGTTTTTCAGCACGACCTGGCATCTGCTCACAGTGCCAAAACCACTGGTAAATGGTTTACTGACCATGGTATTACTGTGCTCAATTGGCCTGCCAACTCTCCTGACCTGAACCTTATTGAGAATCTGTGGGATATTGTGAAGAGAAAGTTGAGAGACGCAAGACCCAACACTCTGGATGAGCCGCTATCGAAGCATCCTGGGCCTCCATAACACCTCAGCAGTGCCACAGGCTGATTGCCTCCATGCCACGCCGCATTGAAGCAGTCAATTCTGCAAAAGGATTCCCGACCAAGTATTGAATGCATAACTGAACATAATTATTTGAAGGTTGACTTTTTTTGTATTAAAAACACTTTTCTTTTATTGGTCGGATGAAATATGCTAATTTTTTTAGTTTTTTGGGTTTTCATTAGCTGTATGCCAAAATCATCAGTATTAAAACAATAAAATACCTGAAATATTTCAGTTGGTGTGCATTGAATCTAAAATATATGAAAAGTTTAATTTTTACCGTTACATTATGGAAAATAATGAACTTTTATCACAATATGCTAATTTTTCGAGAAGGACCTGTATATCCATCATAACTGCTCCACACGGCTCTGAGGGGTTAATAAAGGCTTTCTGAAGAGAAACAATGCGTTTGTGTAATAAAACTATCCATATTTAAAACTTTATATAGTAAATTATCTAGCTTCTGGCCGATTGCCTTCCGTATTCAACTTACGGAAAAAGTGTAGCGCCTCCCGCAGTTCAAAATGCTTATGCTATGTCTGACAACATTGCACACCAGTTTACGCTCATCACATGTAGCATAAGCACTGAGAACTGCGGGAGGCATTACACTTTTTCCATAAGTTCCATAAGATTTGCTTCAGAAGGCCTTTATTAAACCCCCAGAGCCGTGTGGAGCAGTTATATGATGGATATGCACTTTTATGGACTTCAAAAACAGCCACATTTACTGCCATTATAAAGCTTGGATTCGTCTGAAAGAAGAACGTGATATACACTTAGGATGATTTGAGGGTGAGTAAATCATGGGCTAATTTTCATTTTTGGGTGAACTAACCCTTTAAAAATTAATTTCTTTAAAAGAAAATATATCCTTTTGTTTTTAGAGCGTCGTAACTTTGCAGATATTTTTATGCATATATTTTAACAGTAACATTAAACACTAACTAAAGTTTAAAAAGTGAAATCATAAATCAACCACCCCTTTAAACTAACATGCATGAAGAGTGGTATTGTGTCATTTTGTGAATGTTAGGAGTTCTACAGTTGCATGTGTATTTATGAATGTGAATTTACTTTATCAAATCAAAAGATTCCTCTAGTGCTTTTAGCAACATAAGCTCCGGTTTATGTTGCGGGACTCTTTTTTGATGATGAGAGAGTGCACGCTAGCCCTACCTCCCTCCTTACAAGTCGTGTAGATAAGGAGTGCTCTTTTCCCACTTTCAGCTGTCAATTACAAAAGAGCCGAGGCCCGTCTTTGGTTAAACATGCAAGTGCTCTCCATTCAGCTTTGTGACTCATAGAACATTAAATGTGCAGAGTGCATTAGACTCCATTACTGCATTCATCTCTGGCTACGTCTCACCACGTTATGGGGCAAAACGTTTCTGAACAGCTCCCATAAACACAAAACGACACTCTCCCCTCCTGAGCACAAAGCCTGCACAACATTTTCAAATGGTGAAGTGCTCAACCGTATGCTTCACACAACTCAAGTTTTTTTTTTTTTTCTTTACACTTTTATTTTTAGTTTAGGTTGACTGTTTGTTCTCATTTTTTGCTAGACAGATATTTTTGGCATGAGTTTCAACGCTATATTTAACAGCTTCACTATCTGACCGCTCTGTCAGACAGCATTTTTTTTATACTCAGTGTTTGTTTTGCTTACTTTGCGAACCGACACCTTGTGTGAAAAAAAGAAAGAGAGCAATTAAAATTTCTGCACCTATCACGACCCTGATGTCAGTTGCTATTTCAATTAGCAGCTCTGACAAGAAATTTATTTCTATGAAAAAATAATTGGCCATCCAGAGAGTGATTTAAAAACCCATTTAACATGCTTACAGCCTCACCTCTCTCAGCATGCAGCATGAAGTCACCCAGAATTAATTACTGTTGCCATTTAATTTCATGCTGCCTGACATTTCCAATGCAAACTCTACAGGGCCCGAGTGTAAAACCAACACACTTTATTAACTAATATTGCTGTATTAAAACTAATTATTTGTTTTCAGTGACTGGATGTAAAGGCAACAAAACAGTCACAATTAGATGCTAGATTGGTAGAGCTAATCTTTACAGTATAATTGTCGGCGTTAACGCTTGACGGAGGGCGTGGCTGAAGCTTGGCCGTTATAGTGACAACAGCCAATCACGCGTCTGCTCTAGGATTGCATGAACGCAATTGGTTAGCGCCTGCTCTAGGGTATTTGCATAGGGCGATCTGATTGGATGACGCCTCCGTTGGCGCTTGAAAAGTTGAGAAATCTTCAACTTCTGCCGCTTGCAACGCGAGTAAAGCGACGCGACGGAACCCACAATTCAGTTCGGCAACAGATGATGTCACCCATTCAAAGTAAATGAGAAGCGTTGACGCCTACGCCGTGTGAATGGGGCGTTGACGCCTGACGCCGTGTGAATGGGGCGTATTTGTGTTTAAAAATAAATAAATAGATAAAAACATATCACAGCATTTAGTGTACTTAAAGAGACCCCTTCTTTTGAGTTGAGAAAGAAAGTCATACAGGTTTAGAACAACATGAGGGTCAGTAAATGACTATCCCTTTAAATAAAAGAAAATCATCAGAAAACATTAAATGAACGGCTTAAAATAAACGTGCATTTAAAGGGGATAACCACTGATAATTAATTTATTTCCGGATCTATTTCAAAGATGTCACACAATTCAGCTGGATAAATGATTTCTCTAAGACTCCTCAGAAAATGAATCAAAAAGAGTGAACACAGCGAAGGAGAATGACGCTGCCTCCACACAGCCATTTCATAACTATTTGCATGAAATATTGAAATGTTATATAATGTGAGGTTGAGCCAATGCGCATGTATAGTCTCATGCACAAATCGCAGGACACTGACTGGTGGGCACTGATGGGAACTGGAGCTTCAAACAGAAGCTACAGTGACAGGATTATGTTACCAATTGGCCTTTGGCCTTTTTTATTTAGAAGATTATTGCATTGTAGTTTCTCCCATTCATAGTAATATGTAAACAATTTTGGTATATACATAGAATTTGCAATCACCACTTGGTCTCATTTTTGTAATATTTTTCATTTTTACAGGAAACATTCTCCCAAAAAGTCCATCATTAAAAAAAGAATAGTAAAAAAAAAAAGTTTCAGTAAAGAACATCTTAAATATTAGTCTCTAAATAAATAAATATTTTGCCTTCAGAAGAAGTTGAATGGCCTTTTTCATGCTTTTCTAGTCATTATAAGAAAAGACTAAGAGCATTATATAAAACATTATGCATGTCAGCAGCCACACCTTTCTAATACAGAAAGAACATAAACACCAGATTAACTAAATTCTGCTCACCAATAAAGTCCTCGAACTCAGGTTATGAAATATAATATTATTACATGATCTGAAGTAGGCCTTTTGAGCAAGGGCCTCAAGAGGTTTCTTTATTACAGTAATATTCCTCAACGCTAAAAGCAATAAAAGGATTAAAATCGGAAGAGAAAAAAAACGTTTATGATGATGACCAGGCGGTCCTTGCACCAACCTCTCTGCAAAATTAGGAGAATAACCATGATAATCAATCAATTTCACTCCTTTCATAGAGTTATGACGTTGTTTTTCTTTGCAAGATCCAGAAGAGAAGACTGCGAGGGCAGCGGAAATCAGGCTCATAAAGGTGAATAAATAGACCAATCTCGTCCACTGGCGTGGTGGTCGTTAATATAGTTACCGTTATAGTTCTTTATAGTTATTGTTCCTGGTTCTTGGTGTGAACGGGACTTAAGTCAGGGAGGGTGGTTGTCTTTCTTCTAACATCTGAGATGTTCAAAAGGAGCCAAATCCATATGATGATGCAATTCACTTACTCAAGTAAGAAATTGGCTATTAGTGCTACTGCCTGATAGACTTAACAGTTCTCAGAGGGATAGAAAGAAACTTTTCTTCATTCACCTGCTTCTAGAGAATGGCTCCATCTGAAATAGCATACTTCCCCACTATGTAGTAGGTGAAAAGAGTAGCATGTATAAATTCGCAGTATCCATAAAACGTAAAGTACCAAAAAAAGAACCTGGATGACTTACTACTTCCAGCGAGAATCTGAAGTGTGCATTCGAAGAACACCTTACTATCCCATGAGAGGAGAGGAGTTGTAAATGGCAGTGACTGCCATGTGACCTACCATGTCATAAGACAACATGGTGAATATAGGACGTCCAGATTAATTATACTACACACATTAATACTATATAGAACAACGGCCATGAACGAATTATTTACTCAAAAGAAGTACCTATAGAGAGCATGTGATTTCAGACTCAGCCAATGACACCTCAGAGGTAAAGGACTCAGGATGGTAAGACTAACCATCACATGCGTTTGAGTGCGAAACCTGTGGGATTTAATAAAGTGTGCAATACCCGCAAACCTGCACCAAAATTCAAGACCTGTAGACGTTTAGACGAGTTAGTGAGAGGAGGCGGGTGTGTGTGTCAAACTCTCAATTCGCAGTCAGAGAGAAGAAACAGAGAGAACTCGCTGCTGGTATTGGTGTATCAAATCTGCCGAAAAGGAGTATTGAACAGTTTCAGATATTTCAGTATCAATACGCATCACTGTCCAATACAATAGTTATTAGCTTGGATTAAAGTGAAACTTGTAAATTGTTTACAATCCATTTTCCTATGTAATATGTAATATGATGTATTTATGAGTTTAAAAATTACAGCAAGTTCAAACATTGGAGGAAAATTTTTGCAAAAGACCCTAGCGATAGTTTTTGTGTTTTTCAAGAGAACATTGCAGTATCCATTTCCAGCATGACTGCTGGAAACAAAGACAATTTCCCGCAATCGCAGAGATTCTTTCTGATTGTTCTTTTCATCGTATTATAGCTTTGAGATGGAAACATCATTCCAGGAATCTAAACTCAAAAACACTGGAGCAAATGGGGCTTTAAGAATCAGTCCAAAGCATGGTTGCTATAATGCGATTACTTTCCTAGCCTGAGCCACTGGCCTTTGATGGATGAATAGCCATTCGTCTGCCTGATAAGTCGTCTCCCTCATACTCCTTTAAACCTATTACTTTCCTAATTCAATGCCACAAACACAACAAAACATTTCGTATTATTTTATGCGACCACTGACGTGAAGAATGCGCCAACAAACTTGTTAAAATAAGCACAGACCATGGTGCAACTGAACGCATGATTCATTTTGCTTACTGTTGCAGTTTCACATCGGTATGATTGCGTCAGACCACAAGATTAGACCAGCGCTCTACTCAGCCTGTTTTCTCATTTCCTGATTTCTTTGCTGACTGACCTTACTGCAACCTTTGCGTAAAGTTTTAGAGGGGAAAGTTGTCTTGTAAACAAAAGCAGTTTTCAGGAAGGGACAAACACGAAAACTCTCTCAAGGTCTTTGAGGAGTAAAACTTAAAAGATCCTCTGTGGTAAAGCCTTCCCACTGGGTCCACAATTCTGTCCCAGACCTCTGAAAACAACAGCCCTTCGTTCCAAACACCTAAAATACTTAATAAGTCATAAAAGTAGGCAATTCCAGAAAAAAAGAAGAAAAAAAGCATACAAATATTCACAACATAATGCAACACTGACTTTACAGAGTGTCCGATAGTAAATGAAAATGTAAATATTTATAACAGACAGCAGTTTCAGGCATGAACCGCAACACTATTTATGACAGGAATGTTAAACTATTGATCTCAATGACTGATGCTGAAATAAACATCTTGAGTGAACACATCTAATCAATGGCAATCTCCCACACAATTTTTTGTGTTCCTGTAGTTCCTGTAAGCACTTGAAGTTCCCATGTCTCTCTTTATTGCCAGTTTCCTTGACTTGAGGTAAACCATGACAATGTTATCTATCTGCTCCCTCACTGCAGCAGAACCCAATTAACACGCATCCATTTCTGCAGAACAGCTACTATAAAACTGCTCCTTTCCATTCACAACAAACTGATAGATTTAAGACAGCGCCTAAAATAAAGAGGCAATAATGGGCACAAAGTAAATAGATTTGTAAATAGATCTAACCATACAAACAAAAGGAAAAGTCCTTTTTACACGTTTGTTCCTTGGTTTCATCCTGAAAAGGAAACAATATCCCTGTGCAAGAACATCCACGCCATATCAATACAGAACTGTTATAAACAGCGAGGGGGGAACTGGAGAAAAACAAAAATCCTGTAAATCCTGTAAGCATGCATCAGCACAAACAAGAAATAAAACAGTAGTCATGTCTGTACCACTTATAGACACTAGAGGTCAGGCAAGCACAACAAATGTAAGTGCAAAGACTGCAAACCTTTCAGCTAAACTTGAACTAAGAATAACAGTGCCACACACTTGTGCACTAATAGCCTTGCTAATGTACTAAAGCTGTGATACTCAAAAACAACTCACCAGCATTCACTATGGCATCCACTTCCAGGATGGTGATGTCACCTTTGTACAGAGACACTTTGTCAGCCAAGGAGACAGACGGATGTTCCTCTTCCTCAGTAGCTGTGCAGTAAAGATAGAGTAAAGTTAACTTACACAAAAGATACCATTTCAACTGCATGTTGACTCTCATTATTGATCAGAACAAAACAGGTTCATCAAAAGTCTTACAACACTGTACTGACCAATATTCATCTGGAATCACTCAAAAGTCAAAACTAGTTTTGAAAGATGGAAAAGGACTACATTATATAAATTGAGAAGTGGTAGAGAGGACTGTGGCCCCTGGTCAAAAACAAATAGACTTTGTCAGAGACAAGAAAATAAAAACGTATGGACAAATTTGACTGATTTGTTTAATATCAATTGTGCCCATGTACTGTATAAAAAAGCATCACGGTTTTCACAATAATATCAAGCAGCATAATGGGTTTCAACTGATCATTTTCTGAAGGATTATGAGACATTGAAGACTGGACTAATTAATGCTAAAAAAATATTAAAAAATAAAATCATCTTTGCCATCACAGGAATAGAGTATATCTTAAAATGTATTAAAATAGAAATGTATAATAGCTACAATATTACTATTTTTACTATATTTTTAATCAAATAAATGTAGCTTTGGTGAGCATAAGAGACTTCTCAAAAACAATAAAATCTCTAGATGTCAAACTTAAATGGTAGTCTAAGTGTACACACATATACAGGGGTTGGACAATGAAACTAAAACACCTGATTTAAGACCAAAATAATGTATTAGCATGGTGTATGGCTTCATTTTGCGGCCAATACAGCATAATTTTGTCTTGGAAATGACACATACAAATCCTTCACAGTGACCAGAGGGATTTTGAGCCCTTCCTCTCCCAGAACAGTGGCCAGGTCACTGTGATGCTCGGAGGAAAATGTTTTCTGACTTGCTCCTCTCAAACACCCCAAAGTGGCTCAAAAATATTTAGATCTGATGACTGTGCAGGCCATGGGAGATGTTCAACTTCACTTTTATGTTCATCAAACTATTCTGTCAGAAGTCTTGCTGTGTGTATTGCTGCATTGTCATACTGATACATGGCACCCCCTTCAGGCTGCATTGTTTGAGCCAGGGCCTAAAATGAACTGGCACTTTTGGCACTTTTTTCCCCAAGTGCCAAATGAGAGTAAAAAAAAAAATGCAATGCAATGCTGTGACAACATGACCGTGAACAATCCTGACCGATGCACTGTACAGTTGAAGGGTCAGTGTCAATGTAAATATTAAAGCGCTGGAACTTTTTTACAGCCTATGGCTGGAAGACGCAAAAGGGAATTTGTTACTCACGAGCTGTGTGGGAAGTTTAAACATCCGAAGCGCATGCCCTGAAAGTTGAGCTCTCTTTCATTCTTTCCTGCGCTTGAATTAGAGGTGAAACGGTTCTCGGTAAAAAAAAATTAAAAAATAAAAAGACAGAAAATCGAACAGTAGGCCTACTGTTCTCCACCCACGGTTAGGCACGCACTTGCACCTGACGACGCATCTATTATAGGTTGTAACTTGAAAATAACACATACAATAGACAGTTCCGCTTATGTATGTTTCTGTCGATGGATACACATGCTGGCTCCTCAGTGATACATTACAACAGCGATATAAAAGAAAAACACGGGTAAAAGGTCTCTCTTTGGAACTTTGTTCAATGCATGCAAATGCACCATATGTTCGAATATGACCAGTCATATCAACGCTATCTCACGACCAATTCGTACAAAAGGTGTCTAATTCGTACTCATACTCATGACCGGAAAAGCGGAAATAGCGGCAGAATAACTTTTTTTTTTTTAAGTCCCGCTGCTGGCGAGGCTCGTGTTGTTCATCTCATTAACAATCACTCCAGCGGCCTTGCTCAGCTCCACAACACTCGGTCCTGCTCTGCTTCATACTACAGTAACGTTAAATATCCATGAACATGATTTCTGCCCGAGTCCTATCCCGATTCTTTTCCACCGGCTGTGAGGTGAAGACCACATGTCCCAAGACGCTGCGCTCAACATTGGCATCATCAAACTACCCCTTTGTTTTGAACAGGTTCCCTCTAGCGGACGGAAAAGTTGCATAGTGCACCTTTAAGCCTTTCTAATTTAAACATTCAAAAGCCAGAAGAGAACTTGTGTGCGCAGTGGAATAAGATTTGTCTCTGTACACTCATCAGAATGGTGCACACGTCTCTCAGCGCGCAAATTAAGTTCTCTCAATTCTTGGTCTTGAACAGACAAACTCACACAAAAATTATGTCCACATGTCCAAATGATGTCCATCTAACTATGCAGTCGAGACATTGCATATCCGTGCATTAGGTCTTAAAGGGGCAGTAGCCTTTACTGCTGTTTGTTTAATGTCGAATAACAAAAGACAAGGACATCACTCACTGCTCTTGATTTAATAGCTTTGTAAGTTTAATAAGGATACATTTTTTATTAACATTGCATATTGGACTGTATTATTTTACATTTGATCAATTTCTGTACCTGTAAACTAATGTTAGACCTACCTGAAAAACCTAAAAAAAAGGACTGTTTATTTTGATTAGTATCTTTGATTGTTTTTATTTGTGCTGCTGCTTGTATTTAAATGATTTGTTCTTATTTTCTTTATTTTTACCTGACAGTTGTCCTTTTTCCCCTAAACCTAGCAAATACCGAACCGTACCGAAACCATAAACCTAAAACCGTGATACAAACTAAACCGTGAGCAATCTGAACCGTTACACCCCTAGCTTGAATGGACAATTTAATTCAAGTTAAAAATGCCTGTTTCGGCGAGTATCCTAGTAAAAATAGTTGGTTAAAAAGTTTCTGTTCTTTGTGATTCCATTTTTCAAACTTTAGTTAGTGTGTAATGTTGCTGTTAGAGCATAAATAATACCTGTAAAATGATAAAGCTCAAAGTTCAATGCCAAGCGAGATATTTTATTTAACAGAAGTTCCCTTTCAAAGCCAGCAGCGAACGGCCAGTTTGGACTACACCCCTGCACTTCCTGCTTTAATGACATCACTACAACAGTTTGCTGACTAACCCTCCGCCCACAAGAATACAGCACGTCGTCTTGTTGCTCGCCCACGAGGAGAAGTGTGTGTTTGTCGCCATGTCTACAATCACATTGAGCGCATGCATCTCCCCGTTATGGTAAGAGGCGTGACCTTTCCGGGAAACGTGCGCTAAGATGCTGTCGAATCACAACACGGGAACCGCTGGCACAATCAGAACTCGTTACGTATTTCTGAAGGAGGGACTTCATAGAACAAGGAAATCATCAGGCCGTTTTCTCATCAGTGATAACCTTTATTTTTTAAGTGTGTAGGCCACGCACAGTAACTATCCTCCATTTGAAATCAATTCAAATTCAAATATTACAATTGCATGCAGTCTCTGAATTAATAAGAGGTTATGAAAGCTGTATAAAAGAGATTTAGAGTTTAGCATCTCACACTGCAGGACCTCAAGAGCTTTTCATGTCAACTCAACTGGCACTTATCTGTAAGACACTTACAAGGGTTTCGATGCCGTTTTGAACACACAGGACACATTAAACAACAGGATCATAAAAACAATCGCCCCTTTGCACGAGTTATACACAATGACATGTAAGCATCAACTCACAAATGACCAAATAAACAAGTAACAATTCTTTTTTTTTTTTCTCTCTCAATGTTTAGTAGATGTTTAGTAAAGGTATATGGAGGGGATCTTGCACATCACACGCATTACTGGCTCCGCGAGCTGTCCGTCAAACCATCCATGGTTTTTGTTGGATAAAGGCAATCAATGCCTAGCCAATGCCTTGCCAAAAAAGGTTTGATTGATGGACATAGTAACCAATCAAAAGGCATTATCCTGCGCTGTGTTTGTAAGCATTATTGGTGAATACTCCTCTGCTCACTGTCTCCATGGCATCCGTGCGCCTGCCTGTCAGATTGCGCAACACCGCAGTGGAGTGCGCAGACTCTATGACTGGCTGTTTTTATCAACTGAATTAGTTTTTTACACTTTGAAAAACTAAATCAACTATTTACAAAATTTACAAAATTTACAGTGTTCGTGTTTTCAAAAGTAAATAAAAGTAGAGACACGCCCACTTGCGTCAACCCCCCACAGGCGCATCGGTGGGGGTTAAGAAGTTAAATAAACTCTGTGCATATATGTAGATGATTCTGGTCTGCTTATAAATAAATTGTGAAGATTTTTAATTCCAACTATTGCAGTCTGTCAGTGTGAATGGTAACAAAATCACCTCTATGTCCAACAGCCTTGAGCGCACGATCACTTCCGGTGCGTGAGGTCTGTACACAATCTGGCATAGTTTACACAAGTGCCGGAAGTGATCACTGTTGGACATAGTGGTGTATTAGAGGTAAACAATTATATAAATACTGTTCGGTTTCTCACACAAACCAATCGTTTTGTGTCTAAGACCTCAATGTTTCGTTCAACAGCCGCAGGGTTTCATTTGGATTTGTCTGTGCATGTCTTTTTTACTCTCATATATTTTGTTACCATTCACATGCATTATACAACTGACAGACTGCAACGGTTGGAGTTAAAAAATCTTCATTTGTGTTCTACTGATGTCACCTATATCTTGGATGCCCTGAGGGTAAGCAGATAAACATCACATTTTCATTTTTGGGTGAACAATCGCTTTAATTCAGTTACATTAAGTTAATTTGGTTAACTGATCCAAATGTTCATAATTAATTGTTACGAGTTATGATTAATTATTAATATATTTCCTTTGAGCTAATTTGTTACACTTCCTTTTGGCATCAAATACCAAAGCTGACAGAACACTGCACATTTGAACACATTTGTAAGTATATTTAAATCTACAAATAATTCACATTTTCAAGCAGCTTTGTACAAGCTCCAGAACAGAGGAGAAAAAAAACAATGAAATCAGATCTGGTTGGTTAAAGCACTGGCATGTAACACTATGCATATGGGTTAACAGAACAGATAGCAATCCAACGAATAGAGCATCCAAACCATCAGGCCTCAAACTGCTGGCATTGGCCAGTTGGTCAGCTCTATTTAATGGAATAGGCAGCAGACCAAATATGCGCAAAAAAAAAAATGCTCATTACGCTTATTTGAATAATTGCCTATAGCACATAGGCCTACTACCAACTGTCCTCTTAGATTATATGTGAAAGGACCAGTTCTGCTCCTGTCAGTTCATCTACAGGTCTGCTGGCACGGGGCATAGCCATTTGGTGGAGCACACACAGGATGTGCGAGGAACAAACCTCATCCAAGGCAACGGAAGTGTTCCATTTAGGATTTTCGTCACCCTCTCACTACAGAACTAAAGATGAAAATGGCCTGAGGACTTAGGACTGACAGAGTTTTTTTGTATTTCTTTCAAAAACATCCATTAATTAAAGGGGCACGTTTTAGGAAATAATAGACCTAGGCAGAATCTGCTGATTTTAGACTAAAAGTAATAAAATTTTACAGAATGGATTTAAACAGCATAAAATGTTAAACTAAGCTCAGATTAGTTGTAGGTTGATTCCCACCAAAAGAGTGCCACTGTAGATCAATATACCATTAAACATTCTCAACTATTTGAGCATCCCATCCAGAAAAACACAGTAAAACCAATGGCATGATTTTATAAATAAAGCAATACTGTTTGTTTTTACACTAACACAGAAAATCAAACACGTCACCTTAAATACCATGAGAACAAGTCCATCTCCTCACCAGCAAATACCAAACCAAGAGAGGTTACGAAAATAAATTGTTTAAGGATCAAAACATGTTAAGCCTTATGCAACGCGTCAGTGACATGCAGTCTTATTACTACAGAAAATATTTTTGACTCGTTCTTCAGTCCCTATCTAAAAAAACAAAAGGCAAATTAAAAATAAATAAATAAAAACAAGCAAAAAAGCCAGTAGCCATGTTTCAATTCATCTATTTAAGCAAATTGTAGGATAATGCATTTAGAAAAGGCAACAAAACAAAAAACGCTGAATGGAAAGATGTACATAAATTCTATAAATGCACATTTAAAAAAAAAACTTATGCAATCAATTGACTAAATTTGTTATCCAATAAAAAGACATGGGAATAAACTACGATAGAAACTCACATGCCTTTGCCTCAACAGAGGATGTGATTGGAAAACTGTACTAACCAGCAGATCAGTTTCATTGCACAGCATGTCCAATGTTGTAGTTATTCTGAAATGCCTGAGCCATTTGGTTTAAGTGTCTCACATGTGTCTGTACACTCTGAGGTGCAAGTCATTTATGATGTAGGATTAAAAGAGCAACAGTGGCTTCCCCTGATTGCAGCAACTTCCATTTTTATTACAGATATTTTGCACAAATGTTTTATGTAATATTCCAATTTTGCACATTATAAGTTAAATTTGCAACTTAAAGAGCACCTATTATGGCATTTAAAATGTTCCAAATATTGTTTTAGAAGTCCCCAACAACAGTTTTGCATGCATGCAATGACAAAAAAGACTTAATATAATATGCATTTATTTTTACCTGTTTTGACAGCAATTCTCAAAGGATTTGTTTAGTGATTCACTTTTGTGATTGGTATAGTCTGTGCAGATATTTTCGAAACGGAACACCCATCACCATAAATGGTTTTCGGTTTAACAAGTTTAAGCAGATAAAGTGTATGAACAAACATGGCATCAATTTTACCCTATCAATTCGAGCCTGAATATGAAGGGGAAACGTCTGGAGATGCGAATGATCAACAAACTCAATCGCAAACACCACGGAGCAGGATATTTCTCAATGGAAAGCAATAAGCATCAATGAAACGTTAGTTGTCACTTCAGGCCAATGGAGCGTTAACTCGATGCATAAACATAAAGTTTTTACCAAAAAATAAATAAAAATGCAGTAACGTTACGTTACTACGAGGTATGACTCTGTTCTTAAAGAACAGCAACAACAAACAACAACAACAGCAAAAAAACAACAACAAACAATTCACATATCTCAATACAATTGTCATTGAAGACCTAGAAGCTAAACGGTGCTTACACAACAAACCAAACAATTATTAAAAGCAACAATTATTAATAACACTTACAGTTTGTGATACTGAGGAGGAAGCTGATGTAAATACACTAGGAACTGAACCTTCCTTCAATATCAGCCGGCTCGCAAATCCAAGTATAATTGCATTTAAGTTGGTAAAGCAATCGTCTTCAAAATGGCGTGAACAAAGCACAAGGCTCGGACTTTTGTGGTACAGTTGTATGAATTGTAGCCACTTAGTCTTCAAATGCTCAGATGAAAAAAGTTTGCTTTTGAGTCGCACTTGAGAACACAGCGTCTCGTTGCCATGATGTTTTCAAGTTTTCACTGGCGTGCGCAATAAGTGGGCGTATCGTATTCAAATAACTTGACAAGTTGACCTCATCTAGTCAGAGAAAAAGCTTCGGTCTTCTAACGATTCATAAAAATGACTCAGAGTCAACTCTTACTTTTGAAAGACAATAACTTTATATACGGTGCAGTCATATTTCAAACTTTGCAGGATGTTTTTTTTCACTTAGATCTGTTACACACTACATGAAAGGTAAATTTCAAAATTCCATGATAGGTGCTCTTTAAGATTGCTCATCACTACTCTTGCTGGCATATGCTTTTTTTTACTAACTTCATCCACCACTGCACAGATATTTTAGTTTAAATACAAATAGCATATTGCTTACTTCTATTAAAATACTCATGGTGTATATAGTGTAAATAACCACAGCTGACATGAATGCAGTAGGATTTAGGATTTACTTACAAATATAAGTGTCACTGCTATGTGAGTCCTGTTAACAAATTTGTGAGACATGAAGAGTTACGCTGGTCCCTTATGCTGGATATGCTGGAATCCTGGGGCCGGATTCACAAGACATTCTTAAGAATAAAGTTCTTCTTAACCACCAATTTATTCTTATTTTCTAACTTAAAGAGTTAGTTCACACAAAAATGAAAATTCTGTTATTAATACTCACCCTCATGTTGTTGCTAGGGCTGAAACGATTCCTCGAGTAACTAGAGTTACTCGAATTGAAAAAATCCTCGAGGCAAAATCATCTGCCTCGATGCTTCGTTTAGTTCATTTAACTACACACGGATGTTGCAGAAATATTTTTGTTTGTGTATAAGGACTCGGAGTATGCGCGGATTGCAGGTGGGTAAACATCCCAAAAATTGCGGGTGGATGAGAGAAATCATTAATGTGTTGATTTTAATTAAAACGCGGAACTCATTTCACGGGAAAACGCAATGAATGTGTCGCTCTTTAACATGTCGAGATCAAAGACCGCAGTGCGAGAGAGACTGGCATCAGGACTGCTAATATCATTTAGTCTCGCTATTTTTTAAATGAAGACAACTGTTGAGCTTCAGGGTACGACACAGAACATTAAGGTTTCATTTGCGGCAGTTCGCGCGGCAGCTGAGGAGATACGAGCAATATTTATAGCTACTAACTTAATTAAACAAGCTGTGTTACAATGATGAATATGATTAGCTCAAAATGTAGTTCAACCAACTTCAGAGCAATGGAAAAATACGTCCAAGGACGTAACAATATGTATGTGCGATGTAGGCTACTTTATCTGAATTAAACACAAACTCATCTCTCGTGTCAACCCGTTTGGGATATTTAAAACGTGTAATTTCGCCAAAGAAGATTTGCTTTAAAGCAACCTACTTCAGTGTAGCTAATATGTGACGGTAGCATCGCGCTTACACTGAGGATTTGAGTTTATGACGATCGGGTGCGGATGGATGGTTTGTTTTTAACAGCGAATTCGGTAAAGTTATCCGCGCATCTCTAGTATGACCATCTGTACTCTTGTTCTTATTTCAAGTTACCTTCCGGTCCAATATTTTTTGCTTCTTACAAAAGCCTCACAGCCTTCAGAAGACAGTAAAGGCTTGTCATGCCTGAACTGAAGCTGGAACTTTAAAGTTAAGCTTTAAACATACATGCAATGTTTAGGCATTATTGCTATTTATATTAATAGTATTTTGGTTTATTGGTTGTAGGTTTAGTTTAAGACTGAACTTTTTAAACTAATTTGAAATAGATTTTTATAATGTGGCAATTGAATGCATTAAAATGGGTTATTTTCACTGAAAATATGTGAACATGGGTTATTATGTATGCAATTTCAGCAATAAAACTTTATTTTTCTAAAAAGAAAACAAATTAGATGTTAATTTTAAGATACCAGTCTTATTTTCTCTTATATATTTAGTATTGCTCTTTAATAAAGAAAAAAGTAATTATTATCCGATTACTAGATGGAATAAACGGTAGAATACTCGATTACTAAAAGAATCGATAGCTACAACCCTAGTTGTTGCAAACCTGCAAGACCTTTGTTCATCTTCAGAACACACATGAAGATATTTCTGATGATATCCGAGAGCTCTCTGACTCCTCCAAAGACAGCTATTTAATTTACACTTTCAAAGCCCAGAAAGGTAAAGACAGACAGCGATTAAATAGTCCACGTCACTCCAGTGGTTTAACTTTAATTTTATGAAGCATCGATAATACTTTGTGAGCGCAAAAAATAAATAAATAATTACTTTATTGAACAATTTCTTTACATCTTCACAGATAAAAAATGTCAACAGGCATGACTGATGTTTATGTTTAATCGGATACCGCAAGAATTTAATTCAAAGTTGTTAGTTTGCTCTTGCCCATTTCACCACGGACAGTTTTTCAAACCTGGGACAATATCAAGCAAGCTTCGCTCAGCGTCCGGTACTGAAAAAAGGGGCAATTCCAACCATATTTCTGCAAGCAGTAAGTAGTGATTTTATCCACTTCTTGACTGTCGAACTCATTTCTGATTAAATTGAAAGTTTCTTAGTGAGACAACATTAATGATAATATCCCCTGTGTTGTCTAGATCCAACACAAGATGCTAGTACAGTAACAATATGAAAGTAGCACACATAACAGTTTGACAAATGTAAAATGACAAAGGTTAATATTATTTCCTGCCAGTATTGTCATAAAATACAACAGTAGATACGCATGTCGATCCCTTTTGTCAGATTGAAATCTAAATTAAAATGTTTTTGCAATGCTAAAAACAAAGTTGTGACTTCTTACGTGTAAAGATAATGATATATGCTAATTGTCGTTTAGGCTGAAGTTCTAGTATGGATGTAACAATTTTGCAGGTTGTTAATGAAAATAAATACTAAACTTACCACTCAGAGGCGTCCTTTTCCAATCTCAAAACTATTTGTTGTTCCTCAAAAAAATCTGCATCTTCTTCAGAAACAGGCTCAAACATATAAGGTTGAATGCCTAATCTCTCCATTGTCATGACGGATGGTATAGATGTTTTAGCTGTCATTGAGCTGTGCAGTGAAACAGCCAATCAGAGCAGAACTCTGCATTAATAATTACGACCCTTCCTTCTAGGGACAATTTCTAGGGTTGTAAATTGACCTGTACAACCATATCTGACATGGTATCTAACATGACTGTTTGCATTGTGCATTGTGTTTGCACTATTGGTTATTATGATGAAAGCCTTCATTAGTGTGCAAAAATCGAGTTACACTGAAGAGATCACTGTATTCATGCTCTCAATATTTCTGTGATTGGCTACAATTCTCATCACTGCAACCTTTCATACCACAATATAAATACAATGTTATAGATCTAAATATAATGCAATGGATCTTAATATAATGCCGTATATGTAAATATAATAGAGAGATGAATGACAGAGGAAATAAAATGCAGAGAAAGAAAATGTTCACCTAAAAAATACAAAAGAATTTATAAATTTGTGTGACCTTTCTTCTGTGGAACACTACAAGACTGAGGCCTTCAGATTTCAGAAAGCAAACATAGCACTATAAAAGGCTACTGCACTACGTTTCAAATCTTCTGAAGTCAACGGTAGCTTTGTGTGTGAAACAGACAAAAAATGTAAGTCACTATTCACCAAAACCCTTGTCACAGTTATGAGAGAAGTAGAATTAAGAATTTGTGAACAAATCACTCTTTTGAGACTGGTGAATCTGTTGTTTCACAGTTCTAAATGAGTATACTCAAGCCTTTTATAAATTTGATTTGTGTTAAAGTAATAAAAACACTGCAATTTGTCTGACTTTCTCTATAAAACCAGTTTCCCACTGTGCCTCAGCAAAAGCATGCAATTCAAACTCGCCTGGTTTTTTTGCATTCAAACAAGCAAGACGAATGACAGCGGAAATTAAATGCTGAGAATGTTTCAAGGAATGTTCAAAATCTACCGAATATGTAAACTAGCAATAAAAAACATGTGCAAATGATAACCTTTCACTCTGTGGTGGTTAAACTTGCAATTAATCCACAAATCACATGTGTGCCGAACCGTGAAGCCTGGTCCCTACGGACCACGGATCAACTACGGTTTGTTTAACCCCTAAAAAGCAAACATAGCACTATAAAAGGCTCCTGCACTACTTTTCAACTCTTCTGAAGTCAATGGTAGCTTTGTTTGTGAAACAGACAAATATGCAAGTCATTATTGATTGAAACCTTTGCCGCATTTATGAGAGAACTAGAATTTCTGATTTGTGAACAAATTACTCTTTTGAGACTGGTCAATCTTACCCTGACGTCATCATACACAGATTCTAGTTAGAATATGAGTCTGATACTGCTCCATTGGGATGTAATTATGGGGCGTTTCAATCGAACCAGGAAAGAAAATGCCTCTGCACTCAATTGGATAGACCTACAACAAGAGCAATGGAGTAAATGATGTATGTTAAACGATGCATAGTTGTAAACTCAACTACACGCACGCTGGAAGAAGTAGAAGAAGATGAGTATGCGATGTTTGCGATTTTAAGGATACACAGAGTACTTACCAAC
The DNA here is from genome assembly GCA_023029165.1 of Gobiocypris rarus. Taxonomy (NCBI): domain Eukaryota; kingdom Metazoa; phylum Chordata; class Actinopteri; order Cypriniformes; family Gobionidae; genus Gobiocypris; species Gobiocypris rarus. The sequence continues at coordinate 18,916,648 of CM040927.1, forward strand.
ACGGTCATAATTTTTGAGAGAAATAGTAAAAGTGAATGCATATATGTTAAGTTCTCAGTTTAGGATTAGAAAAATGTAAAATATCCCATAAACCATCCTAGGTGTATATGATTTTCATCTTTCAGACGAATAAAGTCAGAGTTATATTACAAAATATCTAGGGCCGTAATCAACCAAAGAAAATCTTGGTTGACTAAAATGACGTTAGGAAAAAAACCCGATAAATTAATTAGCTGCGCACTGTGCGCCATACTTGGTAGCCTTGTTATCTGCCTAATTGAATTATAAATAAACATAAAAAACTAGTAGGCTATTTGCAGTATATTACACTGAAATGTGTCTGACACGCGAGTCTGCCGGCTCTGCGTTGCATCACGTGCACCTGCACAATATCATACCTATGATTTCCGAAAATATAGCATTATGTTGTTGTCAACTAGTGATATCATCACAAGAACTTTTGAGGAATATGCAACATAATTTAGACAATTTTTTTGTCATTTGTATTATAATAACTGACAGACACTATCATTCCAACATAGGAGCTCAGCTCAGCTTCGCGGCTGAGACACGAATAGACTATTAACTTAAAGCTTTTACTCTTAAACACAAAAGGCAAGTCCATTTTAAAAAAAAGGAATATTTATTAAACAAGCCAGATCAAGAGCAGAAACGAAATAAAGTGCATAAAATGCATAACTGTAAAAATAAAGCATAGGCTCAAAACTAATACAAATTTCCATTTTCCCATTTTCTATTTTTAAAACATGCTGCCACACTGCCGATGTCTTTGTTGACATGGTAGAAGAAGACTGACTAGGAAAACGCTCTCACAATTAAATAAATAATATACAGCAAAGTAGCCTACTTCAATCTGTCCCTCTTCTCTAGTGGGTTGGGCTACTCCAAAAGAAGTGAAAACAAAGGGGGTGTTCTGAAGACAGACTGTTACCTGTGAAACACCCCCATTAGCAATTAGTGCTTTCCACCTGACGAAATGAAAACAGCAGAACTGATTAAATGAACGTGCGAAAAAACGACCAATCTGAACTTTGGTCGAGCCAGAACGTATCGACTAATAATCGACTGGGAGATTACAGCCCTGAAAAGATCCTGGTCTAAATTGAGGATTTTTAAAAGATAAATGTCAGAGGATTTCGATATAAGAGAAGAGGAGCTTGAGCTTGAACTGCGAGAGGTGTCTACTTTCACCCAAGTTCACGCTATTTCTACATCTGACATCATATGTCGGGTCAGAGGACATTTTTAAAAATTCTTCTTTTGTGGCCTTAAAGGGTGTTTTCATTTTTGAGTAAACTACCCCTTTAAAGCCACAAAAGGAGAGAAAAGAAAGTCCCAGTTGTGATCGTTCATACAATGGCAGTGAATAGTGACCAGCATCAAGCGCTTTTCAACAACAACAAAAAAGTTGAAAAAGTATCACAGAATAATTGCATGCCATATATTCCACGTGTTCTGTGGGTATACGATATGGTATGTTGAAAAACAAACCTAAATGTAATGTATTATTTAACAAAATTCCGTTTTTTGTTTTTTTTAAAGCTTGATACTGCCATTATATGGACGAGCGTGAGCAGGACATTTATTTATTTATTTTGTTGCAATTTTTCATAAAAGAAAGAACATATGGCATTAGAACAACACCAGGCTAGGTAAATGACTTAATTTTCATTTTAGGGTGAACTATCCCTTTAAGAGTGAGTCTTTTGCAGACCAATCTATGTTATGCAACATACCTCTGGTCTCAAAACAGGAAACAATAGCTTCAGATGCTTGATATTCTAAGACTTCTCTATGTGGTTTTAGTGATCAGAAAATTGGGGAGAAACATAACAGCATTAAAGCTACATTGAAAAACTTGAACACCATCTATGTTTTTCTGTTCTATTAATCATATGTGTTTGCTATATGTGAATCTATTAAAAAATAAAGCTTGGATTCAGAGTAGCTTAACTATCTTAGCACTAGCAAATCCTACACAATCAAAGGCTATGAAAGAGATTGTGGCTGAAATTTGGCAGGTTATCTATAAATAAGAAATGATATCTGAGCTGTCAGGGTCACACTGATCCATGTGTCCTTTTCGTTTTAAAAGGGCAGCAAGTCACTTGCATGCAGAGTGACTATCATGTCTGCTGACAGAGAAGGACATGAAACAACCGGTCCCATCTTCCAGAATGATTTTGCAACTTCAATACAATAGAGAAAGCTCTAAAGCTATTCACCAAGACATACACTATCGGTAAAAAGATTTCTTGAAATATTTATCTTATGTTCACCAATAAAGCTGCACATAGTTGATCAAAAACACAGTAAAAAATAATATTACCATTTAAAATAAATTGAATAAAGTCATGTTATAACCGGCTAAATTCAGCATCATAACTCCAGTCTTCTGTGTCACATGACCCTACAGAAATCATTCTAATATACTGATATGATGCCCAAGAAACATTTATTATTATTTATCAATATTGAAAACAGCTACTTTATAATTTTGTGTAAACTATGATACATTTTTTCAGGATCCTTTGATTATAAAATTTTAAAAGAACAGTGCCTTATTTGAAATATAAATCTTTTGTAATAATATAATTGTATTTACTGTCACTTTTGATCAGTTTAATGGATCCTTGATAAATAAAAACATTAAATGTTTGGGGTCAGTTTTTATTTTTTTGTGGGTTAATTAAAAGTAAAGTGTGTACACCACTAGCATCAAAAGAAACCACAAATCATTTTCAAACAGCTTTCCCAAGCACTCTCCAGCCCATCTGCTAGTGGTCAAAAACAAATATGTCAGAAAGGCTTTGGAATTTACCTGTATTATTGTCATGATTTGTCCAGGTAGGTATCTTGTCCAATTCCACGTAGTTTCCCCGGTAATCTTTGCGCCTATCCTCAAGACCAAGACTGAGTAAGCGCTCTGTGGAACAGAAGAAACAATACCGTCATAGTATATAGACAAGATTTTGCCTTGTGAAGCAAAGCTAATCAGTTTGAATCAGAGGGGTTCATAAAGGAACATCTGCGACTAGCTCTATGCATCGTGTCAGAGTGGTACTCTTTGGTGTGGTAATTGTGGCAGCCATGCAAGTATGTGTGAGAAAGCAGTGACAGGCTAATGAGGGTACACTGTTCAGCATACAGCTGCAGGCCTGACATGCAACCAGACTGTGTGTGATCAATTCTATCTAGCATTCATGGACAAAATATTTCACATTTCTAAATATTTATGTGACAAGAATTTGATTTCATTGCAGTAGACTAAAGCTTACACAGTTGGTTTCTGATTACAGTATATCCTAGTTTCTCTTTTCATTCTCCATCCACAACTTGACAACTTTGTTCCTACAATTTCAGTTTCACTTTTGTTTCTACAGTTAATGCAACCTTTCCTTGTACTAAGTAACACAATTTTTGTAAAGGTTTTCATAGAATGGACAGTAATAAAAAATATGAAAAAATCCAGCAGCAAATTTACTTTCCATAATTTTGCATTTCAAATAAATTAACATTTAAAAAAATAATAATAAAAAAATAAATAAAATGAAGTTAAAATTGAGAAAATGCTTTTTTTGTTTCTTGTTTTTATTATAAATAAATATTTATAGAAACTGGTTAATATTGCTTTTTACTTGTAGCAATGTATTTCAATAAAGACATTTAGTGTTTCTAGACATTGGTTCAATAAAGTAAATTGTAATGGCTTTTACTATTTATTATGTGGCAAGATAAGAAGTTAACATGTACATAACAACCATCTTTATTCATTTTTTTCTGTTTTTATCCCTCAGCACTCCCTATTGCTACACGAATGAAGATCACTTTCACAAGAGCTCCTTTATGAGCACAATGTGTATTCGCAATGTACTACGTACCATTTTAAAATAGTACATGTCAACAGCGGTGATTCATTTAATCAAATCACCCAAAAAAAAAAGTTATTATAAAGGAAGCATTTGATATTTGTTCACTACAAACCACTGTATCACACTAATTTAGCATACTATTATGCATTTGATTTACAATACCAGACCATTATTGTGTGTAAAGTAGCACCACTGTCAACCTAATGATTTACACTTCTACAACTTCATGACACAATCAGAAAACACTGCTGTCGTGAACTTCAGGTCACACCGAGAGCGAATTTTGTCAAGATATGAAAGGCAGTGCTTGTTCACTTTAAATGATAAATGAATGTAATGATGTCATTATCTAATGATAATTATAAAGTGTCTCATGTAACAATCCTTAAGGTAAAGGTACTGACATCAAACCGAGCTAAAATATAAAAATTATCAAACAGGCATAGACAGTGCAGAACCTCCAAACATACTACTATAGAGTTCAGTTTGGGAAGTAAACATGTAGGTGATAGTTGTAGATCTAAACTACTTATGAAGGTGGATATCCAGGACTTCATATGGTGGATATCCAGGACTGAGCCACTGCAAAGTGCATGCCTGCATGATATTGAACTGTTTTAATCCTTTAACAGCCCTTCTGATTTGTAATTTAGCTTATGCATTTTATAAACTGACTTACTGTACAAAGAGACAGCCATACAGTCATTTGGCGTCATGAGCAAGGGTATTTACAATGGTTCATGGAAAGCACCTTGTTGGATATTGTTATCATACGGTGTTTCACTGGCTGCACCAAGCAAACGCACGTGCCAGTTCATTTAAAAAAAAAAAGACTAAACGCTAATTCATGAATGTTATTAGCATTTAAACATAATTTAACGCTGGACATATGAGGGCCTTGATCATAGCATCATAAGCGGATGCTCCACCTGCTCTTGAAGGTGTGCATCTGTCCATGCTGTTGATTCAAGGGGCAGAGAGCGTCTATAAGAAGACATTTCTCCCGCCACGTACGTGACGTGACCGCATGCACAACTGGCTGGATGTCAAAACCCAGACTGACACAACAGTTATGAATACTGTCATTAAACGGAAGAGACCCTACCAGAGCCCAAAAGAGCCTTACCTTTCTCCGCTCTCCACTCCTTTTTCTTTTTGCTCATGGTGCCGTGGTGTGAGGGCTTCTGGTAAATGGTTTTTGAGTTAAACAACCCCAGGCTCACAGTGAAATGCACGCTGAAACTCAAGAGAAAGTGAAAGAGCTCCGGTAGCGTGACGCCTCACCTGAGAAACTGTCAAATTGTAGTTGGTGGGGAGACTGTGCGGTGACGCAACCTATCTTAACGCTACCCGTGGAGGCTGCGTGGAAAATGGCGCTCGGTGATTGGTCGAGTCGTACGCGGAAGTAGGGTTGTGATTGGATTTTTTCATGCGGCAGTCAGATCAAATGCGCATACGCCTGACGTGCGCTAGGTTGAGCGTCAAAGCGTTGTAGGGTTGGTAGGGTAGCAACCGTGGGGAGCGAGTAAAGGAGCTTTAAAAGACTGGAGCGCCGTGCGTGGTAGTAATGCAGGGATGTAGAACATATTTGATACAGAGTTGTATAGTGATGTGCAACTTCATCCACTCATTTCCCCCCCAGATTTGACTTACAAAATATAATATCTATCTATTTATCTGTCTGTCTGTCTAAGCGTTTCTTAAACAAACATTTTTTGTGGTATAAACCTATGATAAAGTGAAACAAATTCCAGTACTTGCCATCCTTTACCAGCGTACCGCCAGAAATCCATGGTAGCGGGATACTGTTGCTATGGTTACCTCTCCTGGTGAACGCAACTTCTGTTTCGTTGGCGTTCTAGCGACTGGTGTACACGCTCTAACAAACTTGTAATCTAACTTTTATAATTATTGGAACTTTTGAAATTCATACTAACATGCGTTGTAACATTTGGGAAAATTGATCTTGCTTCCACTGCACAAGATGAAACATTATTTTGGATCTAATTTAGATTTCCTTAGCTCTATTTAGTAACGAGTCGAATGATATTGGCGAATTACTGGTTGTAAATGTAGTAACAGGTTTGTGGAATTTGAACAAATACCTTTAACCCAAATGCAAACAATGAGACAGATTAATCTGTTCTCGTGAGGAGCGTGTTCAATGGCTTTAGATATAATAAGGAAACATTCCGTTGCTTTAAGGTAGTAAGTGACTATAAAGATGTGCGCATTTGGATGTGTAACATTAATGTGTGCTGCATATGTCTGTTTGGAAGAATAAGTATCAACAAAAAATCTTATTTTGTCATTCTTAGCATTATCACCCTATTCCAAAATAATAATTATATCAAAAATAAATAAAAATTTGATTGATAAAAAGGTTTATTCGACAAGACATAATTTAAGCACATAAAAGTCTATACATTCCTTCAATGTAACCTAGTGCCTCACAGGATATATAGAGAAGTCTCTTCGGAACTCCTGGCTAGAGTACATAATGTTTCTAGATGCACAAAGACCTTCATTAATGTCAAATAACCATCAGTCCTGCAATAATAGCATTTAGTCAAGAATGGCCAAGAACCTAATGGTCCTGACAGGATTAGTTGAAAAAGTCAACCTGCAGAGGGCGTCAATTAACCGCTTCTTTGAAACCCGGGGAAAAAATACAGGGACTTACAGATAATAAATCAATATATTTTTTGTGAATTTTGCTCAGCCACAAAAAATTTAAAATGACATTTTGTAATATAAAAATGTGAAATAAAATTAAAAGTAATATATAGCATAAAGAGACTTTTATTACATTTCCCGTAATTTCCGGTTCCTGTGTTTCCCATGATGCCGTGCCCGGTGGGTAAATTCAAACAGTAGAAATGGAAGAGGGATCGAGGAGGGGAGCGTTTGAGTTTGCAAACATGACTGTCACCAAAAACAGCAACACCAACGAAACTTCTAACAGCTACAATGAAAAACTTATTCGCACATCTAACGAAGAAGAAACAAAGGTTTCATCTGATGGAGAAACGGAAAGGAACATTTTGTGCCATGTCGATGATCCTGAATCCTCTCCTCAGTCTCAGGTGGAAAATGTGTGCCTGCTGGACAACATCGGTGAGACTGACAGAGACAGGGTTTGTGTGGAGCCTTTAAACCCACCAGAGGACAAAGAAAATAGAAGTAGCCCCACACATGCAAGAACAGAACATAGAGGTGACGATCGTGATGTAGGTAAGTACGTTAACGTTAGTGGTAAACGGTTAATGCTTCACATAACTAACTGATAGAAAATCAAATACCAGTCAGTTAAATATCAGTAAATATGAGGCAATTATAAATAATTAGATGATTACAAATGAGTAGTCTTTAAAAATGTTATATATAAATATTATACCGCTATATGTGTGTTTGTGTGTGTGTGTGTGTGTGTGTGTGTGTGTGTACTCTTTAAAAATGTTCATATGTGCGTTTTTGCCTATTTATTATTACTTTGCAAATATCATGAATAAGTGTTATGTCATACGACCGAAACAAAATGTATATAATTGTGATAATTAAAATGTTTTTGTTTGTTTGTTTTTTAATAATAATTATTAGACCTGGACAAAAAATCAGTGTCATGACATTGCCCCCTTATGTCTGTCTATTTTAGTCTTCGCCTTAGACTAAACAGATCAGATCTCTGAAATTGATTCTGCTTATTTTCTTTTTAGTTATTAAGTGAAACTAATGTCATGTAAATGTCTTATTTCAAGGTTGCCAGCAGACCCATGCGTTGGCCAGTTCTTCTAGCAGTCAGAGGGAATCTAGTGAAATGTCTGCACACCATGTTGATGAAGATGAGGAAATATTCAGAAGAGCGAGAGAGGAAGGACGAGTGAATGTCATCTTCCCTGGGCACATCACCCAGGACGCTTGCTGTAGATTAGTTTGTGAGCTTCTGAAGTGTGTCCTTTACCAGCGGCAACAGATGCCCATGACATATGACCAAATGGTGTTCCTGCAGAAACAGCAGCATAATGCCACTCAGGTATTACAGGGATTGTTCATAGACCGTGTTTGTTTGTCTTTCCTTTTTTCTTACACCTTTAACCAAATGATTATTCAGGTAGGGTAAGGTAAGTAAAATTTAGCCTAATCCATAAAGTACTCGCCCACCAGCAGGTTGATGTCCTTCAGGAATGACGTAGAAGACTCACTTGTGGTTGTTCTTTTTTGAAGTTCAGTTTGTAGTTATTAGTAGTAAAGTCTCAAAGACAGCAATAGTAACAATAAAAATTAAAAACTTAAAACAGCTGATTTAAAATGAAAAATGATTAACCCACCTTCCATATTCTGCTTATGCTATAAGTGTAATGCCTCTCACTGTTCAAAACGTTAAGCTGCGTTCTACTGATGCGTCACACCTATGTTTTGTTTTTTTAAGCTGAATATGGAAGCTAGATATTTTAATTTATAATGTTTTTCTTACAAAACCCCACTGATTTGCTTGGAAAGGCCATTATTAACCCCCGGAGCCGTGCGGAGTACATTTATAATGGATGGATGCACTGTTTTTTTAAGCTTCAAACTCAATGGACTTCATTTATAAAGCTGCAAAGCGTCAGGATATTTATTAATATAACTTTGATTGTGTTTATTAGAAGAAGAAGAAAAAAACACTCCTAGGATGGCTTGAGGGTGAGTAAATCATGGGGTAATTTTCATTTTAAAGTGAACTACTTTAAAATAAAAACTCTCCAGTCAAACTCAAACCAACAATAATGGAGATGCTGTTAAGTGGCTCTTTATACTACTTATGTCCTGTATGAGCCAATATTCCTGCTGTATGTGTATCAGTCTCTGTATCTTGCCTACTAAGCCGGATGTCCTTCCTCTGTCACCTACTCTGTTGTCTTCTAGCACTCTTCCTCTTCTTCAATGAAGTGTTCTCCTGGCTCTCCTCCACTTGAGGTTGCAGTGTGCTCTCTTGACCTGTGTCTTCTTGTTAACCTTTTTTGGTTAATTACAAAAGTATCTAACTCAAGAACATAACTTTCACAACTATTGCTCAGTCAGTCATCTACATCCATTTACACCCACAGTGCAACATCATTCTGAGTTGCCATTTGCACAACATTGCATTTCATGCAAGCATACATATGGTATTAACAGGGTTCAAGGTGCCAGAAGTACTTGAATTTGACTTTGAAATTTAAGTCCTGGAAAACCCATGAAAACGGCCATATTTATGAAAAGTGCTTGAATTATTGAAAGACAATATATATGAAATTAGTGTTTAATTTTATTGCTAAAACAATCTTTTCATGCTGCAGCCCATCTGATAGAGATATAGCACAATTTTGCACGGCTATGAGAGCGATACAACTTTCATTCTTCAGGTCAATCATATAGTCATGAGGGACAAATCAGTTTGAATAAGGAAAGCAATATATTTTTCATAGTATCCTTTCAGTGGGTGCTGCACTTTTTTTGTACCATTTTGTTTTATTAGTCAATTTTTATCAATCTAATTACCTTTTTGATATTTGATAAAATCTCTGATCTTTGGGACCTCTAAAGTCATTGAAAGGAATTCCATTTTACAGTATCTCTAAGAACTCTGTATTAAACACAAAGGCAAGCAAAATAACTAATATGAAATCAGATAAATAACAATATCAAAAATCAAAACTTGTTTGATTCATAATTGAAATGTAGTTTGTATCTGGTATGACCGAATTGTGCTTGCTTCTTCACAGACCGAGGACATGGTAAACCGAAGGTCTGCAAAGACATCAGGGGGCTTGGACTGGCGCCGATGCCAGCGGACGTTGCAGGAGCTGGATGAGGTACTAGCTCACCTTGAGGCTTTATTCTCTCTCAGCCATGTTCCCCGTGTGCTTTTCCTGCTGGGTGGGTCTACCATTCTTCCCACCGAGCTGTATGAGGTCAACATGGAAGTGTTGGCTATTGGAGCTGGGGAAAACAGCTTAAGGACCTCAAGCTGTCTAAGACAGCTTTTCCGGACTCTATTTGTGGCTGACCTGTTGTCGGATGCCAAGTCTGTGCGTCTTATGAGCACCACGGTCATGGCTCTGGGGCACAGAGATTGTGGCGTGACTGGGTTTAAACCCAAGGTGGATTTTAAATTTCCTACAAAAGTGAAAAGGCAAGTCATCTCTATAGCAAGTGATTTGACACTTGCTGGGGAACTACAAAAAAGTAAGAGAGACCTGGAGGACTATATATGGTTTCAGGCCCCGGCCACTGTGAAAGGATTCTGTAAATGACGAGGGAATAAAGAGTAACAGATTTCAGGGAATGTTGGAATACAATTCACTCCATTCTCAGGGATCATTGTATGAATGGCTAAAAAGTATATCGGCTATTGTTTAGGTTTTTTTTAATGATTTTTAATGATTTATGCATTATTCAGGAACTCTGTCAACTTTAATGTTTTAAAAAACCTCAGATTATTTATGCCATGTTTACATTATCAGCTAATCCATCTATGTTTTACATTATATAGTGGTGGTTTTCTGTAGTTTAATAACCTGGGCTGCTACTCACTTTAAGACCATTTGTACCAATTTAAGTCACTTTGAATTAAAACCATCTGCTAAATAGCTTCTGTAAACTGAGGAATGTACATGATTTTATTTCACTTAAAATGAATTATGTGTTTCGGGGCTTTTCAAATCTGTCAGTATGTATGATAATGAAAATAATGCAATTTAACACTTCACTTTCCATTTGGTGCTATATCTTTGTACTGTCTGCTTTTATTTGCATTAACTTACAACAGAACATTCAATCTTAAGGTCAGGGTTCATTAAACTGACTGAAATGACAAACTGATGATTGTAGTGTAGTGATGATTGTAATGCACCAGATTTTAGCTTTTGAAACTTCAGAAATGTTTACTGACTTTAATAGCACAAAGTTAATTTAAAAAAAAAGTTTATCTTAAGAGTTATGCACAAAACATGCAACAAATTTTTACAGAACATCTTTACATACCTTCTCTTGTCATAAAAAAACCTTGGATTTCTAATATTAACCAAAAGATCAGAACGGTGCATTATTTTTTCTTAAGATACTGGAATAAAGCTGTTATTTGTGGACTTTGCTCTCCACTTTCTCCACAAACTGAATAATGTCATTAGCCAGAAGCTGGGGTTCTTCAAGAGCAGCGAAGTGTCCGCCTCGGCTCATGTAGGTGAAAGAACGCACATCTGTAAACCGTGAGCTGGCCCAGGCTCTAGGACAGTGGAGTAACTCATCGGGAAAGGCAGCCAGGCCAGTGGGCACAAACACACTTGTCCTTTAAGGGAAGGGGGAATTTTTTTTAATGGGCTGCAAATAATTATATTTTTATATGTAATATTTTATGTTGAAAAATCTAAATCAATGTTAAAGAAAACATTTTGCCCATCTTTTTATGATGAATATTCACTTCGGGTCTCTATAAAGATTTCTGAACTTACACTCTGTCCACCCTTGTCTTGAAGTCTTTCTTCAGGTTCTCTTTGTAGAAACGCATTGAGGGAATGATGGAACATGTGGTCCAGTAGATCATGACATTTGTAAGGAGATCGTCTAGACTGAACTTTCTACAATGGAACAAAAATGGAAACCTTTTATTTTTAGAGTTTGCTAGTTATTCATCCACATTCAATAATGAATGGATGGATTAAGTTGGATTAAAGATGACAGTAAGGGCATATTACAATAACTATTGTATTTTCAAATGCTTACTTTTGAACTTTCTTAAATCAAAGAATCCTAAAAAGCATTTCACAAAAATATTCAACAATAAAATAATGTTGATAATGAGAAAAATTCTTGAGCAGTAAATCAGCATTTTAAATTGTAATATTTTGTAATATTATTGTTTTTTTTTACTGTGCTTTTGATCAAATAAATGCAGGCTTGGTAAGCAAAGCATCAAATATTTCAAAAACATTTAAAAAATAACCCCAAACTTTTGAACAGTAGTATTTATTTATATCTGGGTGAAAATAATTGCACCTGTATGTAATTAATATCTCTTTACCTCTCCAAACCTCCATCTTCCAAGTCTCTGTTTTCCAAGTCTGTCCAGGAAGAGAATTTCTCCAAGATATAGGCAGCCAATCCGACTGGAGAATCATTCAGTCCACATCCTGCAGGAATGACAAAATGCACAACAAATATATTTTAGCTAATTAAAGTGCTTATTTAAGTGTTAATTTGACATCACCCCAAAGCATAGTATAATATGTGCCAAGCATTGCCTGCTGTGTCCGGTTTAGTGGCTTGAATGTGTAAATAGCCAGTTTCTCTCAGTATATCATATATATTCTTCTCCATGTAAGGATAGAGTCGTCTGACATCTTCCTTTGTGAAGCCCACCAGGAATGGCAGGTAGCGACCAATGATTAAGGAGAGGAGCTGTCCAAGGCTGTCTGTCCTGGCAATGACCATGTTCAAGTGCAGACCACGAACACACCTTATTTTAAAGAGAGCAACAGGCAACTTTTTAATGTGCAATAAACACAATCATAAAATGTATTGCTCTGTATTAATTAAACATGAAAAAAGTGACAGAGAATTCATGACATGTTGTAAAAAGGACAGTGATTAGGAAAGTAAATGGTGTGAAACTCCTACTCTGGCTTCATCTGGGCCATGTTGTTAGTAATGAAGGCTCCCCAGTCTCCTCCCTGTACATAAAACTCGGTGAACCCCAGTCTTTCCATCAGCTTATGGAAAATGCGGGCAGCCTCTATAGTGTTGAGACCTTCATGTGAAATAATAAAAAGAATAGCAGGTCAACTCTACACTTTCCATCTATTTACAGATGTATATTATCTGTATGCCATGTTATCTAGGTCGGAGTGCAACAGTCGGGTCCTGGAAGTAAAAACTCAATTTATTTTCTCCATAGGGAAGCAGGTTCATGGTATTCACTTCTGCTGAAACTGTAAGCCTGCATTATTTCAGCACTTTTTAAAATAATTGTTTAACAGCAGCATTCCTGGTGAAAACCTACATTACACATGAAGCTATACAGAAAATGACACTAATCAGAGTCGAAAAAAGCTAAATATGCCGAAAGAGTTTTTTAGCTCCGCCCACTGCAAATTACAATCTGAGTCAATCTCACTAAACTCTCGAAATACTTACATGCTTGTGTATGCATGTGTATATGTATATATGTATATGTATATATATATATATATGTTTCTCAATTTTTAATTCTATTATGCTGTTTGCAATGCCTCATGAGATTGTAGTTCTTTCCAACTAAAGCCGTCAAGTACACAGTCTAGTACCTTTTTCTTTTTGTTTGTATTTCAAAAAATTTGCATCAAATCAAAGTTTATAGTGTTTTATTTCACCTCATATCTGAATGGCTTGGTTTTTAAAAATCCCGATGGGAAAAATTATTCCGGAACCTGCTGAAAAAGGGGACAGGCACTGTTGCACTACTGTCTAGTAGAATTAGTTCTTGCTACCCGTTGCATGTTTGTAGACTTACCTTTTTTATGTGGCGCTTCAGAGTAGCCGTAGCCTGGAATGGAGGGACAGATGACCTCAAAGACCACATCTGAATCTGTCTTAGTGAGCAAGGGCAGAATCCCGTAAAACTCATAAAAGGAACCAGGCCAGCCGTGAACCATCATGAGAGGGAGAACTGTCTGTCCAGACTTCGGAACAGGCCTCACATGAACAAAATGCACATCTATGCCTGAGAGACAGTACAGAATTTCACCAAAATGTTCTAAGAATCAAACAATCTAGAACAGCTTGGAATACACCTAAACACATTTTGTGAATGTATGATGTGGGACTTTAAAGATAAAGTGAAAATTGCATACTTTATTACAACAGGTTATTATCTAGTCAGGTAAATTATATCCTTTAAAAGTCTTATGTGCTTACCTTCAATTTTGGTTTTGAAATGAGGATACTGGTTAATCACCTTCACCTGCTTCTCCCAGTCAAACTCCTGTCTCCAATAAGAGACCACCCGTTTAAGGTAAGACGAGTTAAATCCATAATGAAACCGGGAATCCTCCAGTGGATCCGTGAAGCGCGTTTGATCAATGCGTCTGTGCAGATCCTGAGGAAAACAGTGCGGTTAATCATGACATAAATAGTGGTTGAGTGAGTGAATATATGCTTTGCACGTTTGAAAGCGGAAAAAAATGATCTTGTGGGGATTTATGTGAAATACCTATTATTTGATTCTTAAACTGTTGAGCCACGTGCCATTCTTCACCGAAAAAAAGCTGCCTTGCATTACGCACTTGAATAAAGCATTATTTATGTTTAGGTGGTTGTGCACCCACCTCTATCTCTTCCACTGAGGTCTTCACTACAAATCTGTGGATGGTTTTGTCCTCAGTTAAAGGCTTCTCCCCAGCTCCCCACCAGCCATCTCCCATTGGTATCGTTTTGGGGCTTTGCTTCCATGCCAAGTAGCACAAAAGAGCTCCAACTCCAGCAGAAGACAGTGCTAAGAGCTGAAGTTTAGACCGATCAAGGTTGCCAAGGGTCTCTCTAAACGTGAAGAAAGTTAGATGACAAAAAATGTTGAAAAAATAACCAAACATTTAACACTGGAATACAGTACATGATTTACCAATCTGAAAAGATTTTAAAACACTGGGGCCTGTTTTCACAAACAGGGCTTAGATTAAGCCAGGATTAGATTTAATTTGGACTTTTAAGAAGCTTTTATAAATATGTCTTCAGACAAAACAATAGAAGATAATGTCAGTGCAAGTTGCTTTCAGTTAAAACAGGGGACTAGCTTAAGCCTTCTCTGTGAGACCAGGGGTATATCATACACTTGTCAACTTTGTACATGGTTACAGAGAAAAACTGTGAATCATACTCCAGACTTTTAAGTCGTTCCCGAAACAAAATTACACAAAAACATGCTTGATATAATCCGACTGGATGGAATCATAATCTGAAGATAGAAATAAATCAGAATCTCTGTCCATCATATACTTTCAGTGAAACATGTCAACTTTGACCCCATCCACCCTCTTCCCACCATGCACTGGGGCAGTAATTCTGGTTGCACTGTTTGACAATTTGTCAGTTTTCATTACATTGCTGTTGATTTTGTCAAAACATTTAGTAAGGTGTTGTCAGACTCAGGATGAGTTTATTACTCTATTAAAATGGTATTTTAAGGTATTTCTTAAGTGTTTTTGGTCTTCAGCCTACAACGGGGAGTAGGCTACTCATCTCTTAGTGACATAAGGCAACGAACATTATATTGAATTATATGCAAATAAAGAAAAACAATGCAAAAAAATAGTTAAAATACGTTGTCATAGAAATATAATGAAAATTACTTAAAACAATTAACGTTAAATGAATGAACGCAACTCAACAAAGCCGTGCAAGCCAATTTTTACAGACAATTAAAAACTCAGCTGGATGATTATACAGACGAATGTGGTTGAGTTGCTGGAATCTGGTGAAGTGCATGAAATGACTAATTTAGGCAAGTTTGCACACCGACGGAAATAGTTTAACCGCACCTTAAACACTAAACAATCCATGTTTTACTCACTTGATGCACTCAACTCTCAGCAAAATGGAGTCCTCAAAACCCATCGTGCGTTATGTGTCTTTTCTAGACAAAGCTGTGTTGAACTTGACAAATAATAGTGCTTACGTAACATCGACCAAAGTGCAAAGAAGTTCAAGGCGCGAACAAAGAAGGCGGTTTTCCCCCAAAAGACCCCAAAGTTAGAGGTTGGGGCAAACTCCGCCCCTCGGCCGATTTCATTGGCCAAATCAACAAGTAGCATATACTTGAAAAAGTTCCGACTTCAGAAAAATCATGGATATATCCATTTGCGATCCATTTTGCAAAAAGTAATGTTATACTATATATCATGATGTGCCAACGCTGGTTTAATTTATGGCTTAGACCGAGTATGTTTAAGGTTAGTATTTGTTTCAGTGTTGTGTAGGCTGTGCAGCGCTGTGATTGACATGACTCATGAAATCAGAATCGGCTGCGGGGCGGGGTTTAAAGCAAGTGGAGATGACTCACTGCAGAGCCAAATGACGTCCAGCTCCCCCTCTCTGGACCAAATGAGTGGCGTTATGCTACATTAGAGCATAAACAATGCGAAACTTTTTGGAACTCGATGTATAATCAGGTTGAATGGAAATAAGTCTGGAGTTTACCCAGTAAATATTGCTTTACCAATAAAGTTAAAGAATTACATATAAGGTTATTCATTTGATTTATCCAGGTAAAGTGTCTCAAGATTTTTTAAAGACATTGAGTCTACATGCGTCTTTTGTAACACAAGAAGAATCCATGAAACATTTATTCTTTGAATGTGTTTTTACCCAATTGGTTTGGATTGATATTGAATATCTAATATTTAAATTCACAAAAGTTTTGTCTTTTGGGTAAAGATGAAGGCTATTTTTGTTATATAAAAATACGAGTTTGGAGAAAAGTTGGTGATTCACTTTATAATTATGTACGGTAAATACCATATACACAAACAGAAATGGACAAATAATAAACCTAACATTATTTTATTTAAAATCGAACTTAAGCATTATTGAGGCCCTAAAGCGAAATAGATTTTGAATCCTTTTCTTTTTTGATTTTTTTTTTAAAGTTTCCCCTGTATAGTTTATTTATTTATTTTATTCGTTCTGTTGTTTCCTTTAATGCTTTTATGAATGTAGAATTGAATGTGATCCTCTGTATATGTGTGATGTATCTTGTTTTTGTTCTTGTTATGCAATCAAATAAAATAAATTAAAGAGTGAAGTGTTTAGCAATAGGGTTATGATATGGTAGGGTGTGGTAAAATCCAGCAACTAGTTGCTTAACAAATAATCCTTAATGATTACACCTGAACAATTATAGCTACAGTAAGTGGTTTAAACTTAAGGAGTTTGTTCCAACCATATTCGCATTGTTTCAAAAAATGATTGTTTGCCTAGTTTCCAGATTACTTATTGTAAAATACGGTAATCATCGATAATCTGCTTAAGGAAACTGCAGGCGCATTCCCTCTTTCATAAGCCTACTTTCAGCAAATAACAGTGATTAGTTTAGTTTATGAATCAATCATTATGCTATTTCACACAATGCACTGATTGCATTTAGTGATCATAAGGAGCTAATACAAAACATTTAACAAATGTGATTTAAAAACAATACATTAAAAAAGTATAACAGTACAAAGTTAGAGCAGCGGTAGTTTTTTAACTTCTTTTAGAACATAAAAACTGGTTTAAAAAATCCCAGGCCACAGACTTACTGTAATAATCATTGTGGGCTCACACTGTGACTTTGCATGAGGTTTGCATGAGTTTTGCCTGTTCAGAGTTAAAATATGAATGACTCTGTATGAGATTCCTAAGAGTTACAGCGACTGGCACCACTTGGACACTATACTTGACAAATTAAGAGGCCATTTAAACTAGAAAAAGTGGTTATTTTTACATTGTATATTTGTTCAACAAGGAAATCTGGATTTTCTTCAATTAATTTTCTTAAAAAGTATTTATAAAAGTACAAGTTTATAAAGTTTTGTTCAAATGTTTAAAAAAAAAATCAAATGTATAGGCCTACAACCAACAAAGTATCAAAACATTATGACAAACACCTCAGCAAGGTGGAGCAAATACCTGAATAAATAACCACAACAGGAGAAAACAACGAAAAAGAAATAAATTAAATACAATACAAGAAATTAAATTCATGTAATTATTATTATTTTATTTTTTTTAAAGATGGACATGAAATCATCTGCAAAACGATGTCAAAACATTGCAGATCAGTGTAAAGAAGCAGATTAAAAATTTAAATTAAAAAGTGAGAACATTTTTTTTCTTTCAAACCCTCCCAACAACTGCAATTGGTGGATGCGCGAGGCCCCGCCCCAATTCGCAGCGCTTTAGACAGTGACGTTTGTTTATATAATCTCTGACAGCATATTTGGTTCCAACCAGTTTCGACTTGGCGAGTGGCGACATAAAGAAGAACCAAGACAGATCGAGTCAATTAATACTGCTTGAACATGTATCTTAAGATGATTGTGCCGTTTTTGGCGGTGATTTTGGCCGTAGCGAGCGCTGGGCTGGTTGGAGGTCCTGTTGATGCAGACATGGACGAAGAAGCTCGGAGTGCGTTACAGTTCGCTATGGCCCAGTACAACAGGCAAAGCAATGATGCGTTTGTGCGTCAGGTTTCCGAAGTCATCAAGTTTCAAAAACAAGTAAGCAGTTTAAACATTTGTTCTGTCATCTTGTAACTTACACTCGGAACGTCGCTAAATCACACCCAGTGATAAACGTTCCTTGAACGCTGTCATGGTGGCTTGGCGTCCTGATTGTGTCAACATATTGTGTCAACATATTGTGTTGATCTCATCCTGGAACAACATTCCTTTCAGAAAATGTATTTCTAACTATATCCCTACCCCTAACCCCCAACCCTATAGTAATCCCTAAAAACAGAGATAATCAAAGATAGGAGGATAATAATGGTGTAGAAGAAGCATCTAACCCTGTTTGTAAACGTAAACTTGACATTAACTGTAAACCTCAGTCAAATCCGACTGGGAGATTGGAATGTTATTCCAGGATCGACAAAGATGTTGATCCAGGAACATGTTAAACTTCTCAGGTTCTGCGTCATCGATGGTGACGAATTGATTAATGTTTCTGTGTCATCAAACCTGATTTCATTGACATAAGCCTCTTTAGTCACAAAGGTGTGACAAATTAACTGCATACAAATAATTGTATAACAAATAGCTATGTGAATATTATATTTAAAAAAAAAACTAACTAGTAGCGACTAGTATTTTTTTCAGTTTAAGTTGTAATTCCACATACCTATAGAATTTAATGGCAAACAATTGTTAGTAATGGAATAAGGTACTTGTCAATATTGTTAAATTTGTAGCAAATAAATTAACGCAGGTATGAGGAAGTACTTAGTATCTAATGATTAGTTACTAGAGAAGTTACTAGGAATAATAAAGGAATATAATAATAATGAAAAAAATGTATATATGTTTAAAAAAAACAAAAAACAGAACCCTTGAAAATTTTGCAGTTACAATATACAAAGAGAACAAGAGAACTATTGATATTATAGGCCACACAAGGGAAATAATTATTTTTAATTTTGAACAGCATTTGGAGTACCAATATTTTTTTTAATTTACAAAAAATTACCATAAATGACTTTTTACCTCTTTTAATGCCCTCTGTGTTCATATCACAGTATGTTTATTATAAGGAATATCTTTTAAAAGGTTTTATTTTTTTATACATTACATCGGAATTAACTCAACTATGTCTGAACATGTTTCTGGTTGTTCTAGGTTGTCTCGGGCCTGAAGTACATCTTCACTGTAAATGTGGCCAAAACCAGCTGCAGAAAGGGTGGAGTTGAGACCCTGTGTGCCATTCAGCATGACCCCGCACAGGTAAGACACATTGTCTAATTTACAGTATAGCATTTACCTGTTTGCATTTCTCCATTTCCATATTAAAATAGATTGACTTTTCTTTTCTTTTAGGTCACTGAGTGCAAAATAACAGTTTGGAGCCAGCCATGGTTAAACTCTATCAAAGTCCTTGAACACACCTGCATGTAGTGCATACTAATGCAGTCTGGGGCTTTTTAACCTGAAGCAATAAAATTGACTTGTTATTAATTATGGTGACTTAGAA
The DNA here is from genome assembly GCA_023029165.1 of Gobiocypris rarus. NCBI lineage: Eukaryota > Metazoa > Chordata > Actinopteri > Cypriniformes > Gobionidae > Gobiocypris > Gobiocypris rarus. The sequence continues at coordinate 18,936,258 of CM040927.1, forward strand.
GTCTTCACTATTGAAATTGAGTTTGTCATGATAACCTTTGATGTCAACAACAAATCATGATAAAAGAATGCTTTACTAACACATTAATCATGTAATCTCATTAGACTCAGTTGCTCTGAAAAAGTATACAATTTGTAAGAATTTCTAAATAATAAACCGCATTTTCTGATATTTGGTTGTTCTTTACTTATTAAAAATGATTGAATGAGATTTTGGGAGTCACACTGATTTGGAGGATTGAGAACGCTGTGTATTATTTTGTGTATGTATACATTAAAGAAAACAATAATCCAACCATATAGTATTTATGTGATAATAATAGTTATAGGAGTGCAAGTACCAGAACTGATATATTTGTATGTGATTTAAATTGAATGTTTACAGTTTTATCAATCCCTCAATCTTGCACTCACACCTTTTCTCTGAATATGAAGTAAACCTTTTCAGAATTACTGCATTGATACAAGCATTTTGATACAAGGGTTGAAACTATTCTTTTACCACAACTGCCAGAGTTTGATCAGCTTTATAGTGTTTTTTATTACTTTCCCTCATAAAAATTAGGAAGGATAATAAGGATATTTAATTTTTTTACAATGTTCTAATAATCCCTATGGCATTTGCGTGACAAGCCAGGGGTGTGCAGAAATGTATACTAATAAAATAATGGATACAAATTACACCGTAGCGATGTAAAGTGTATAGCAGCATAAAATTATTTTAATTTCAGCACAGGTTTGTAAGTACTCAGCTATGAGGCAAATCTATTAATATATTACCTTCTAAAATGTTTCACCAAGAATAAATCTTAAATGTATCTAATATTGAAATGAAGAATTTAGTATAATGTTTGTTATAATGATGCAAATTGTCAGTTGTTTTAACTACTACTGTAAGTTATTACTCTTTGTTTCTTTGAAAATACATTGATCTTGCCATTTGTCACAATTGGGTTGCACATACACACAATGAAGAAGATGACACTCCAATAAAGTCTATGATATATAATCTAAAAGGCAAACACAGATGAAGGCATCTGTGAATTGCAACAACATATACGTCCCAGGATGTTATGTCTCAGGACGTATGCGTTTGTTTTACAATTATGGTGTATGTGTCATTCATTGATGTAGTACTGTGCGTTATTGCCAATGGACCTAACGGCCTGCTGGCAGTTGTAGTTTTGTTGTGTGTTCTGCCCTATTTTCTGTGCTCCTCCCTGTCCTAATCTAGGTGATGGGATCTACCAGCTGCTTCTCATCACTGTCAGGAGGAGCCAGTAACATTCTGGTGCTCTTCGGTCATTTCTGACTGGAAAACATTGTTTTGACATTTTAAAAATCCCTGCTTCATCGGAATGATATGAAACTTGGTGACTTTTCTAGCATTAGGTATGTAAACACAAAAAAAATGTGGTCATGATTCGAGCATGCTAATTGGTCATAAAAAAAAAAAGAAGCGTTCATTGTCTTTGGTCAAAAATGACCGGCCATAAATGAATAATATCGGCAAAAACACAAAAATTCTCTAAATAGTTGTGTGTACAATCTACAAATCGGCCAGAATGCTGAAAAAAGTACACAGCAGTAAAGGGATGACACTCTAAAAACATCAAGAGTGTGATATTGACACATCCACTCACACACACACACCCATGGTTGCATAATTTCTTAATTAGGGGTGTAACGATACCCTCATGTCACAATTCGGTACATATCACGATACTGAACTCACAATACGATATTATTATGGTACTCCAAGACATATGGTAAAAGGTGTACTGTTGATTGAAATGCTAAATTTGGTATTACATTGGGGGTTGAAATGAATAGGCTTGGACTTGGTTCTGGTAACTCAATGCACAGGGCAATGGTGACACCAGAATAAAAATATTTATGATTCTGAAGCTGAAAATACAGAATTATTTTCGATGAATGTGCTTGCACTCTGTCACTGACTAGATTTTTGATATTTAAAATAATGTAGGCCACTTTAACATGAGACATTTGGCATTATCGGTCCCGATAGTAAAAAGTTATATAATTATTCCCCTATTGCATTATTATACATTTATATTCAACATTATATATATAACAGTTTAATATACAGTATTGTTCAAAATAATAGCAGTACAATGTAACTAACCAGAATAATCAAGGTTTTTAGTATATTTTGTTTTGCTACGTGGCAAACAAGTTACCAGTAGGTTCAGTAGATTCTCAGAAAACAAATGAGACCCAGCATTCATGATATGCACGCTCTTAAGGCTGTGCAATTGGGGTATTAGTTGAAAGGGGTGTGTTCAAAAAAATAGCAGTGTCTACCTTTGACTGTACAAACTCAAAACTCTTTTTTTTTTCTGGGATTTAGCAATCCTGTGAATCACTAAACTAATATTTAGTTGTATGACCACAGTTTTTTAAAACTGTTTGACATCTGTGTGGCATGGAGTCAACCAACTTGTGGCACCTCTCAGCTGTTATTCCACTCCATGATTCTTTAACAACATTCCACAATTCATTCACATTTCTTGGTTTTGCTTCAGAAACAGCATTTTTGATATCACCCCACAAGTTCTCAATTGGATTAAGGTCTGGAGATTGGGCTGGCCACTCCGTAACATTATTTTTGTTGGTTTGGAACCAAGACTTTGCCCTTTTACTAGTGTGTTTTGGGTCATTGTCTTGTTGAAACAACCATTTCAAGGGCATGTCCTCTTCAGCATAGGGCAACATGACCTCTTCAAGTATTTTAACATATGCAAACTGATCCATGATCCCTGGTATGCGATAAATAGGCCCAACACCATAGTAGGAGAAACATGCCCATATCATGATGCTTGCACCTCCATGCTTCACTGTCTTCACTGTGTACTGTGGCTTGAATTCAGAGTTTGGGGGTCGTCTCATAAACTGCCTGTGGCCCTTGGACCCAAAAAGAACAATTTTACTCTCATCAGTCCACAAAATGTTCCTCCATTTCTCTTTAGGCCAGTTGATGTGTTCTTTGGCAAATTGTAACCTCTTCTGCACATGCCTTTTTTTTAACAGAGGGACTTTGGGGATTCTTGAAAATAGATTAGCTTCACCAGACGTCTTCTAACTGTCACAGTACTTACAGGTAACTCCAGACTGTCTTTGATCATCCTGGAGGTGATCATTGGCTGAGCCTTTGCCATTCTGGTTATTCTTCTATCCATTTTGATGGTTGTCTTCCGTTTTCTTCCACGTCTCTCTGGTTTTGCTCTCCATTTTAAGGCATTGGAGATCATTTTAGCTGAACAGCTAAAAGGTGCATTTTTTGCACCTCTTTATAGGTTTTCCCCTCTCCAATCAACTTTTTAATCAAAGTACGCTGTTCTTCTGAACAATGTCTTGAACGACCCATTTTCCTCAGCTTTCAAATGCATGTTCAACAAGTGTTGGCTTCATCCTTAAATAGGGGCCACCTGATTCACACCTGTTTCTTCACAAAATTGATGACCTCAGTGATTGAATGCCACACTGCTATTTTTTTTAACACACCCCTTTCAACTAATTCAACTAATTGCCCAATTGCACAGCCTTAAGAGCGTGCATATCATGAATGCTGGGTCTCATTTGTTTTCTGAGAATCTACTGAACCTACTTGTAACTTGTTTGCCACGTAGCAATAAAAAAATATACTAAAAACCTTGATTATTCTGGTTAGTCACATTGTACTGCTATTATTTTGAACAATACTGTAGAACTGACACTAAAACCCCTAAATTAATTTTTTTTCTCACAGTAATTTTCATTTTGGGTGAACTATACATAATACATGATTGTCACTATCCAACAATACATATTGTTCGATTTTTGTATTGCGATATATTGTGACACGATATATTGTTACACCCCTATAAATAATTCAAAAAGAGGGCACTAATCTGCCTTCAAATATGTTTATTTTGAAGGCTAGTCTCTATTTTTACATGAAATACTACAATAAAAAATAAATAAAAAATGTTTTTGTATACTATTCAATGGCAAAAATATACCATAATTATGGCATAAATATAAAAAAAATAACATAAAATCATCTCAAAATACAAAATTAAAAAGAAAAAATATTATTGAAGAAAAAATAAATTGCATTGGTTTTCCTGGGGTGGAGGAAGTTTAATTTTTAGGTGTCGGGTCACTTATGACCGGGAAGACAACCAATGCAACCCCTAAACGAAGAGCACCAGTTAAGCAGAACAGGAGAGAGAGCCAGGGAGAGATTCCTTCTCCCATTGTGATGGTGCCAGTCCCAGAGTGTTGTTCTTGTTGTTTCTTAAGTTAGTTTACATTGGTGTTATTGCTGTAGTGTGTAGCTTTTATGTGTTAAGCTTAAACTTCAAATGAAACTTAAATGTGTTGTGGCTGTGTGCCCGGCTTTTAAGTAATGTGCCTGCTGTGTTGGAGCAGTAGGGAGATGGGGGGCATTTTTCTTTTGTTCTCATTCTCTCCTGTTTTTGTTAGTGGAAGTAAGTGTAATGTCATGTAAACTTACCCTGAAGGCACACACACACACCAAGAACGATAACGAAAGATAATTGTATATTAGCAGATAAATTGAGCCAGGATCACTAAGATATCCCAGCTCAATCCCTTATCCTAGTTTTGTGCAATAGGCCCCTGCTCTTGAACACGCTTCCCTTGAGTTTATGTTGGGATTGTTTGTTTTGTTTGTTCCTTTGGCACTGTACTTATTATCACTCATTTATTGTAAATGTCAGGGTTCTGCCCTGGCAGTCTTGTCTGTTTTGTCTTTGTTTAATGTTTCTATGTTTGTGTTGTGTCTTAGTACATGGGTCTGTCTTTCTTTGTGTTTGTCATGTGTTCCTCTTGTCCTGCCTCCTTGTTTGCTGTTACCACGCCTCCTTGTCTAGTCCTCGTTTCACTAATTGTGCTCACCTGTTTCTCATGTGCTCTGGTCCCTTTATATTGTGCTACCTTTCCTCATGTCTTTGCTGGGGCGATGTCAGTTGAGTAGGCTCAGCAGTGTGAGGAGTAGAAGGCGGTTGGCAACACTGGACTGTGACTGGAGCACTGATGGCAGGAAATGACGGTAGCTCCGGTAGCGATCCGGAAATGGAGGATGAATCATGTAGGGAGTGTTGGAGGGAATGAATGGAGTAGAATAGCAAAGCGGAAAAGAAAGAAAACCAATAGCCAAGGATCAATTATGGATAGTGGAAAGGAGGATCACGTGAGTAGGATTGATGTGGAAGAATTTAAAGTAATGATGAAATTCGGAGAACCCGGTGACATTAAACCCAATTAAATTGACCAAAGCTCTGAAAAGAGTGTTAGGAGAAATAAATAATGCAAAGACCCTGAGAGATGGAAATGTGATTATTATGTGCAAAGACGAAAAACAACAAAAGAAGGCACTGGGTATTAATTCAATAATTGGATATTCGTGTCAAGCACAGTGATGACTAGGAAACCATGGTTAAGAGGTGTCATTTATGGAATTCCAACTGATGTACCTGTTGATAAAATTAAAAGCGCCATTGAAGGGAGTAAGGTCGTTGGAGCAAAAAGGCTCCAATATGGTAAAAACAAAGAAAGGAAGGATAGTCTGTCGGTGATGCTTCAGTTTGATGAAGAAAGAATGCCAGAGAGGATTAAAATAGGATATGTAAGTTATCAAGTAAGACCTTACATTCCTCCCCACTAAGATGCTTCAAGTGTCAGAAGTATGGACATGTTAGTGCGGTTTGCAGAGGAAAGTTACGATGTGCGAGATGTGGCGCGAACACGAATATGGTAAATGTGAAGTAGGAGTGAAGGCAAAATGCTGCAATTGCGGTGATGAGCATAGTGCTGGATTTGGGGGATGCAGTGCTCACAAACAAGCGGTAAAAATCCAGAATGTGAGAATTATGCGGAGGGGCTGACTTATGCTGAAGCCGCAAAGAAAGCAAAACGACATGAGCAGAGACAGGGAGAGGTGATTAGTAAGGAAGGCAATGAAATTTCTTTGGTTCAGGAAAAGACAAGTGAGGATAAATTGGTGATCGAAAAAATGGAATTCGTGTCATTTATGGCGAAGTGATTAATTGTTCGCAATCGGAAAGTAGAACAGAAAGAATTAAAATCATAATAAGGGCAGCAGAGAGATACTTGAAAGTAGCAGGAGTAACTTTGGAAAAATAAATGACATGCTAATGACCAAATCAAGTGTTCAAACTTCATGTGGAAGTACATAATATTTATGGTTTTACGGTTTTGCAATGGAATGCTAGAAGTATTATTGCAAATGGACCAGAATTTAAGAGGTATATAGATCAACAAGATAAGAAACCTAATATAATTTGCATACAAGAAACGTGGTTAAAACCTCACCTAAATTTTGTACTGCAAGGATATAATATAGTAAGGAGAGATAGAGGGGCAGGAAATGGAGGTGGGGTGGCCACTTTTATTAAGAATGGTATAGATTACAGAGTCATTAATGCGATTGGAGCATATGAGCTGGTGGTGATTGAAGTGTTTGCAGAGAATCAAACTATTCGAATAATAAATTATTATAATCCGTGTAGTAAACTAAGTAAGGAATTAGAGAAGGTTATTGGGTCAGGAAATACTAAAGTAATTTGGTGTGGAGATTTTAATGCACATAGCACTTTATGGGGAAGTAGTAGTGATGATTATAATGGGGGGGTAGTAGAAGAAATTTTAGACAGTAATGGGTTAGTATGTTTAAATGATGGCAGAAACACAAGAATAGATTTGGTTGTGGAGTTGGGTCAGCAATTGATTTAACATTGGTTTCTGAAGAGATAGCAAATAAATGTATATGGGATGTGTGGGAAGAAAATATTATGGGTAGTGATCATTATATAATTTTATGTAAGGTAGGGATAAGTGTATTGGAGCATAATGTATCTTTAGTACCAAGATGGAGATTTAAAAAAGCAAATTGGGAAGTGTATGAGTATTTAAGCGAAGTAGAAATAACATCATTAGATCTAAACCTGATAGAGGATATAGAGGAGTGTAATGAGAAATTATGTAAAGTTTTGTTTGAGGTAACAGATAAAGTTATTGGTAAAAGGGATCATGTAAAAAAGGAAAGCAGTTCCGTGGTGGACAGAAGAATGCAGTACCAGTTAAAAATAGGAATAAAGCATTTAGGAAAATTAAACAAACTAATTTATTTGAAGATTTTATATATTATAAGAGAGCATTAGCTGAGGTGAGAAGAATAGTAAGAACAGCTAAAAAGAAGTACTGAGAGATTGGTGTAATTCAATAGGAGGAGATGTTGATATTAGTGAAATGTGGGGATCAATTAGGAAAATGGGAGGAATATATAGAAATAACGTTATACCAGTTTTAAAAATGATGTAGGAAAATTGGCGGTGGCAGATAAAGAAAAGGCTGAAATGCTGGCTAAAGTATTTGTTAAAGTCCATAGTGATGATAATGTAACAGAGGATATTAAAAGAATAGAAATAAGAATAAGAGTCAGCATCCAGACGTGTTGATGAAAAGGAACCCTACTGGAGACATCTTAGATGCAGATTTTAGTATTTATGAATTAAAGATGGCTTTAGGAGGAGTCAAACATACATCTCCTGGAAGAGATGATATTTGTTATGCAATGATACAACATTTATCAGACAGATCATTGAAAGTGGTTCTAAATTTATTCAATAAGATCTGGAATGCAGGAAAGCTTCCTTCTGCATGGAAACATGGAATAATAATACCTATAGGCAAACATGGAAAGGACAAGTCCAATCCAATTAATTATAGGCCAATTGCATTAACTTCTAATTTATGTAAATTGATGGAAAAAATGATTGTACGTAGACTAAATTATATATTGGAAGTTAAAGGATTTATGTCACCATACCAAAGTGGATTCAGGGCAGGTCGGAATACTATGGACGCTGTGTTAAGCCTAGAAGCAGATATCAGGAAAGCGCAGGCTAATAAAGAAGTAATGGTAGGGGTGTTATTCGACATAGAGAAAGCTTATGATATGCTTTGGAAAGAGGGACTTTTAATAAAAATTAAATGTATGGGAATTGGAGGAAAGATGTATAATTGGATTATGGATTTTCTTCTTGAAAGAACAATTCAAGTTAGGATAGGAGTAGAGTATTCAGAGACATACAAGATAGAGAACGGAACTCCTCAAGGAAGTGTATGCAGCCCAGTTTTATTTAATATTATGATAAATGATGTTTTTTGTAATTTAAAAGGTGATGTAGGAAGAGCATTATTTGCGGATGACGGGGCAATTTGGAAAAGAGGACGTAATATTGCACGTGTAACACAAAGTATTCAAAAAGCAGTAGATGAAGTGGGAGGGTGGGCAAATAATTGGAGCTTTAGATTATCTGTGGCCAAAACTCAGGTTATATGTTTTACTAAAAGGAAAAAAATACCAGAGGTTAAGTTAAAGTTATATAAGCAGGAATTGGAGCAAATGCCAGTAGTCAAATATCTCGGTGTATGGATGGATTCCAGGATGAGTTTTGCTATACATGCTAAAAATCTGATTAAGAAATGTAAAAAAGGAGTAAATATATTAAGATGTTTGACAGGGGTTGAGTGGGAGCTTGTAGATTATCGTTGAAAAGAATATATAATACTTTAATTAGATCAAGTTTAGATTATGGAAGTATAATTTACGGTTTTGCAAACGAGACTACACTTAAAAAGATTGAAGCAATACAAAATCAAGCTCTAAGAATATGTTGTGGTGCAGTTAGAACATCCCCCATAGCAGCTCTTCAGGTAGAAGTTGGGGTTGCTCGGTAAAACTTCAAGACTTAAAATAAGACTAAATTATTGGGTTAATATAAAAGGTCATAAAAAGAATCATCCAGTGAAGGGAGTACTAGAAGAATGCTGGGAACATGGGAATAAAAACATTAAAAGCTTGGGATGGAGTGTGCAAAGAGAAGTACAAGAAGCAGGTATTGAAGATTGTGATGTTAGCCCTACTGTGATATTATCCAGTATACCACCATGGATATTTCCAATGCCAATAATTGACCTACAAATTCAAATGAAAATTAAGAATGAGAAAGACATCCAAAAGTATATTATAGCACAGCAGTATTTAGATCAGACTTACTCATCATGGGTGCAAATATTTACTGATGGGTCTAAGGATCCTATCTCTGGAAGAACAGCAGCTGCTGTATTTATTCCTAAGTTTCAAATTAGTATCAAGAAAAGAATAACTGATCATATCTCAGTATTTGCAGCAGAATTAGTTGCTATGATGGTTGCACTTCAGTGGGTAGAGGAAGTAAAACCGAGATTAGTAGCTATATGTTCAGATTCGTTTGCAGCAATCACAAGCCTTGTAAGTGGAAATAAAGTATCAAGGCAAGACATTATTTATGAAATACTTGCAAGTTTGTTAAGAGTAAATGGTGTAAGCTTAATAGTGTTTGTGTGGGTTCCTGCTCATGTGGGATTGGAGGCCAATGAAGTGGTAGATAGACTAGCAAAGTAGAACAAGTAGCAGTAAAACATAATGAGATAAATGTGCAAGTGAAGTTAAGCAAAAATGACGTTAAAAGTAAAATAAAAGAATTCATAAATAATAAATGGCAAGAACTATGGAATAATGAGGTCAAGGGAAGACAGTTGTATAGTATTCAGAAGCAAGTAGGAGACGGAAGAAGTGTTTTTGGGAATAGGAAAGAGGATATGATTGTTTCTCGTATCAGAATAGGGCACACACGATTAAATCATTCCTTGTTTAAGATAGGAAAACATGATACGGGAAAATGTAATTATTGTGATCAGGCAGAAACAATAGAACATGTTTTAATAAAATGTTTAAAATATGGAAAAGAAAGGTTAGTACTTAAGAGGAAAGTAAGAAAATTGGGTGTGGTAGTATTTAGTATGGAAAGTCTATTGGGAATGAAAGTAGAACAAGTAAAAATATATAGTGCGATAATGAAGTATCTCAAAGCAATAGGAGTAGGTTGTAGAATTTGAAGTATAGGGAAATTTTTGAGATGATTATAGTTTTCTTTTATTAGTGCTTCACACTCCAGTCCAGTTGGTGGCGGTAATGCACCGGAAGTTGGTTTGCCAACCGCCATAAAACACCAAAAGAAGAAGAAGAAGAAGATGTCTTTGCTGGTTCGTTGCATTTGTGAACGTCTGCTTGTGCGAACTTGTATCTAGCTCCTTGTCTGGCCTGTTCCTGATTCAGTGTCTCTTATTTTTCTAGCTTTTGATCTATTTTCAGTTTTTTCCTTTGTTCCTGTATTTTTAGTCTAGTTTAGTTTCTGACTTTATTTCTCTCTTTCTCCAGGTTTTATTTTGGTAATTCTCCCTAGTCTTATTGTTCAGTTTTTGTGTTTTGGATAGCCTACCTTTTATTTTATTTCTCTCTTGTTTTCCCCTTTTACTTTTAGGTCAGTCATTTTATAGAGATTGGTTTTGTTTTATTTTTTTCCTTGTGTTCTAGCTCCAGTTATTATTTAAGTTCTGTTTCCTTTAGTCATAGTTGTTAGTTTGTCTGGTATTTCTTGTTGTCTTGTCTAGTGTCTTGTCTTGTGTGTCCTGTGTTGTTTCCTGTCCTGAGTTTTCCCTGGCCGCTGTCTCCACTGCCTCTCAGCCAAGACGAGGGGGCTGATTCTGTAAGAACCTCGAGCCTCAAGGTTCCGGCCTGGATTGTTCCACCATCGCCCTGCCTGGTGTTACCTCCCAAGCTGTCGTGAAGTTCATTGGCTACCTGGACTGGTCTCAGTGGTCATCCTCCCCTGCCTGTCATCGTGGTGTCTGTCCCCTGCCCTGGTGTTTGGACTGTCACTCATCCACTACCCCATTGTGTCTTGTTGATCTGTCTATTTAATAAACCGTCATTTATTGTTCTTCTGCATCTGGGTCCTCTATTCCTGATCCCTGACAGTAAATCTATTTAAATCTTACATTGTGTACTGAGTGCTGGGACTGAGAACGTTCAAACCTTCTCTTGGTTGCTGCTTGCTTTTTCTTTAAAATGTTACTTCCCTTTTCCCCCTAGAAATCTAATTGGGAACGTAACACAGACAGCTCACTAACGAAACAAGGGAACAAACAAAGGGAACTTGTTAAGCAACAGCATAACTCAAATGAGTACTCATAGTAACTCAGATAACATTCATAGATAACATAGATAACAATCTCAGGCAGGGAGGAAAACAATCTCAAAACTGAACATCACTGACATTACGCCCCATCCTGGGAAGGCACAAACTCGTGACAACTGTCCAAATAAGGGAGGAGGAAGAAGAGTACAGGAGACCAGGGAAGGTGAAAGAAGGAGAGCCCAGAGAATTGATGACGGTGGGGGGAGCACAGAGCAGGAGTCAGGTGGTGCAGCCAAGGGTTCTGATTCAGAAATCCACTGCCGCCTGAACGTATAGCTTTTGAGTGGTTTATAATCAAGTTATTAATCAATAATCAATATTTAAATTATTTCTTCAATCTTATGAGATTTACTAGTTTTTGGCCTGGTTTCACAGACAGGGCTTAGATTAAGCCAGGATTAGGCCTTAGTTCAATTAGGACATTTAAGAAACTTTTATAAATTGTGCCTTTGAAAAAAAACATTATGGTGTGCATCTTGAGACAAAACAATGAATTATATGTAATGTGCTCTCTTCATGTTAATCTGACCAAGACCAGCTCTAGTTCCAGGAAAATTGTGTTTATCTATTTCTTAGCCAGAATCATTCAACCTGAAGTACATTGCAATAATGGTCTTCAACTGTAAATTCCCCTACACCAGAGTCCAGCCTGAATGAAGTCCTATAGAGAGTCGAGAGAGGGAAGAGCCATGGGGGAGATCTCCTCGACGAAGCCATGGGGATGACGGATGAAGACACAGTCAATGGTGGTGCACAATCGGAGAGCAAACAGAAGCACAGTTCAGAGGTAAGTATTGACAGAAAAAAAAACTCAAAACTGAACATAGCTGTTACACCATGAAAATAACCATAGATGTTGATACGGCAATAAAAACAAACAGGACAAATGGGACATTTGGACATCAACCTTGTTCAGTGGTCAAAATATAATTGATCTCACTTGTGAGATCAAGAATGTTTATTTTATGTTTTTATTTGTTATCGGTATATAATATTATTACTATATGGATATAGCACAATTTACTAAAAACACATTATTAAAAATAGTAAACAGCGGGGCAAATAGCCTACAGCGAAAATATGATAATATAATGACTACAAAAACACACTTAAAATAAAGCAAAATTCAAAAACACTAACAAACTCAAAATGTGACAACAGTAGTTCCAACTTTTAAACTGTTCAAATGTTAATTTCTGTTTATATAGTACATATAAACAGTAGCTATTAGGCTACTTTAACATAGTGAATAGTTAGTTACTGGCTTGAAACCGATAATTGTGTGTCTTTTTCATCATTTATGATGATCATAGTGCTCTGCTCTCATCCAGCTTCATGGCCAACGTAGCGACTACGTCATTAGTGTACCTTGCAGCCCCCTCTGTTGGTGAAAATAAATAAGCATTGCTCTAGTAACCAGCAAACAGTGTTCGTATGGATTTGTAGTGTATTTTCTGGGTGTTTTTTTACATGTCGTCGAACGTGGAAATTTCCGGAAACTGTTCTAGTCGGGGACAGGACACCAAAACCCAGGATTGTCCCGAGAAAACGCTGACCGACGTCTAGTCACCCTAGGTTAAGTATTAGCCTGTCTAACGTTACACATTTCACCAAGCTTCCGTCTTCAGACTGTTTGACTTTGTTCAGAACTTCAGATAAGACATATACCACCTCTGGCAAAGTCTGTTTCAAATAATTGACAGACTGAATTTACTATGAAACATGAAAATTATAAATTCAGATGAGTTAAAAATAGCTGAGACTACTTTATATGCGCATCTTCCCAAATCCATGAAGGTAAGTACTTTTTATTTTATGTCACAGCAAACCGTATATGCTTTTTTAAATTTCATTTAATCAAATACCTTTTTGTTTTTATAGGTCTATGGATTTGTTTTTGCTATAAACAGACGGAAACCACACACTTTGGAAGTATTGGTGGATACGTGGCCAGCTTTTACCACTATCATTGTTCGACCAGATCCAAATGTGAGATCGCGTTGTTTATGTTGTTAACTATCCAAAACTTTGTCCAAATAAATAACTATGTCAACATTACTAAAGTTTGTATGAAATAATTAGAATAATAGAGCAAAGGACTTCATGAAGAAGGTGACTCTATACAGTACAGATGAAGAAGTCCTGAGAAGAATGCTGACTGTGGAAAATGCAATTGACTGGAGCACATACTTCTTAGTAGGAGGTATGTCTTTCCCCCCTATACATTATATTATATTAAATATATTATATTATATATGTAACTTAATTTCATTAATGCTAGGATGTGATCTACGTCATTCACCAATGCTAAAGGAAATTGCCGTTTCTCGGGGTGTCAATATGAAAGGGTTCTCCTTAGTGCACCTTATGATATTATCTGATCCCACTCATTTACCTGAGCTCATTACCAGGTAAGATAAACCTTTTTTAAAAGGTTCTGTCATGTACTCATGAATATCCAGTTGTGTTTCATTACGATGCATTTAAATACAAGCTTGATAATGCTTTCAATTTCCCTTGTTTCTTCGCTTCCTTCCTAAGTGACCTTGAGACCAGAGTGTCTGACCTGAATAAGTCACATGCAGATGTAGTTAACAAGACTTGGAAATTTGGTGGGGATGACAAAGGTTACAGGACCATCCTGAATCTCATCAGCCATTTCCCCACATGCTGCATTACAGATGAGAACAACCAGCCGGTGTCCTGGGTACTGTTGTATGATTACTGTGCCATAGGAATGCTGTACACTCTACCAGAGCATCGTGGGAAGGGATATGCCAAAGCCCTAGTCACTGCAATGGCAAAGAAGCTCTATTCTCAAGGCTATCCTGTTTACTGTTTCATTGAAGAATGCAATCAACTTTCCTACAAACTTTTTACTAGCCTTGGATTTACAGAGGACTCCTCTTATAGGGCTGCCTGGTACGAATTCATTTGTTAAAGTGAATACTTAGCATTTCTCACCAAAAACCCTCCTCGAAAGTCATCAATCAAATCAAAATTGACAATCCTCTTCTTGTTTTTATGTGTTTGTTATAAAATGTCAGTATTAATTATGAATGATTTATTCATGTGCATCATTATTTTTTTTAAATGTATGACCTCCCTCGCACAACTCTGATTACATGAATGTGCAGTCACATACAAATAGATCTGTTATATACACACTTGTACATTTTTAAAATACATTTTGATGATGACATTGTATTCTAGAACTTTCACTAAAACATTTTTATGACTGAATGTTAAACCACCAAACTTATGTTTGAAGATCAGAATTGAGGATTATGCATGCATGGTGTAATGATAATACCTGCTTCATGTTAGGGGAAGTCTGTGTCATGTCAAGTGTTAATTTGAGTCATTGGAGAATGCCTGAGCTTTTCCATTTTAAATTTAAATCAATTAAAATACATTTACAAAAGTGTTTTGTATATTAATGTTTTGTATATATATATATATATATATATATATATATATATATATATATATATATATATATATATATATATATATATATATATATATATATATAAAATTCTCAAAAACAAATCTCTGTTGCAAAAATTATGCTGGAGTAGCATCCTCATATAGTTTTGTGGAGGAAATATTGAAGTAAAAAAAGATTCCAATGGTACTATAATATTTCCTGCATTTGGAGACAAAGCTTAATCACTGTTAGTGAACCTACACCTTACCCCACATCTAATTTAGGTGGAAATCCTATAATAATTTATAGCAAATCTTTAGTGCAAAAAAACCCATGGTTCAGCACTGACAATTACCAATGAATTTTAACCATATATGTAGGCTATAAATATATAATAAAACTTCTAATTAGATATTGCTTACAAAGGAAATAAATGAAGGTGCCGACCTGGGGGCGCTGACTTCTCAACTTTAACTTTTACAAAACCATAAACTGCAACCCCTTACTGCCTACCTAGTGGACAGGGTTGCCAGCTCTGTTACAATATTAGCCCAATGGCCAATCAAAAATAGATATCCCAAAGACCACATCCCAAAATTCAAAGTATGCAATTCCCATTCATACCTGAAATACATATTTGACGGTCAATGTTATGTAAAATGAAATCGTAGTGATAAACACAGCTCAAAAGGTACCAGTGGCCCTATTTCACAAAACATAAAATCTAGCACAGTTTTATCATTGGTAGAATATACTGAAACATTTCAGTCAAATATAATTTATGCAATATGTCAAACCTTTAAACAAACAGATAAAATGTATCCCATTTCTGCGGGAAAACAGTGCACTTGGCAACCTGGAAGTGGGTCTGTGTGACATATGAGTGTGTGACATGCTGGTTACGAGCGACCGAAGCGCGTGAAGAGATCCTTCGCAATGCGTCAGCTTACTACAGAGGATCTGAAGACCCTGGAAGTAGACCTTAAAAACTACTTTCCACAGTCGCTACAGGTTTGAAATTGAGCTAATAAAGTAATTCTAGCTAAAATAACTACTAAAGCAGTAGTACATAATAAAGTATCTCACCTTCAAATGAGCAGGTCATCAGCATAAGTTTTCTACCGAACATAAAACTAAAATTCATAGAAGTAAAAGTCGTTATTTGCGATGCATTGATGTTCTATAGGCTTTTACAAACCTTTAATGTATGTATGTATGTAATGGATTACAATCAACCAATCAGCTGTAAGCTGTTAAATTTAGTGTCTAAATCATTTTGGTCCCAATTTTTTAAAATCAGTTTTACTGGTATGAAGAATATTTGGGTATAATGGCACAGTTTACTTTATTTTGTAATATATGAACTATAGTATCCTGAACCACTAATAAAAAATAAATCTGGTGTCTGAATAATTTTTGGTTTGACTATGTATACAGTTGCAGTAATATGTCACTGAGTACAAGCACTGTAACCGAAACATGTAACCTTTTAATGGATCTTTGGTTGTCAACATCACTGTATCTCACAATATATATATATATATATATATATATATATATATATATATATATATATATATATATATATATATATATATATATATTTTATTTTTTTTTACTTTGTTCTGGATATATACAGGTATATGGATGTATTTTCCAACTCAACAGAACTGGACAGAGAGCTGATCCTGTTAGTGTGTTTGTTGATCTGTGGCCAGACTTCAGAGTTTTACTCATTAAACCAGAATTTCAAGAGGTATCAGGAATATTGTGGAAAATAAGTGACTGGATATTTCGCAATAGTTTAGGATATCTATAGAATCGTTTCCATTTTTTCTACAGACAGGAGACCTTTTCAAAGACTTGACCGTGTTTTCAAAAAAAGATGTCTACCTCAGAGAACTGCTGGCACAGACTGATGTTATTGACTGGAAACTGTATATTTGCTTAGGTACATGCATCTCTTTTTGCTATTTTTTATTTTTTTACATTAGTATAAATCACTGAAAATGTTTGAAGGTCTCAAACACTTTTTCCATTTAAACTGTTGTCTCAAGCCGCTGAGCTTCATCATGAGAAGATGCTGGAAGTCGTGGCAATAAACAGAGGTGTACCTGTGAAGAAAGAAGCAGTGTGCCACATGTTGGTTCTTCGAGAGCCATCAAAGCTGTCACAAGATAAAAGGTGAAATATATCATCTGTAATCATTAACGCCACACTTCAGACATGAAATTTTATGGCAGTTCATAGTTTAAGTCAAGCTATGTTGCAGTAATATGTCACTGAGTACAAGCACTGTAACCGAGATATGTAACCTTTGAATGGATCTTTGGTTGTCAACATCACTGTATCTCACAAACTACTTGAAACTTAAAGCTTTTTAAACTACAAACTTTGCCTAGCCAACAGAAATTTTCTTTCAAACATTTTAAACTATTTTTAAATATTTATATTATTTTAAATATAAATTGTGCATCATTTAGAAGTTATGTTATCTAGTACCATGAAATCCCCTAAAACTGCAACATATTAATAAAAATATTCTACAATCATACTACATCAGGTTAAACTAAAATGTGTTTTTTTTTCCATGCAGTGCATCACTGAAGCTGTCTTCTCTCAACGAGTCTCATCTTGCACTAATCAACAGTAGTTGGAAATTTGTCTGTGAACACAGCAAACGAATGATTAAGAATATGATTTTGAACTTTCCCTCTTGTTGTGTCCTGGATGCAGATGATCAACCAGTAGCATGGATATTAACATATCCCTCCTGTGCTCTGGGAGTGTTGTACACAGTTCCAGAACATCGAGGAAAAGGCTATGCAAAAGCACTGGTCACCATTATGTCAAAGAGACTCCACTCTCAAGGTTATCCAGTCTACTGTTTTATAGAGGAGGAGAACCAGTTATCCTACAGGCTCTTCACAAGCCTGGGTTTCAAAGAGGAACCGGATTACAGGGCAGCCTGGTTTGTATTTAATGATTTTTAATTGGGCCACATCAGAGCATCCAATCAAAATTGTTGAGCTTCTGTCTGAGATGATATGTATTCTTATGTAAAAGCTGTTTTATGATATAATGTGGATATAACTTTAAAGAAAATACCACAAGGCCACATCAACAACCAAAAAGATTTATTTAAATAAGGAAATCATTCCATTAATAAAATGTGTACAATAACAACAACAACTATTTATTCTTTGTATCAAATGTAAAACAAACATTTACAGTTAAACTACACATGGTGTAGCATCAGCTTGATTTGTTGTACTAGTTAAAACCATTTTATTTTTCTGCATACTCTTCTAGTCGAAGTAGCCATTTCTCCCAGAAGGGCATAATCTGCTGTGAGTTAAGGAAGTGGGCATGTGCGGGTGATCCGTCTTTGTAGGCCACCACAATTAAACCGTTTTCTACCTGCATGTGCACAAACAACATGATGGGAGATGTCAATGGAAACATTAAAACAAGCCATTTAAAGATGAAATGCCTTTAGGCCCTGTTTATACCTGGCAATAATATCCATCTCAGATGATCTTTTCACAAGTGGTCAGACAAGACTGTTTACACAGGGTATTAGCATGTGACCACTTTTGAATCATTTTTAAGGGGAAGGATTTTATGACTACATACACTGCTGTTCAAAGGTTTAGGGTAAGCTCTTTTAATTGCTGAAGGAAGTCTGCCAGCTTGACCCTACTTTACGCTTCAAAACTGCTCTTCAGAATCCAAAGGGTGACGTCACAGACACTGCGTCCATATTTTTTTACAGTCAATGGTAGTGACCTTTAATTTGGAGTAGAAGCAGGGAGAGTGACTTTATTGGGTTTGAAATCTCTGCCCCAGAGCAGTTTGGCTGTGGGGTAAGTTACTGTGGCAATGAACACTGCTAAAAGCCCAGCCACTTTCATCATGGTGCCTAAAACCCAGAGTTAATGCAAACTAAACTGAAACATACCTGCCTAACCACCTAAACCAGCTTCATGGTATAGGCCCCAGGTGCAAATGGGGTCATAGTAATGTTTACCTGGTAGCTGTAGTTGGTGTCACTGTTCAAGGCTCCAATGTATGCAGCTACTTGCAATGGATTGTCATAAGTATGGCGAAGCAAGGGCTTAGGTTTTTCTGACGTCTTCCAGTCAATGACACACAATGAACCTCTGTATGAGAGCAGATGAGTTTTAGTTTTATGGGACATTCAACATGACCAACGTATAAAAAATGTCAATATGTGCAAGAAAGCATCAAGCAAAATGATCCAGGATTCAGATACATTAAAAAGTACATGTTAAATCTGATTATGAAGTCTTATATGGCTTTTTGATTCAAATGAATAACTCTCACCTGTATTGGGCAACACAATCTACAATGCCCAGGTACTGTAATGAAGAATGATGCACAGCACTCTCAATAGCTCTCACTCCTGTTATATCATTAAGCACATGAGATGCACTCTCTACATATCCGGACACGTCCAATGGGTGTTCAGTGTCCTCTGTAGAAGGGGTTTCCTGGGTGAAATTGTCCTCAATGGCAGCATGAAAAAGCTGCCCTTGTCTGAAAAGGTCTAAAAACACAACACATTAATCAGGAGGTGTATTTCTTTTATTATTCAATTAAAGAAAATAAATACATATTCTTACTCAAGCTGTATTCCTTGAATCCTTCCTCTCCGAGTTCTGCAATCATCCTTCTCTTCCACCTCTCCAGGTAAAAGGCTTGGTCAGGTGGCATGGTCTTCTGGAGGATTCGGGTCACACTGGGCAGAGATGTATTAGAGTCCCTCTGTAATGTTATTCGAGCCAAAGGTCCCGGCACATACTCCGACTGACCTTTGGCTTTATTTAACAGTGGATGCAGGTTTTTAGGTACTTTGGGCTGTTGTGAAGGCGGTCTGGATCTTATTACAGGTCCATACAGCTGACAGTCCTCATCCTCGATGCTCGCAGGAGTCTGATAGCTGGTTTTTGAGGACAACACCGCGCGCACCAGAGATGAGTAGCGCTCTGTGTCCACTGTGCTGTACTGACTGACCTTTTTGCCTGCTCGCCATTGACAGCTGGTTGAAAAGTTGTTCACACGCGAGAACTGACCAGAGGAAAAGCCCATTGATCTCGCACACTTGCAATGTATCAAAAGCTTCAATGCTTGCATTGTAAGCGCCATACGAAATGTATGGGAATGTTTACGTCTACTTTCGTATGCTTTGGAAAATGGATAGATAGACTAAAAATGAATAAACAAAAAAGTTAGCGATCACGATGTTGCTTCATTCCTTTTTCAAATGGAGCGCAGTTTGAACTGGATCTACTGGGGAATTATGGGTATTGTAGTTTGAACTTCTTTGAAAGCACGTTGAACACGTTCCCATAAAACATAATTTCCCACTATGCAACTTTTAGGACTCGGATTTCAAAATACGTTTTTGTATTTAATTGACAACAAACGTATAAAATCTGTATATATTTCCCACTATATATATATATATATATATATATATATATATATATATATATATATATATATATATATATATATATATATATATATAGAAGATATGTTATAAATGTGTTGTTTATATATATATATATATATATATATATATATATATATATATATAAACAACACATTTATAACATTATAACATATCTTCTACTGCAGTTTCTCACAAGTTGTTAATGAAGTCATTAAATGTGTTTATTAGGCTGTAAATTTGGTATATAAAATAGAGTTTTCTCTCTCTCTCTCTCTGGTATGTAATAAGGGTTTCTCTCTCTACTCTCTCTCTCTGTACTCTCTCTCTCTCTCTCTCTCTCTCTCTCTCTCTCTCTCTCTCTCTCTCTCTCTTTATCATGGTATGTCAATTTTAAAAGACTTTTATTTTGACGTGTTGCTAGAAAAAATTCGAGCCGGATGTCCACAGTGACAGGCGAGAGTGGAAAGTGAAGAGCGCGAGCTGTAGTTGGAAAGTTAAAAGTACAGTTTAATGTGCAACCCAGACACGATAAAATAAGTGAAATATCTTCTGAACATGACATCTTTATCAGAGGACAGTGATAAAGAGAAGGTAAGTGTTGCCATAGCTCTCTATTATAGAGTCAAAGTTTGCAGATTGTTTTAAGTAATCGTCTTGTTCGGTTGCTTAATAACCGCCCATCTCTGCTTTGTACTTTATAGCGAGTAATCACACGCTTACTAGCTATGTTCCCCAGTAATAAGTTAACAGTAAGACGGGTTTTAAACCGTCTCTCTCTCTCTCTCTCTCTCTCTCTCTATCTCTATCTCTCTATCTATCTAACGTTATTCGTCTGTCTGTCTGTCACTAATGTCAGATAATATTTTAGCTGGCAGTGTAATTTTATCGTTGAGATATTAGTCAATGCGTAACGTTAGTTGTTTGTTTTGTCAATAGGTAAACACGAATGGTTGAAAGATGTTTATCATTATTCTATAGTCTCTTTTCTGTAGAAATCATTTGAGGAAGTTTCTCTAACTGCTTTTTCCGAACTCTATGGCCGTTCACTAACGTTACACTGTTTATGTAGTAAACAGCAATATGTTTTGTTGGATAGGTGACTGAATAAAATGTTTTCTTTACTAACATGGTTTTTATAAGCATACACAGTAATATATATATATACGCAATTCACAAGACAAGACATAACTGCAGTTCTCAGTCTTTTATTTGAAGCTCTCTTCTTGCTTTACCACAAGATAATTGAGTTTTTAACAATTCTTTTTTTATATAGTTGCGTTCTGTATCAGTCGACTTGAACCATGATGCATCTCTCCTCATTGATATCCCTGATGCCCTCTGTGAACGTGACAAAGTTAAATTTACCGTCCACACCAAGGTGAGCCAACAGATCAAATGTACAGACATTCGAACAAGTCAGTGCTTGAGTAGCTTGCGCACATTATATATTATTTTGTGTAACTTACCATGATCTATATGAGTTCTTTGACTGTCTTTCAGTGATTTTGTTAAATATATTTTATGTAGTTTCTGCAGTTTTAGAACTCTGACTCATACTGTCAGTTTGCTCTTCACTTCCTCTCAGACCACACTTAGTTCCTTTCAGAAGCCAGAATTTTCTGTGCCACGACAGCACGAAGATTTCATCTGGCTCCATGACACAATTGTGGAGACTGAGGATTATGCTGGCCTCATTGTAAGTTTAAACCCCATATTCATATTGTCTAGATTTTTGAGAGCTTATCACCAGCAACAGAATGCAACATGCAAACCACAGAGTTTTTCTACTGACCATCAGTTTGCATTGTACATGGTTGGAATAGCCAATTTAATTGGCTTGCTTTTACAGTGTACTTTCCTCCTTCCTCCCTTCTCGATATTCTTTAGATCCCTCCCGCCCCACCAAAACCTGACTTTGAGGGTCCCCGGGAGAAGATGCATAAATTGGGAGAGGGAGAATCGAGCATGTCAAAGGAAGAATATGCCAAAATGAAGCAGGAACTTGAGGCGTAAGTCAAATTCTGCATTATATTTTTCCTCTTTTTTTTGCACATGGCTTGTGAAATTACTGAGATTTAAATGTGTATATTAAATCGGTGTATCGTTTCAGAGAATATCTCGCTGTTTTTAAGAAGACCGTGCAGGTTCATGAAGTTTTTCTTCAGCGACTCTCCTCCCACCCAGCCTTCAGCAAGGACAGAAACTTCCAGATATTCCTGGAATACGACCAGGATGTGAGTCTTCCGCTTTCCCTAGGCCAGTCCTGTTCTTCACAGACCAGGAAACAGAGAGACAGCGAGAGGGACTGTTGGCATTGCTTATTTCCTGCGAAGCTGCAATGTTGGCAGTTTACACACAACTGGAGAGAGGTTGAAGGATGAGTGCAGAAGATAAAGGGGGAGGAGAGGGGAGGAGGGACACTTCCTGCTTAGTTCAGCACAACTTTCTGACTGGACAACTGTTTTTGCTGATTCATATATATATATATAGAAAAAGTCTCAGTCATAACCTGCAAGTCTTGTATTGCACTGATAAGTGTCAGTTATACAGATAACAAAGACATGTGACCTTGGATCTCAGCCAGTGGCGATAAAGAGTGTGCACTACATTTCTGCCTTCTGATTGGTTCATATTGTGCTTGACTTTGTGATCCTCTGTTCATTTGTTGTTTAGCTCACCGTAAGGAGGAAAAATGCCAAGGAAATGTTTGGTGGGTTCTTTAAGAACATGGTAAAGACTGCTGATGAGGTCCTCATCTCAGGGGTCAAGGTCAGTGTGCCAATCAACTCTCTGTGGGTGTGTTTTTATTATTAGCAGCAGTGTTCTGCCTTGTGTCATGATATGCCGTTGTTTTTTTTGCAGGAGGTTGATGAGTTTTTTGAACAGGAGAAGACTTTTCTGTTGGATTATTCCGGTAAAATCAAAGATGCCACTGCTAAGGCTGAGAAAATGACCCGTTCACACAAAAGTAAGACCATTACTTCCAAATGAATCCTCTGGCTGAAAACCTTTTGGTGTTTTTTTTATACTTGGAGATATTCATATTCACAAAAATATTGTCTTTTTTTTAAGACGTTGCTGATGATTATAACCACATTTCTGGGGCTCTGAACAGCACTGCTGCAGACAACAACTCTGCCTTTAAAAAGTGAGAAATGTATTTCATCTTGCTTTCTGTAAAGAAAACAGCATTATCAAAGAACAGTAATAAATGTGTGATACATTATGCCGCATAGCATATTTAATTGATATGCAAGTGAAACTAGTAAAGTTAGTTGTTGCTTTTTTTTTGTTTTTTTTGTTTTCACTTGCCCTGCCAACATTTTCACTAGCCCCATCGCAAAAAAAACATAAAACATGTTATTTTAACATTCTTTACATTTAAAGAAATTAAATCAGCAGAATTTACAACAACAGATTCCACAAAACTTGAACACATTTTTTTTCCATTTTTACTAAATCTTTGTTCTGCTTCCAGGCACTTAGAAAAATGTGCTGATGTGTTTGAAAAGCTTCGAGTGAGTATCTCTGCAGGGTTTATCTTACCAACTTACCAATCGACTATTGCCATGTTCATAAGATCATAAGTAACGTGTTATGGCATGTTTGTGTTTTGCAGAAAGTTGAGGACCGGGTGGCATCAGATCAAGAGCTCAAGCTGACAGAATTGTTGAGATACTACACAAGGGACATCCAGGCTGCTAAGGTGAAACCTTCCCTCTCTTTGTTTTACATCAGTTGTATATTATATAGATTGTAGTTCAGCCAAAAATGAATGTTTATCTGCTTACCCCCAGGGCATCCAAGATATAGGTGACTTCAGTAGAACACAAATTAAGATTTTTTTTAACTACAACCGTTGCAGTCTGTCAGTTGTATAATGCATGTGAATGGTAGCAAAATCTTTCAGAGTAAAAAAAACATGCACAGACAAATCTGTGTCAAACCCTGCAGCTCATGACAACACATTGATGTCTTAAGACATGAAACGATCAGTTTGTAGTTTCCAGATCGTGTACAGAACTCACGCACCGGAAGTGATCGCGCTCTGAAGGCTTTTGAACATAGTGGCGTATTAGAGGTAAAAAATTATATAAATACTGTTCGGTTTTGTGTCTTAAGACCTCAATGTGTCATAACGAGCTGCAGGGTTTCATTTGGATTTGTCTGTGCATGTCTTTTTTACTCTCATATATTTTGTTACCATTCACATGCATTATACGACTGACATTCTTACTGACTTCATTTGTGTTTTACTGAAGAAACAGCCACCGATATCTTGGGGTAATCATGGCCATGGGGGTAATCAGATATATACATCAAATTGTAATTTTTGGGTGAACTATCCCTTTAAGTATTAGTATGTCAAAGCAAATCTTTTTGCCTAGGTTTTTTGCCAGTCAGTCAGACATGCATATAATTGTGTTCTTCAAGTGCACATCATTGCTTCTAACAGAAACAATTTATTTTTTTTAAATCTGATAAATATTATAATGTAGCTCGACTACCACTGTGTAATATCACCATGATGGAGCATGAGGGTGAAATTAGCATGGAATATGCCCCTGCTATGTTTATATCCTCCACTGTCTTTTTGCTTTTATAGAAATAAAAACGATTTAATTGAGTTGGATAATGGCCGCTTCAATTGTAAACTTTCTGTAAACGTGCTAATTGTCATTTAGCACGCGCTGAAGTCGCACACAGTGCTGCAGATATCATAGTTCACTGATCACGTGAGGAGAGTAAGGCGAGATAAATGACAAGACCATGGCAGAGAATTTGTTTTGCAATAGAGCCTAAGCATCTGATAAATGTCTATCATATTATCTTGTAGAATGCACACTCAGCACCTCTGCTTCCTATACACAGAGTACGTGCAATCGCAAATTGGAAGAACTGAAGCTTGCAAATTAGGCTACATACAATAACAATATCAAACCTCTTTTGTTAGTCTGTGTAGTTGTAACCACCACTTAGCTCTGGTCTCTTTTTTGGTCTCCCTTTGAGAGAGTGCTTTGATTATGGTTGCATTTACTATTTTCATTTAACTGCTAAGACTGCATTTACCCTGCAAGTCATAAAGGTGTCATGAACTGCGTTTTTTATTTTATTATACTGTTGTCTGAGGTCAACTTGTGACGTTCGAGGGGTTTTTACATTCAAAAACATCATAATGAATAAGTGATAGGCTATTTTTGAGGCTCTCTGAAAAATGCTCGGTTTTGATGGGCATGACGCACTGAGGACTTGGAAGTGAATGCCCACGGCTAGGATTGGATAAGATTTGCATATTTAATGAGCTTCAGCTCCCCTCAGTACTTGTGGGAATTGTCTGGGGAAATGCTCAGAGGACTCTTTATCAAAATATCATTATCAAACAAACACAATGATTTATCTCTCATCCACCCGCGATTGATTGGAATGTTATTTTGTATTACTTGGCTCGCCTGATCAGTGAATATAACCGCAGACACACAAGCACACGGGCGCACGCACGCACGCGTGCAAGAAAGGAACGTTATTACACTATTTAGCCCGTCTGAAAAACACATAGCCCCGTGACGTTGGCCTTTACCCTGGCCTATAACGTTACAAGTCTGAGTCTGATCACGAGTGAACCAATGCCAACCTGTGACAGCAAGGTTTGTAATCAATAGATTTCAAACGATCTGTAACAGTGCAATACTAACGCATATAAAGAAACATTTTTTAGCCTTATCACATAAGTGTGTGTTCAAAAGGAAGCTTATGCAGTGTTCTTCCACAACCAGGTACAGCGCAATGTATTAGTCTCTTCGCCATGTTTATAGCTTGGTAGCGCAATCCTTATTTTGGTGTTTACACCTGGCTATAAATTCCGATCTGTGTAAGATATGAGTAAAAAATCAGATTTTTTTTTTGTGCCAGTGTAAACGCAGCCTAATTGTCTTGTCTCACCCCTAGTAAAGAGTACCCGTTTGGCTACATTGTTCACTAACAACTCTCAAATAAATTTATCCTGATTATAAGTTTATCAATAATTTCTTCCTTTAGGACCTTTTGTATAGACGTGCACGGGCTCTTGCCGATTACGAGAATACCAATAAAGCTCTTGACAAGGCTCGTATGAAGGGTAAGGACATCGCACAGGCTGAGGAGAACCAGAAGCAGTGTCTGCAAAAGTTTGACAAGCTCTCCGAGTCTGGCAGGAAAGGTGTGTTGTACAATCAAAACATCTTTTTATTTAACTGTTTAATAAACCTTAATGAATTACTCTGATGATCTGAGTTTATAATATATAAAGAGTTATATTGTGTTTATAGTTCTGGGCTGGTAGCCAATAGAATGTAGGTTTGATTTCAGCAAGGAGTCTATGAACTCTATGATCTATTGCCAAGCTGGTTAACTGCAGAGAAATTTGGAAGAATGTTGTTGATTAAATTAGAAACTACCTAAAAAATATCATAAAAGAGGTTCAGTTTTGGGTGAACGTCCTTTAAGTGACTAATTACTTACTAACATTGATTTCATGTGTTCGTAGAGCTCACCAGCTTCAAGGCAAGGCGTGTTGTAGCCTTTCGTAAGAACTTGATCGAGATGACCGAGCTGGAAATAAAACATGCAAAGGTGAGGATGATGAAGTGTCATGTGTCCAGGTGGCACATGTGTTCCTACCGTCATGGAAAACCTGCTAGATCCAACCCGATCTCGTACGTATTTTACAAGGTGGCTAATTTGTACAATTTTGTACGAGCTTACTTGTTCATATTCAAATGATTTTTGCTAAATCGTACGTATTTGAGGAGTTGCCCAATTCGTATGATTTTGTACAAATTACCTAATCTCAAACCCTGCCCCTAAACCTACCAGTCACTGTGGTTTAGACAAATCGTACAATTTTATACGAGAGAGGTCATACAAATTAGCCACCTCGTACAAGTACTTATGAATTGGGCGTGAGATAGCTTTGGATAAATCAGATAATTTTAAAAGTTGTTATTTACCAGGCCTGGTAATGTTTATATTTACATTTCTACTTTTACATTTCTATATTAATTATACATTACTGTTCAAAAGTTTTGGGAAAATAAGATAAAAAAAAGAAATATATACTTTTATTCAGAAAGGAATATTCATAGTGTATAATGTTACAAACTATGCCTATTTCAAATAAATGCTGTTCTTTGTGAACTTTCTATTAATCAAATAGTTCCAAAAAAAAGTATCACAGTTTCCACAAAGATATTACAGCTGTTTTCAACATAAATGAATATTATTAATAATAAGAAATGTTTCATGTGCACCAAATCAGCATATTAGAATGATTTCTAAGGATCACGTGACACAAATGATGATGATGAAGAAAATTCAGCTTTGCCTTCACAGAGATAAATTACATTTTAAAATATATTAATATATAAGTTATTTCAAATTGTAGTAATATATTTTACTAAATGTTTTATTTGTGTATTTGATCAAATAAATGCAGCCTTGTTGAGATTTAGAGACTTCTTTCAAAAATGTTACAAACCTTACTGACACCAAACCTTTGAATGGTTGTGTACCTTTCTAGATATGATCAGCTATAAAATATAGAAATGTTTATAATAAAAAAAAAAATCCTTAAAATATAGTAATCATGGTCATTTAGGAAAGTCATGGGGATCTGTTAATCAATAGGTGTGAGAACCTTGATTTTTAACATGGTTTGACCAAACATGTTAACTGTCTTCCATCTGTTCTCTCTCCCTCTTTTTCTCTATCATGTTCTCTCTTCTGTACACATGCACTACAGAACAGTGTGTCCCTTCTGCAAGGCAGCATTGAGATGCTCAAAAGCAACTGACCCACGCGATAAGGTCACTGGACCATCTTGAGCTCCTTGCATTACCAACCCACTAGAGGGGAACCCAAATGCACCTAATTCAAATGTCCTTAATGTGGTACAAAACCACTCTAAAATGTAAAAAAAGAGGCTCCACCAGCAATGTCTCTACCATGTTTACACTTCATCTATTTTTTTCTCTCATGCCCATTTTTACTGCCAGAATCTTGCTCCGCTCCGATTATGCAGACAGTTATAAACGACCACACTGACAGAAGAAACAAAAGTGCATGACTTGATATTCTTGTTTTGTTTTTGACTGCAATTTTGTACCTTTAAATGTGATTAATCAGATTTTTGTTGTCACACTGTAAAGCTCATGCATACTAATCATAACCTATTACATAAAACTTGACGTGTGATGACAAACACAGCAGTATAAACCTCAGAAGTGTTATATGACATGGAATTCTTCAGCTATCTTTTCAGCATTTTTCTATTCAATTGAGATTCATCCATAGACACAACCCAATTTGTCATAGATTAATAGACAATGAACCAATGAAATGTTGACATTCATTTACATTCAAATTCTGTCAAATTACACTTTGCCAGGGTCAAAAACAACACTTTTTTTTTTGCATGTAGGTAGTTTTATGTTAAATGTAAAGGACGGACTGTAAAATTGCTGACTGACTCTGATGTCCCCATTTGGTGTGTGTGGGTGAATATCTCAGTTTTTTTATAGTAAAGGTTATGCAGCCATTAATAAGATTGTGCTTCCATATACTTTTTCCTCAAGAACTCATCCTTTTCTGATGACTGAAGTCAGATCCTATAGTCATATGTGAAAAAAGCCTCTGATTTAAGTTTAAATGCATTAATTTAGATTGTATCCACACTATTTCTCTATCAAATATAAATCAGCATTCCTTATTCAAATGTATTTTTTTACTTGACTATATGTGTTCTCTTGATGTTACTAACAGTTTAAGATGTGCTACATTTCAATTCAGTGGACCAATATATGTGTAAAGTTTGGTTTTATGTAAAAGCCACACAAAAAAAAATGTAACTGTGCTGTTCTAATTGAGGAGATCTTGTTTTGTAAAAGACCACACATTTTATAAATAATTGTATAGATGATGAAAAAAGTGTTTTCATATGGAGTATCATCATTTGTATGAAAGCTTGCAATAATGAAAATAAATATACCCTTCTTTCCCATTTTGTCTTTCCAATGATTATGTAAATGTGAGATTTTTTATACAAGATGTTGAGTGGTCTAAAATTCGACTTGAAGATTTACCCTAATGTTATTTACTACAAACCTACATATTCTCACATTTTAGTCTCATTGTTCATTGAATGATATTTGGCACTTTAAACATAAGTTATTCATGTTTTAATTTAGCCTTGTTTTCCACCAGAGGGTGTCATTGCTTATCTGTTGCTTGCTGTGAGGAATGCTAAATATCAGACGTCATAGAGTAGATAGTAAAGTTAGGACACACTCTTGCAGCTAAAAGAATAGCTCCTTACAAATGGCTTTGGGGAAAGCTTTATTATATTTTATACATTCCACCACATCTGGAGATCAATGAATGGCGTTACCAGACACATTTACTGCATTGACTTCCTCATTCCCTTTTGCCAAAGGACACTGATTGAAGTTTTTCCCCAGTATCTTCCTTGTTCCTTGCATTTAGGGATGGAGTTGCTGTCCATTTTTGGACTTTGGGCTCATAACATTATCCACTGATTCATATTTTTCTGTCGATGAGAAGAGGAAGTGGTTACTTCTCCATAATGTGAATGTTTCCCTGTCATTGGCCTGTGAACTGTAGGTCTGCAGGCCTTAATTTAGACTTCATGGTTAATTATTTTTGGATATTATTAAGCTAATGTTCCCAGAGGCATAATTAACATATGTCAAAGCGCTTTACATATAGAAGGGGGGAATCTCCTCAACACCACCAATGTGCAGCATCCACCTGGATGATGCGATGGCAGCCATATTGCGCCAGAACGCCCACCACACACCAGCTGATTGGTGGATATGCCTTGTGCATTTTAAACCATTTAAAATGTTTAAAAAATATATTTGTCTCATGATGAAAATATTTTCAGCAGTATGCTGTGATGTTGCTAAATGTTGATTGCTTAGCTCATTAATATTAAATGATTATAGTATGGGGTCTTTCCACAAGACATTCCACATTTTGACTTCCTTGGTTTATAGTTGCATGATCTATTTTTCCATTATGCTGATCATGGTGGTATAGTGATGTAATGTGACTCATCATGACTGGCAAACTGTCCATGTGCTGATGCAAGAATCCAAAAATTTAATTGCAGACCACAGTGCCATGCTCTGCCAAAAATAACCAAAAAAGCAAATAGTTAAATTAATAATGACGAGGGAAGCTGGATTCTCAAACAAGTTGGACAATAGTGTCATTTCAGTCAGGATGTGGGACAGCCCCTCTCCAAACCACACAATAGATATGGTTGATGTCAGCAGTTGAGGTGAAAAGTTTGTGGTTTTGCATTTGAATTGTTGTACATAAGTGTAGAGTTCATCATCTGCTGTGTATCTAAAGGCTATCCAGTGACTATTAGATCAGATGCGAAATTCAATGAGGAACAGGCAGCCTAGAGCACTCAATGCAGTTTTTATGGTGTTTTTTACTTTCCAATGTTGTGCTTTGACCCTAAAGCATAATTGAAACTTTGAACACCAAATAAATGAAAGACCAAACCTTGCATACTTTTCCCCCCAGACTCTATCTACTCCTTAATTTAAATCTGACTTTTATATATATTATGTGTTTGGCTCTTAAACATAATATTCATAGTTAAAAGCCTGTTTGGAGTAGCCTACATGATTCTGATCAAAAATGATATTCGGTGCTAGAATATTTTTTTATAATGTCCGTAAACGGATGTGCAATTAGTTTAATGTCTTTTGTGTCATTCAGCAGTCAATACATAATAAAACAATTTCAGAAATAAATAACAGAAATGTAATGTCCATTTATTTATTATGATTATTTAAAAAGTGGAATAATGTCAGTCTGTTGATCATAATAACAAAGCAAACCCCCACAGGATGATCAGGACCCTGAAGGGAAGTGCAAGGACTGAATTTACATTCTCCCTTACATATACAATGCAAAGCTGAGCAGCTGAAACAGAAATATAAAACGTTAAGTGGGTCATCCAATACAATTCCACCCACTTTCCAGTCATACTAGACTTTCATTGTGCACTTACGATGCCATTAAATCTTTATATAGGCTACTTCTGTCCTAGTTTCCTCTTAACCACAATCTAAAAATCATCGTAAAGACCTACATTTCTACATAATTTCAATATTGTACATATTATCTAATCACATGTCAGAATTCTGGGTCAGAGTGTCTCGGCCTATGTCAAAATGACTGCTCCTGCACAAAATAGGAGAAAGAAAGGGCAAAATGGGAAAGAAAGCCCTCAATGGCTTTTGCATTAGAGGGAGAGAGAGAGAGAGAGAGAGAGAGAGAGAGAGAGAGAGAGAGAATAGGCTATCCGAGTCTAAATTCTTGAACAGTCCACAATAAGCAGGTGAACTGTCAATCGGTTAGGGTATCATGATTTAGTGTAAAAGGAGCTTCTCAGTCTTTGTAAGCAAAGATGGGTCATAGCTCATCACTTTATGCCAAATATTATTTTCAAACAATTCAAAAATCTAATTTCTCAATGCAAGATTGCAAAGAATGTAGGTCTTTCACCATCAACCATATAATATTGTGAAAAGACCAGAGAAATCCCAGTATGATCAAAGCAGGAAACCTCTGTTGAACGTGTGTCACCTTTGAGCCCTCAGATGGCACTGCTTGAGAAACCATCATGCTACTGTGTTAAATATAACCACATGGGCTCGGGAGTACTTTGGAAAGCCACTGTCACTTAACACAGTCTGTCGCTGCATCACAAAATGAATCTATGTTACACAATGAGAAAGCTATACATATGGGCCTGAAGTCATCTCAGATTATCCAAAATACAGTGGAAATGTTTGCTGCTGTCAGATTGATTTAGGGGGAAAATGGACATTGAGTTCTCAGTCCCAAAGACGAAAAGGACCATCCAGGCTTTCATCAGCGATAGGTGCAGAAGCAAACACCTGTCACGGTATGGGGTTGCATCAGTGCAAACAGCATGGGTGACTTGCATGTGTGTGAAGGTACCATGGAGGCTTGGAGCTGTATATTTGGGGTGTATTGACATGGAGGTGCATATTGGGATTGTACAGAGACATTTAATGGCATTAATATGACATCTTTCCTGAGAAGCAAGAAAATACCAGCATGTGCCACAACAGAGTGGTTTTGTAGACACACCATGGGTTCTTAACCTTGATCCTCGAGGGCCCTTATGTCCTGCAGAGTTTAGCTCTCCAACCATAATCAAACACACATGAACCAGCTAATCAAGCTCTTCGGGATTACTAGAAAGCTACAGGCAGGTGAGTTTGATCAAGGTTGGAGCTAAACTCTGAAGGACAGTGGCCCTCAAGGACCAGGGTTGAGAACTCCTGCTCTATACCATAGAGTGGATATGCTTGACTGGTCTGCCTGCAATGCAGATATGTCTCCTACTGAAAATGTATGGCCAATCATGGATAATCAGACAATGATGTCCAAGGACTGTTTTAATTTGGGACAATTCTTAATTTGGGAATCGAGGATACTAATTGTTGCAGTTTTGCAAGTGGATAGCAGCTGTCTTGTATCTCGCCTGATATTAGACAGCTGCTATCCATTTGCAAAACTGCAACAATTAGTATCCTCGATTCCCAAATTAAGAATTGTATAAAGGAAAGGTGACGTGACGTGAACTTTTTTGGAGTATTGCAGCCATCAAAATCTAAATTTGTTCACGTATACAAAATACAGTTTTGTTCAGTAAAAAAAAAAATGAAATCAGTGGAAATCTTTTCTTTGTACTTTTGTCAGTAAAATAAATTTGAAAGAGAATTAACAAATTACAGATGATTTTATTGCATTTT
Organism: Gobiocypris rarus; assembly: GCA_023029165.1. Taxonomy (NCBI): domain Eukaryota; kingdom Metazoa; phylum Chordata; class Actinopteri; order Cypriniformes; family Gobionidae; genus Gobiocypris; species Gobiocypris rarus. Next base: position 18,969,158 of record CM040927.1, read on the forward strand.
ACATAATGTTCCAGCTTTTCTTTATTTGTTGTTGTATATGACTTTTCTATATACCTTCAGTAAGCAGACCAGTTTGTCCACTTCTCTTGATAAAATTATAGAGAAGTGGTTTTGTTTACTCTGAACAGACATCAAACACTGCAGTAACAGCTGAGACACTGCCATGCAGTCATTTATAGGTTATATAATGTTCTGCTCCATCTGTGTTCAAGAACAGGCACAATACTTTTAAATCGCAAACTGTTTGTACTGTATGTTTAAATGCAAAAAAGTCTTATTTCTTGCATTTTTGCTTCCAACTTGATTACTGGATTGAAAGCATTTCTGAAAATAAAACAATGGTAACATTTCATGTTAATATTCTTTCGTATTTAGGGTTAGGCAATATTGAACAAGCAAAGAATGAAAATACTCCTTTGACATATACTTTTCTAGACCATGTGCAACTGCAGATATGACTCTCTCCCTCTCTAAGCAAACAGACCACGTTGACTTGACCTCGAATGGCTGACCGATAAATCCGTGTCAACTAGTTTCATGCCAGATATTTCTGACATTTACATACATATGGGACCTGTTGTAAAACTCAAGATGATTATGAAGCATTCTGTGGGCACAGTTTTTTTTTTATGCTAAGGGTGAATAAACATTTTGAAATATTAGGGTATTTATGGCATGTTAGTGTTATTATTAAGGATCATGTATTTACCTTATATATCTCACAGTATAAATTTTGCAAGCGTGTATGATCTGTAATGTAGGGGCAGCAGTCTCAGTGGATTATGTCAACTATAAAGAAGGAAATTAAGTAAAATGGAATGCTGTTGTCACCTGTCCAGCAGTACTGCACAGAAAAACAACAATAAGACATTTCATTTGAAAATTACTTAAGAGGATAGGATAGGCACGAAGGTTTGGACTTACATTCAGGTAAATCCACTCCATATGTTTTGTTTTTTTCAACGCCCTAAATTTGATGTTGTGTTACACCATTCTACCACACAGTAAAGAAATTAATGTGGAATGTATCAACCATGCATTCACTCCTTAAACTTTAGTTCAATGCATGAATCTGTCCTCATAGTTATATTTATTCTGCTGTGAATTGTACAGAATTTCTTAATTATAATTAATAATATCATGTTTATAATATAAAATAATGTTTAAAGATTTCTACTAATTTAATATGCCACATTATTGCAGATGTAAACCAAACCACACCCGCTGCTAAACAAATGAATGTGACACCACACACCCAACACAACACAACCACACCAAAGAATAACTTTTCAAAAGTAAATTAAGATTTTTTTGTATAGTCTCCGTTCAATAAACAGCTACATAACTGACTAAGCTTAAGGCAAATAAAGACTGATCCTATTGATCTGTAAGGACATTCTCTTTTAGCAATAAATAATTCACACCTTGCTTTACACATTAATTTTACAACAGTATTTGCCCATCTTATATAGCATATAACAAGGTCCTGTAAGAATGATTAAAATGGTAAATCATTAGTCTAAGTGCCCATATGGACTTTCTTTCATATCAATATTCAGCAATGCATTATTTCTTAATTGTCTTTAAGAAATATTTAGCCTACTTTTAATCCTTTGAATGTTATTTTCATGGGAGATCAAATGAGTAAAAACAAAAGCTGTATTTTGAAGAAAATACATTCATATTCCATATTTTATCTGCAAATAATAAATGATCGTAGGCCTATGTTTTTGAATATTTAAAGAATACTATTTAAAATATATATCTATAAATAAATGAATAAACATATAAAATGAATGGTAAAATACATATAGACAAGCAACCAGACTAATAATGTAAAAGTTTTCCAATTGTTTGGTAGTCACATGAAGTCTGTGACGGTCATTTTTGAAAGCCTTGTTTAAAAAAGGAGTAAAAAAACTACAACTCCCAATCAAGTAAAAAACATCAGCCTACTTTTATGGTAACAAAATTCTATTTGTTAGCAACTGTTTGACTGACTCTACTCTAGCCAATCAGCTGGCCTCTGGGTAGACGGAATGTGGGCCATTGACCGGCGTAATGCCAGCGCGAGAAAGTGCCACGACTCCACACAGACATCGACTGACTCCTCAAACTGGGAATAAGATTTTTTTGTTTTTTTGTTTTGTTTGTTTTTTTGCTGGCGCAGTAAGGCACTTAGATTCGAGATAATCACTTCTGTTTAAACTCTTCCTGAAGTTATTCATCCAACGGAAATCTGCCGCGAGAGAAGGTGAGATTTAAAGCTTTGTTATGGCGTTATTCATTAAAAGCTTAAAAGATTTTCAGTAGCAATTAGACGTAAACTTTGATCTCTCCCATTTATTTACTCTCCTCTTTAACTAACCCGTAACTCAGATGGGTTAAAGACATATTGCTTTCACGAAGCGAATGGCATGACTATAATAAGTGGCTTCACATTTTGATTTGGGTGATGCTCCGTTAATATCAGCTTTTCCTATGTGAGCTAGCATAGAAACGGTCCATTAAATAACACATTTCAGCTCCTATAACTGCTTTAATGTCTGTAAGAATTATCCGAAAACTGTTTAAAAACACAGTTTTGGTTGCTCGTTCACGTTTCAGGGAGACAATTAACGTTACAACGTTACTTTGAGTTTAGAAACTCTTCCCTTGATTTCTTATTGTATATTCATTCAACAGAACCTCCAAGCGAATGGAGTACAAACAAACACCGTTCCAACTAAAAATTATTAGCATATAAAATGGAAAACACAGTCAAGGGCTGTGCGAAATAGAGTAGTTTATTCGCCAATTTCCCTAGAAATGTATCATTCAGTTACAGATGGCCACTGAACCTCTTTATTGTATGTATTGTTCCCTGAAGGCTATTTAGATTGTTCTTTCTTCTGGAATATGGAGGGTTTTTTATTTATTTTTATTTTTTAAAGCTTTGGTGCACTTTTAAAGTGTGATATTGGTATGGCAAGAATCCCATGGAAGCAGCAGAGTATAGAAATTTGCTTTGGCAGAAAGCAGTACATGGTGGAATGGAAAACTCTGTTGCATAACTCCGTCTTCTACCAAGTGCAGTGTTTGTTGCATAATGTATAGATCAATGGTTCTCAAACACCTCCTGGAGTACCACCAGCTATGCAAATTCTGTATGTTTCCCTCATCTATCACACCTGATTCAACTCATGAGCTCATTAGTAGAGACTGCAAGACCTGAAATGGGCGTGTAAGATACAAGGAGACATACAAAATGCGCATGGCTGGTGGTACTCAAGGACAGGTTTGAGACCCACTGGTATAGATTATGCTTTTTCTTCAAATTTTATAATGGAACTTGAGGGTAATGTGCTTGGGAATCTTTTCCTACTCAAAAGTTTTTGTTGGTTTTTTGGTTGCATGGACCTCCTTTCCAAATGAATAAACTGGATGCTTCTGGAACAGGAAATGTCTATTATGCTGTGTGTAAAGTTTGAAACTTTCTTTCTTGCCTCCAGGCCAACATTCAAAAGCCAGCTTTTTATGTCCCTAGAATAAATGGTTAAATAGTTAAGCGAAAAATGTGTTTAATTAAGATAATTTAGGAAATCCTAAGGTAAGATGGCAACACCTTGATGGGACATTAAGGTGCCACTCCTGTGTTAAAAAAGCCTTTAAGTTGGAACTTTAATTGAACATATAAATCATTATATTATTGATTCACAAAAATATTGTGTATTATTTTTGTTTTTAGAAAGTACACTAGCAGCCATGGACATCTATGATCCTCAGACCCTTGGAATAGTGGTGTTTGGTGGCTTCATGGTTTTCTCAGCTATTGGGATTGCCCTTGTCTCAACATTTTCCATGAAGGAGACCTCGTACGAAGAAGCTTTAGCCAAGCAGCGGCGAGAGCAAGGGAAGACCCAATCCAGTCAACGATCAGACAAGAAGAAAAAGGACAAGACAGCTGAGAAGAAAATTCGTGGTAAGAAAAAGGATGATAAGCCCAACGGGAAGCTCCTGGAGTCAGATGCCACCCCTGAGGTTACAGAAGTACCAGCTGAGCCCAGTCCTCTAATTCTTTCTACCCTGGAACAAGTTGCTGCACCAGCACCTAAACAAGATGCCCCAGCTCAGGCCCGCCAAATGACCCATTCTCAAAAGCCCACTCCACCTGCCCTGGCCCAGAAAATAGCTCCACCTGCCTTGGGCCAGAAATCTGCTTCACCTACCCAAAAGTCTTCTCCATCTCCTCCGACCCAAAAGTCTGCTTCAGCTCCTCCTGCTCGGAAATCCTCCCCAGCTGCTCCTGCTCAGAAATCCTCCCCAGCTGCTCCTGCTCAGAAATCCTCCCCAGCTGCTCCTGCTCAGAAACCCTCCCCAGCTCCTCCTGCCCAGAAACCCTCCCAAGCCCCTTCTGCCCAGAAACCCTCCCAAGCTCCTCCTGCCCAGAAACCCCCCCAAGCTCCTCCTGCCCAGAAACCCTCCCAAGCTCCTCCTGCCCAGAAACCCTCCCAAGCTCCTCCTAACCAGAAACCCTCCCAAGCTCCTCCTGCCCAGAAACCCTCCCAAGCTTCTCCTGCCCAGAAACCCTCCCAAGCTCCTCCTGCCCAGAAACCCTCCAAAGCTCCTCCTGCCCCAAAACCCTCTCAAGCTCCTCCTGCCCAGAAACCCTCTCAAGCTTCTGGCCAGGAACCCTCTCCAGCTCCTCCTGCCCAGAAACCCTCCCAAGCTCCTGCCCAGAAATCCTCTTCACCTCCACCTGCCCAAAAATCTGCTTCATCTGCCCCTGCCCAAAAGTCTGTTCCAGCTGCTCCTGTACAGAAGGCTGCTTCAAATGCTCCAGCCCAGAAAGCTGCTCCACCCACCTCATCCCAGAAAGCTGCCCCCACACAAAAATCTGCCCAAACCCAAAAGGCTGTTCCAACTGCTCCGGCCCAGAAATCCTCTTTACCAGCCCAAAATGCTGCTCCATTTGCCTCAACCCAGAAATCCACTCCACCTGATCAAAAACCCCAAAAGGTTGCTACAGTTGCCAACCTTTCTGCATCCCATCCTACTCCTGAAGATGCCCCACCTGCCCCATCTCCTAAAGATAAGAGGAAGAAGAAAGTCAAAGCTGAGTCTGCTTCTGCTGAGGTTCAGCCCAAATCAGTGGCTCCATTGGAGGTGGTTGCCAAAAAGGTTCCTGTTATGGCAGTGCCTCCAGTGGGCACTCCAAAAGCTGCCCCAGAAACTGCTTTGCCAGCCAAAGCAGAAGAGGACAAACAGGATGCTCCACCTAAGAAGAAAGCAGGATCCAAGAAGAAAGCAGAGCCAGGTATGCTGTTATCTCCATAAAAAAACTTAAGTGTTCAAATAATTATTAGGCAGGATACACAGACCTGATGGAAGTATAGGAGACTGCCCCCTCCTGGTTCTTGTTGAAACTCAAATTTGTTAGACATTTCATTTAATTAGCATTAGGGATGCTAATGAATAATCAATTAATTGTCTTTTTAATTGGTAAAAATCACACAATTACATAGATTACACAAGGTCATCATTTGAGGTGCATGTTGGCTCATAAGCAAAACACATGCATCAGACACTCAAGGAAAAACGAAGCAACCACGCTTTAGTTAATGAAACTAAATGAGGCTGTAGCATTATGGGATATCATAGGGAAATATATCAATCTGTTTTGTTAATGAATACATGTATTAAAGTGAAGGTCATTTATAAATGTTGGAAAATATCTCATCACTTGGTCCGGTGTGATTGCATCACTTAACAATTTTCTGAATTCACAAGTCTGACTCAAATGAGCCAAGAATAGGAGATCCTTGGAGCGTGAGTGTGTGCGTGACTAATGCCGCCAAATTTTTTTTTTACTAATGCAGAATTAAGATTTATTATTGTAAATGAAAATCCTATTTAGGTCATGACTGTCAGTTGTTTGTGAACTAAATCTGCTGGTAAATAGCAATCTGTTTAAGCCCACTGGATGAAACGCTTGAATGTGGACCATATTAGTTTTTTTTTTTAAACATTCTTTTAAAATTATAATCTTTAATATCTTTATTTTTTACATTTATTTTGTTTGCATCAGGATTATCATTCTCTTTATCAGTTAATGATGCAGTGTCATTTTTGTGTAGTAGAGGCTAATTTTAGACCCAGAAAATGAAAAAAAAGCCAGTCCAAATGTTTGTGTAGGACCCAGGTATGTCTTAAAGGAAGTTTGGCTGAAGTATGCAATAACAGGATACTTCTGATTTGTTTGCCAGACCCTTAAATACACAGAGATAAAACTCTTTTGGCTAGACCACACAGATGACATCTTCATCCAAGCTGAGCCTGGAAAACCCTGAATATAGTGTATGTGAAGTGGCTGACTCAGGAGTTTATATGCGTGTTACTTCCTGATGTCATTCGTTTAATTCAGAGTACCGTCTGGATTGTCTCTTCTGACAAATAGCATTGATGTGCTCTATTTCCTTTGTGGGCGGGGTGTTGGAATAGCACTAGTCCTTATTTGCTGATGTTGGCTATGATTGGTTACAGAGAGCTAAGAGTGGGTTTATGTCTGAAGTGCTACTCGCAGGGGAATGGAGGCATTGAACTGCATTCTTCAGCTCATGTGCTGGATTTCATGCACGTGTGTGCTAGTTCACAGGCTCTTAGGCGCATGAGATGTCTTGAGTTTCATTTTAATAATGGTTTCATATTCTGACCATGTCCTTGATTCTCATGCTGTTATGCATACGTTTGGCTTTACTTTGTCTCTTTTGCACAGATGTGCAAAACTACATAGTTTAAATTGACAAAGTAAAGCAATACCACAAAAACATCTAGATAAATTACTCAACCTTACTCATTAGTTAATCTATTGTTATAGATTTTTATCATTAACTAAAAATTAATGATAAATTAATTGACCACCTTCCTTCACACATACACAAAGAGTCAATCCTTATAAATATTCACTCACTTGATGAGGTATTGTACTACTTTGACCATGGGAAAATGTAGCGCGCTTTGCGGCAGCGCACATGTGGGTTTTCAAATGCACCCAGAATTCCACTCCTCTACGAAGCTTAGCCCTCTTGGCCCTGTTAAAACAATACTTTTGCCTCAGCTGCTTCATTAGGGGGGCACACAAAGGCCTTTAGTGAGTGGACAATAGGAGTTTATCTCAAGTCCTGGGTGCCATCTCACCCTGGTCCCACACTGCACTTATGCCATGCTGGCACTGTCTAAATAACAGTGAGTCAATAAAGAACATGTTAGCTCATGCACACACCACTGTACGAGTTCAGTTAACTGTTTTGTACACATCATTCACTTGAAGCTGCACTTGTTTTGGGCTGTCGGTTTTGTTTTTATTACTGTGCTGATCTGAATTGGCTGCTGATCATACTGTGGGTGTTTAGGAGTGTAATAAATGGATTGGAGAATTCGCTCTTAAACACAGAGTTCAGTAGACACTGTGCTGAGACCAGATCGGGCAACTGTATTTTCTCAGTGGATGGAAGTTATCTCCATCCACTCACAGTGACTTACTCGCACATAACCTTAATAGTCGATCTTTTTTTGTCTCTTTCTCTCTAGCGGTGGCTGCAGACCCAGCAGACAGTCCACTTTACCTGCCCTACAAGGCTCTGCTTTCCACGGTGAAGAGTATGGTTTTCAGTGTAGAAGAGGCCCAGAAGCTCATTGAGATTCTGTCTGATAAGACTGGGATTATTCAAGACACATGGCACAAGGTATGGCCAACTTCCTAAAGTTTATATTTTTAAATGAGTATTCTTATACCCATCACTTTATGAAAACTCAAGCAGGAATTTTGTCTAAATGGTGTTTTGTGCATGTTTATAGGCCACACAGAAGGGTGATCCGGTAGTTGTGCTGAAGAAACAGCTGGAAGAACGAGACAAGCAGCTGGCAGCTGAGCAGGGGGATTCAGCAGCTGCTAAAAGTCGACTGAGGGATTTGACTAAAGTGAGGCCTGAAACGATTTATTGCAACAACAAAAAAACTGCATACCATACACATCAAGCATTATAAGTACTGAATTGCAAGGTTTGAACCTACAATACCAGTCAAAAGTTAGTGGTCGGTAAGATTGGGTACTTAATATATTTGCGGAAACCATGCTGATTTTTTTTCAGGATCTTTTTCAGAAAATTGTGACATTTACTTTTGTAATATTATAAAATTATTTATTTTGATAAATTTAAATATGTCCTTGATGAGTATATATATATATATAACTATGCGATCCCGCTATGAGATATCTCATAGTGATCCCAAACTTTTGAAAAATTTTTCGGTTTGCAGATCACATGTTTAACCCCTACAGCACTTGAACAAGAACTGATGGCCTATTTTCATGGCAGATCATGACCAGTGTTTGGTTTGGGTTTGTGTGTAGGAGCTGTCTGTGGAGAAGTCAAAGGTGGCATCTGTAGAGACCAGGCTGAGCTCTCAGCTGAGCAAGCGAGAGCAGGACATTATCGCCCTGCAAGCACGCATGCAGGCCAGTTATCAAGACCACCTCGCTGAGACTCAGCAGCTTAATGCCAAAGTAAGAAATCAGCACAGGTTCTTTACTGTACACCTGTATGGTAGCGAAAAGACAACTTTTTTTTTTTTAAGAATTGAACGGTAATTTGGGTAAATATCATGATAACCTCAATGAACTGCCTTAAGTATGACTAATGAAATATTTTTTTATTATTTGTAGTAGACTGTACTTTCGATGGTGGTTTTGTCATTAATATTAGTTGTAATGTCAAATTAGGTAAATGTATTACATTTAACAGGATAAGATGCTTTTAATTAATCATATTAGTGAGCTTTGGCGGCCCTAATATTTACGTGACCTGCCTAAGCCTGTTCTGTTGATTCTCAGATCTTGGCTCTCCAGGACCAGTTGGAGAAAGGCCCTAATGCTCAGCTGGCCCGTCTACAACAAGAGAACTCCATCCTCAGAGATGCACTTAACCAAGCCACCAGTCAGACGGAGAGCAAGTATGAACCTACAACATCTGCCAAACCAAAAAATGTCTTGCTTAATTTATAATTTTCACAATAGTGACAAACATTGCTTAATATCAGAGACCACACCTTGTTGTTTAAAACTTTTGACCAATGACATTGCAACAGACTACCTAGTATGACATATCAAATATAGGAACCAAGCAGCCGTGGTTGCCTACTGAGTTTTTTTATTTAAAACTTGCACACTCCTGATCTTTGTGTGCACAATTCCTCATAACTCATTCCATTTTTTTTATTGTCATAATTTATCAAATATAATGACATTTTTTAAATTAATTTTGTTTCTTTATTGGTCTAGACCAGAGGTCTTGAACTCTGCTCCTGGGGACCCACTGTCCTGCAGAGTTTAGCTCCAACCCTAATCAAAAACAGCTGAAGCTAATCACGCCCTTTAGGATCAGTTCTTGAAAATACACAGGCAGGTGTGCTAAAGCAGGTTGGAAATAACATTTCAGGACAGTGGGTCCCCAGGAGCAGGGTTGAAGACTGAATTGGCCAAGCAGTTTTTTTGTGTGCTTAATATTCATCAGTGATTAATATTATAATAGTCTTGTTAGTAGTAGTATTATTAATTTATTTTACTTCCTTTTCATCCCTTTTTCTCTCTCTCTCTCTCTCTCTCTCTCTCTCTCTCTCTCTCTCTTTCTTTCTCTCTCTCTCTCTCTCTCTCTCTCTCCCTCTCCATTCATTTTTTTTCGGGGCCCAACAGACAAAATGCTGAATTGGCCAAACTGCATCAGGACTGCATTCGGCTGAATAAGGAACTGGTGGAGAAGAATGAAGTCTTGCAGGCTGAAGAACAGCTCAGAAAAATCTGGAATCTAAAGCTGCCACTGCTGAGAAACAATTGACCCAGCTGCAGGTCAGAAGCCCCTCCTTCTTAAACCATTCTGTGCACCACAGACACCAATCATTCCTGTTTAGTTTTCTGAATTGTAGTTAGTTTTACACCAAAGAGCTGAACAACAAGAGCCCAAGCAGTGCCTCTTATGAAGGATTTCAAAATGCCACTCTTAATTTGTATAAAACCTCTCCCTGCATGAGCACCAGCCTCATTAGGGCATTCTGCTACCTCTTGCTGTTTAGCCTTGCACATCCACAGGTAGGCAGGCTTAGTTTCTTGGTGTGTGTGTGTGTGTGTGTGTGTGTGTATTAAAGAAGCTTGATTAGGCTTGCTGGTAAAGCTCAGCTCAGACTTTGACCCCCTAGTGCTGGTGCCTCTACTAATGGGATTGTTCACATGCTGGCAGAACATTTGATTGCCAGTTTGATCGCTCAGCAGTGCTTCGTGGGTTGGAACATGGCCCAAGCTACAGGGAAGCACTTCTTTGAGCGATTTGGAATGTGAGCCTGCCTAAGCAGCACAGTTTCAGACAGAAGTATCTGATTATTCATACTGGAAGCACAGATAAAATGGCTTTAGGTTTGAGAACAAACAGCATTTCTGCGCTAATCCACTGCTACAAATCAAAGGCTTCTGGATAAAAAGCAGCCTTTTGTTGAAGTGTTTCCTGAGCTCATTTTGAGCATCTAGACGGTATACTGGCATGGGAGAGACATGGGTAACGTCTGGAGAGTAAGTGAGTCAATGTTTGCCATGTTATCTTTGCAAAGTCCCCGGTTAGAAATTATTTAAAGTTAACATCAGGACCTAAAATGTATTTAATGTACAAAAGGTCTTTTTTTTTAATTGTTTTTCTGAAGAGAGACAAAAGAAGAATTAAAGTCAACATATTAAATGTGTATTTACTGAGTAATCCATTATTTCATAGAGGGAAGTAAAAATTGCAATTCATTTGAGATTTCGAGCCAATCTACAGGGGGGTAAAAATGACTTTAGAAAGATGGAAAGAGAATTTTAGTTTTTACACAGATATTGATAGGTCTATTAGCACAATCTGTTGACTTAATCAATCTTTGCCAACAGTCATGGTTCAAAAAAGTTTGTCATGCCTCTAACTCAATAAGTATTGAAGGTCTCTTAATATTCTTTTAGAATAGATTCTGTTTCTTAACAAACTTTTCTTTTGGTATCTTAATTTTTTTAAGACCCGATATTGTTCAATCCCAGAGATATTGACCATGACATTCAATATTTTTGCTTTCTTCATTTATGTATATCTTTCAACAACAACAAAAAATATTTTTAGTCGGGGACCTCTAGTCGAGTTGACAACGAATGACCCAGATGTCACTTGGTTTGATGTTTTGTAAATGTAATAAAATGTTGTGGCTCCAGTTAGTGGGATTTAGAAAATGTAGGTGGTTATGCTCCATTCTGTAATGCATAAGCATGATCAAACCTGCTTTGTTCGTTAAGACTCTGAATTCAGCACAATTGATTCATTACACAATCAAACTTGACTTGTGTTTTCGGTGTTCTCATGGTTTGCCCTCTGCAGGCGAACTGGGTAAGCAGCGAAAAGGCCCTGCAGAAGCGCCTGGAGGAAGTGAGTGAGGAGCTCAGACAGACCCAGAGCAGCAGAAACAGCCTTCAGACACAACTTGAGCAAGCTCAGAAAGACACCACTGCTCAAGCAGGTCAGCACTCACTTTGTTCTTAAGCAAGGAAGCACATTGTAGAACCACAAGATGGATCCAGATTGCTTCAAAAACGCTTCTATATAACTGGAAAAGCAAGATAATGGTTCATTGTGGGCATGAAATCCTGCAATGTGATACTTGCAGTATCACTAATGTGGCCTTAAACAAAACGCTTAACCTCAGGTTGCTTTGGACAAAAACATCGTCTATATGATGAATTAATTAATAAGTGCTCTCTTCCTAACTGCACTGTTTCAGAGACTCAAGCTAATGTGGCCAGTGTGGAGGTGGAATTGAAAGAGCGGACCAGACAGTTGGAGAGTCTGCAAAGCCAGCTGAAACAGATCCAGGCGGAGAGAGAGCAGCAACTGGAGACAAGCCAGGATAAAGAACAAAACCACAATTCAGAGGTGACACTCCACTTTCCATGTCCCAATACATTTATCTGTGTCACTGTATAATAGTCATGTATTATATGTTATGTGTGTATCAATCATTGAAGTTCACCTTATATACAAATCTCATCAAATGATTTGTAGATGTCATATTGAATAATTGGGTTATAAATTAGTTATTTGCATGTTAACTCGTTAGTTTTGACATCCTTAATAATAATTCATCTTTATCAGTCTATACATTTTCGTTTACATTTATTAATTCAGCAGATTGCAATTGCAATTGCAGCTTTTATCTGAAGCAGCGTTGTCCAATCCTGCCTCTGGAGGGCCTCCGTCCTGCAAATTTTAGATTCAACCCCAGTCAAACACATCTGAACAGCTAATCAAAGTCTTACTAGTCATACTAAAAAACTAAGGCATGTTGGAGCTAAACTCTGTAGTTCAGTTGCCCTCCAGGACCAAGTTTGGACACCTCTGATCTAAAGCAATTGAGATGCTTATGTATGAATATCTAATATATGGTGGAGCAGTAGTTTCATAAGCAATTGCATTCATCATTACAGGCTTTGATGGCTGAACTGGAGCAAGCAAAGTGCAGGTACGATTTACTGTCTGCGTGTGTGCTGTTTTTTTTTGTTGTTTTTTAAATCATGTTTTTGTCTTGTTACAATACAAATATTATCCGGCCCCACTTTATATTAGGTGGCCTTAACTACTATGTACTTACATCAGAAAATAAGTGCAATGTACTTATTGTGTTCATATTGTATTGCAAAACACTTGCTGATATTGAGGTGGGATACGGGTAAAGTTAGGGACAGGTGTGGTGGTATGGGTAGGTTTAAGGGTAGGGTTAGGTGTAAGGGAAGTGTCAACAGTGTAATTATAAATATAACTACAGAAATTAATTACAGATGTAATTACATGCAGGTAATTTTTAAAATGTAAGTACAATGTAAAAACGTGTATGTACACAATAAGTGCATTGTATCTAATTATTAATTTAAATGTTAGAACATGGTAGTTAAGGCCAACTAATATAAAGTGGGTCCAAATATTCTTTAACGGGGCGACAGAGAATTTACTTGAAATGCAAAAAAATAAAACTTAAAAAAAATAGATTTAGGTTTTTTTCATTGATATTTTCTTGTATTTATCATAAACTTCACAAAATTTTAGAAAATTAATAAATTCAAATCAACTTTGCACCTTGTTAACCATTAATTCACCTGAACTATTTATCTCTAGCTTGAAGGAGAAAGAAAGTACAGTTTCAACTCTTGAAGAAGAGCTCACCCAACTCAAAAACACCATCACCAATCAGGTGCCCGTTTGATTAGTAAATTTGACTTGTAATGTGTCACCTATGTTTTTTTTTAATGTATTTATTGTATTACCCTATTTGAACCTATTACATGTCCTCTTCAGGTGGATAACACAACAGAGATGCAGCAATTGCAGCACAGGTACATTTAGGATGTTTTCTGCTGCTTCACTGGTACAGTTCAGTAGTGCTTAGCTGATTGGAATGATTTTAATCGGTTTATTTTGATCTCTTCATTTGAATTTAAGCATAAAAGAAAAGGATGAGCAAATAGCAACTCTTCAGGGAGAACTCCAACAGGTTAAAGAAAAAAGTTCAGACCTCGACACAGTAAGTTTATCATATGCAAACTTCAGACAATTAAATTCAGACGTAACCATTTATGCTATTTTCTTTGAATTATTCATAGCTTGAAAACACAGAAATGCTGGAAAAGCTACAAAACAGGTATGCGTCATTTCTGTAACAGCTTCAAATTCATGTTTTTCTTTCACATTCTGTAAAGATTTAAAGCCATGTGTTCTCTTTCCTGTCCCTGTAGTTTAAAAGAAAAGGAGTCTCAGGTGGTTTCGTTTGAAGAAGAGATGAGGCAGTGTAAAGAACAGTACAACACTAAAGTAAGTGAGACTCTGCTGTTATTATTTTGTTAGTATGTATGACTTTTAAAGCTAAAGTGTATAATTTGTTAGTTTAAAGGGGTCCTATTATGCTTTTTTTTAGTGTGTAATGTTTCTGTTTGAACAAGAAAAAGGTCTGCAAAGTTACAAAGTCCTCTTCAGAGGGAATTATTCTCTATATCAGTAAGCAATGTTTCTGAACTCCATGAAACATGTCCGAAGCGGTTGACCAATCACAACATACCAGACTAATCAGAGCACATGCTTCATAGAAACTGGAACTAAACGGAGGCTACATTCCACATCGCATACTTCCCTACTATATAGAAGGTGAAAAACAATGTGACCAAAAGAAGCATATATGAATTCACAGTACTCATAAAAGAGTAGTCATCCCATGAGGCCATGGGAGAGGGTTTGTGAATGGTGAAGGGACACAACTGATGCTAGTAGATAGCCAACATGGCGAATGTAGTGTGTCCAGATTACATTCATACTATAACATACTTTAAGTAAGAACTTACTTTCCATAGTTTTTCAGTAGTTCCATAGTTTTTGGATGCAGCCAGAGAGTTACAGACAGACTAGGAAGTGAGGTGCCGCAACAATGTAAAATACTTTAACATTCTAGCATAAAAGCCTATTCTGGTAGACCCCAAAAACTATATCAAGACTGAAAAGGGCATAATAGGTCCCCTTAAAAAAAAGTGTTTTGGACAATTTCTATAAACGCACTCTTCATTTACAGCTGGCAGACAGCACGGCCAAACTGGAGTCGCTTCATCAAAGGTACATATTCAGTACTACTGAAGGCCACTGCATGTTTATGTTCCTGTCAGCCACCCACATTAAGATCGTTCTTTGATAAGTGTCTTCCTCCACATGTTGTGTTTATTATGTTTTTCAGTGTAACTGAAAAAGAGAGCCTAGTGACATCACTGCAACAGGAAGTGCAGCAGCTTAAGGAACTAAATCAGTCACAAGGCGAGAGTTGCGTAAGTAGCCGAGGCTATTGTGGACGTGTCATTATCTTGCATGTGTACAGTGATTCATAAAGATATGCGTAGGCACACATCTCATCATGTCAGCTGGGTATATGGCCTTGCTGTATAAAGCAGATTGTTGCAGTGCTCTTGCATTTCCATTTCAGGAGTGTTGACAAAAAAATACCATATACAGGTTTTTCTGTGTGTTAATGTGACACAATACTGGTATTGAAAATAGTGACACTGATCAAGGAAGTGTTATTTTATGCCACAGTTTTTAGTTTCAAAGAAACCTCAAAATGATTTTCATGTTATATCACCTGAGCTGCATTACATGCGGGAATGAAGTGGTGGCTAACAAAGAAATCTCTAGCGTTATTTTTAATCATGGCTTGTCTTGAAAAACAAGTCAATTTGACAGGACTGTGTGCCAAATCTTCTGACACTGACAGAATTTCCTCTGAGGTCAAATTTGATCGCAATGGTCAAATAATCGTCTGTTGGTGAACATGTCAAACTAATGACTAAAGACTACAGATTTTTAGCCTAGGATCAGGGGAATCTTTTCAAAATTGCTCTCAGACGACCAAATCGTGGCCAAAATCATACAGTGTGAACCCAGCCAGAAGATATGTCAGGTTTAAGAGGTTGTGCTATTGATGTAAATATTGCGTTCAGTTGTCACTGAGCATATAATGTTGTCATTATAGGAGAGTTTGGAGGGTATGCTGAAATCTTTCCAGGCTGAGACCAAAGAAGTTCTTCACTCTCTTTTTCCACACCTCAACATAGAGACAGCACAGGTGTCTAGGATTTCAGTCTTCTTGTGGTTTCATTTCTCAGTTTTGTTTTTGGATTCATTATTCCAACACGACAAATACGAACACGACAAAAAACCATGATGCAAAAATGTTTCATATTTCAGGATTCTTTGACTATAAAGTTGAAAAAAACAGCATTTATTTCAATTAGAAATCTTTTGAAATGTCATAAATGTCTTTACTGTCACATTTGAGCTATTTAAATGCATCGTTGCTGATTTAAGTGTTGATTTCTTGCTAACGAAAAATCTTAGTTACCCCAAATGATAGTGTACTTGATCATGTCATAAACATTAAGTGAAGTCACTGAATTAATAAATGGATGTACATATCTACCTCTAGTTACACCCTTAAAGGAAATCTAATCCTGAGTCTTTCTTTTCCTTCAGACCAAATGGCTGCAGGACTTTGCTGTAAAAGCACAAGCAGTGCTAAATCAGGAGCAACAGAGCCAAGAATCACAGCAAAGCACAGAAATGGAGGTGAGCATGCTGCAGTTTCTGGCCTTGTGCTATTATCTTTAAGTGGCTCCTCGTCGCCCCCTAGTGGACATGTAAGGTACATTGAGCTACCGATATATTGAATGCTGTTTTTATTCTTATATAGGGGTTAATGGGGAAACTACAGGCAGCCCAGGAGAGTCAATGCACACTACAGTCTGAGTGTGAACAGTACAGGAGCGTACTGGCTGAGACGGTGAGATTATACACTAACAATCTGTTTCATTTTAATGGGAATTACACTGAGCCATATTTTGTTTAATCTGGTTCTATAGGAGGGGATGCTGAAAACGCTTCAGAAGAGTGTAGAGGAGGAGGAGAGTGTGTGGAGGACCCAGATAATGGAGTCAGAGGACAAACTGAAGATGGTGGGTGTATACACTGTATGAATACACACACATAATTCTGCAGACGCGGAGAAAGTTTACTTTGATTTATACAAAATATATTTTATGTTGGGTTATGATTTTATTCAAGTTTTCATGGACTAGCTGTGTTTCCTTTTCAGGGGAAATTTGTAAGCTCATTCTAACAATAAGGGACAGTGAATGTGAAAGTTTCAATCTGTCATGTTGTGTTTTCATAGGCACTCAAAAAGGTGCAGGAATTAGAAGAGACAACATTGAGCTTGAGAGCGGCAAACCAGAGCACCCAACAGGTATAGATAAAGGCCAAAATGTTCATATCGGTGCATCCCTGTGGAGTATTATTGTTGTATTAAATATTTTATATTAGGACTCAACAAACTGACTCACATTGTTAAAATTTGAGGTCATATAAAGTCTTTAATATCTTAAATGGTAAACAGCAATCTTAATCATTTTAATATTTAACACGTCTAGCATGTAGATTTAACTAATTTTTGTAAAATAACGTTTGGTGTCTTTCATAAAACTCATTGTATCAGCAATTTTATATCACTAATTTGTATGTATTAATATATTGGTACATAACCCAGTATCAAACCAAAAAAAACAAATTGTGAGGATTTTACAATTACAGTTACCCTATTTTCATAAGCAGTATTAAGTCCTTATAGGATTACTTGATAGATTGATAGAATAGAGATGTATTGTTTTTTTGTCTGTTTGTACCTACAGTATTTTATTTGTTCAGGTACATTTGATTTTAAAAACCCTCCATTAAACAAGCTAATTTTTCGGGTTCATTCTACTTCAGTAGTTTGAACAAATTGTATATAAAGAATTACATTTATAACCGCGCTCAATTTCTCATTGAATCTGTACCCTTATCTTTCCATATTTTTATTTCTCCCTGAGTGCAGCTGGAGGAGAAAGTGGCATGCCTTGAGGCCCAGTTAGAGAAACAGCTGCAGTCAGCTTCAACTGACAACCAGAGTCAATCTGAAGAGATGACGCACGTGAGCGCACACTCCTGCCGAAAGGCCCATTCACTAAAACACAAAATGAGATAAAGCTAAACAAAGTCGTGTTAGTCATCCATTCCATTATGCAATTTCTTAGAAATAAGAATTTGTCTGTGAATGAGTTGTCATTTGACATTGTGAATAGGTCTTGAGTTTCTGATGCGTGACGTATATATACATTTAAAAGGTTTTCTCTGTTTTCAGTTGAAGCAGGTTTTAGCAGAATCTGAAAGACAGTTGAGTGTGGCCACGATAGAGGCACAGACACAGAGGGAGGAACTTTCACAGGTTGGTTTCCTTTGATATCCAAACATTTGCTAAGGGTTTACACCCATTATTCTTTGTTTACTCTCAATCCTGTGCCAAAAACAAGGCTTTGCAAAGAAAAAAGCTTTTGGTTTTGTTGAGTGACAGCTTCCTTTTCCAGGTCAGGCAGCAACTGAGTGACGTGACAAAGCGAGCTCAGGGAGTGGCGGAGAATGGGCAGCCTGAGGCGGAGGAGTTTCAGGTTAGGGTGCGACGCAGAAAGGCACCCTGCACCTCACTTGGCAGCATTAGATGGACTGTTCAGTACTATGGCTTAGAGCTGCACGATTAATCGTTAAAAGATCGCAATCTCGATTCAAACATTTTTTAAATGACGATTCAGCTATGTCTTTTACCTTGGCTGTTTCGCTTCACACATGTCAGCGGAGCGTGAGCAGTGTGTATTTTTTCGCTGCCCGTATCTATGAATGAAAGCATTCACAACGGAAGCGCAACGTCCGACTCTCTCGTTCATTAACATGGGCAGCGGAAAAAAATATCCGGTGCACACGCTCCGCTGACACATGTGAAGTGAAAAAGGCTAAGACTTTGGTTACCGTTTTAAAGTACGCACTGCAAAATTAAAATGTAATAACATTTAAATAGCTGGGGACAACTGTGTACTGAGATAAAATTGTATAGCTTTATGAACATTGATATTAAGCAAACAAAATCACCTTTTTGAAAGTGTTTTGAGTTGACACATATGTATTAATACATACAAGTCATCGCTTATTACGCCAGGATGTGGCGACAAGAAACCGTTTAAGTGTTTGTCATTAAATCATTCATTCAAGATTCAAGAGATTCATTCACAAATGCTGATTCATCCAATAATTAAACAAATCTTTATGACTCCTTCATTCAAATATATATTTTTGAATGATTTCATTTAAATTAATGTATTTGTTTAAATGAATAGAATCGTGCTGCTCTACTATGGCTGTCTCAAAATGTCTTCCAAAAAATGGTCGCTGACTACGTTTTGAGACTATCAATGGCCATATGTTGTTGATATTATTATTTACAAAAAGTCTGTGCTAATTTGTCTCAAATTTGGTCATCTTGTTTCAATTACTTTACCATATAACTTACCATATATTATTTTTGGTTTTTGCTGGATAATTTCCTCCTATACTAGAGGCTATAATTATGTACCATGTACATCTTTGTCCTATCCAGTGCTGCCAATGAGGAGACGTTTTACTCATAATTCTAACCGTTCATATTTCAGCATTTTGTTTCAGCAGCTTCTGTTAACCAAGGCACCTGTTTTCACCTCTGAATGTGTCCACGCTTGGGTTTTCTCTCACACTCACCCTTTTAACCACTATTATTTGTCTTTTGTATTTGAAACTCGCATCTTTCTGAGCATTTTATGCTTGTTTTCACTCTAACGTTTGAATGCAGTGTGCACTAATGCAGCTCTTGTGTTGGATGGCATGGAAAGGTTTTGCAGTAGCTCTCATGGGTTAGCTGACGTGGTACTGTTTTGTTGTCTTGGTCAGGTCCAGGCTCAGCTAGAACAGACATTGGAAAAACTGCAGGGTGAACAGGCTCTAAACCAGCAGCTCTCTGCAGAAGTGGAGCAGGTACAGCAGTGTACATGTTTTTTTCTTGATTTCTTTTAAAAGCCTGTTATTCATTCAACTCCTTATTCCATATTTTTAAGGCTCAGGAGGCCCTCAAAAGACAGCTTCAGAGCCATCTAGAACAGATGAAGGAAGCTGAAGACACTGCAGCCATGGGTGATGTTGTTCAGCTGAAGGTGCATTTTGACTAAATGATAAGTTTTATCTGTTTTTGTTACTTTTTGATGTTCACAAGTTCGAGAATTTGACGTTGTGTGTGAAATCACTCTCAAAGGATAGAACTTTAAATTTTGAATGAAGCCTTTAATGCCGACATGAAAATAATGATTGTGACTTGGTGTTTTAGGAGTGTTTAGAGAAGGAGCGAAAGATGACCAAAGATTTGGGCCAGGCAGCCACCAAACTCCAGCAGCTGCTGAAAAACAGTCAGGACCAACTTGCCAAGGAGAAAGAGAAAGTCAGAACCCTGCAGGATCAATTCCAAGATAAGGTAAAAACATCATGCATAATAAGGTTATACAGGTTATGCATGTCTGTATCAATGTTGTTTTTATGCTTTGATTTCCAGGAGGGGGAAGGAGAGCTGAAGCAAGGCACTTCTGTTTGAGGTGGACATTTTTTTTTGCCAGAAATTGCCTTAAGAAGACCAAAATGAAGCATTCCAAAAATGTTCTT
The DNA here is from genome assembly GCA_023029165.1 of Gobiocypris rarus. Taxonomy (NCBI): domain Eukaryota; kingdom Metazoa; phylum Chordata; class Actinopteri; order Cypriniformes; family Gobionidae; genus Gobiocypris; species Gobiocypris rarus. The sequence goes on from CM040927.1 coordinate 18,989,329, forward strand.
CCCTTTTTTTGCCATTTCAAGTCTTGGGAGTAATTGTATGAAGACTTTTGGAGAAATCTAAACTCGTGCAAATGTTTTCTTTTGTAGGTGTGCTGGAACTTTTTTCACTTTTACATTCCTTCTGACTATGTCAGAAATGATTCCTCAACTGCCTTATTATTGTTCTTGCATCTCTCCTCCTGATGTCAGTGTTAAAAGGGAAACTGTATGTACGTTATTCGTACATCAACTAGTGCAATTAATTACTTGTAAGTGAATGAGTTTGCATAATTGTATGGTACATGGGTACAGCATTTGGAATGCCCTCTCTGTAGCTGGCTTCAGCACCACTGTATAAGTTTGATAATAAATAATAAACAGCAACATGGCTTTCAGTGTTTCAAAAACGGCTGTTTATTTTGGCATAGGTGCATCTGGATTATGAATTAAAAACATACTTTGGAAAAACATTTTATAATGCTAAATATGACAGTAACTGCGTTAAAGTTATCTTTTTGTAAAAAAAAAGAATAATAATTTGAGTTGACACATTTTTTTGCAAATCACTTGATTTTATTTTTCAATTACACGTTGCTTTAGGTAACAGCCCAGTTGTAATTTCTTGCATGGGATTTTGGCAGTCACTATATTGTATTTGATGGTTTGTCATGTGTTCGTATTGCTGAATAATGATCATTAATGTATATGGATAAATATGTGTTTTTATCTCTTGGTCAAATGACATACGAATACTGGTTCCAATGAAAGAGTTTAGTGGCTAACTATTACCTAAAAATACATTTCTCCAAGGTAAAAGTCTTTCATTTTGACCAAAAGACTGATAATGGGGGTGTTGTCCGTAGTCTTATTGGTGTAATTTTACACATTTTTCCCCTCCAGAGATTTTACTACACCCCGCCCACCAAGTTTCTCCACAAGACTTGATACATCTCTGTCTGCGTTGTCATTAATTTGCCACTCAAATTTCAAACCTGTGGGGGAAAGAAGTATCAACAATGAACATCATATATGATATGGTTTGGAACCATGTGTATTGTTAGAAGTGCTTTACAAATAAACCGAAATATGAATTATTAAAAGGACAATAACCAACCTGGCATTTTGGCCTTGAGAGCACTCTTTGAACTTGCATAGAGCATTTTATTCCTCATGGGGGCATCCTCCGGGGCACTGTAAAGATACACAAATGGTGAAGTTTCAAGAGAGAAAAAGTGCTGTCCTATTGGCTGCCTCACACAAAATGCATTGTTGTGTTCCACTGTGTTGCTTTAAAATTGTTTTTATATAAAAACGTCTGTGTGATGGACGTCATTGACCGTTGCACCATGTAATGCATGAGCCCCGCATTTGATAAATTTATATGTATTCTTGAAACCCTGCCTTTGCAATATTAATTAGCAGTTTACTACAATTTTGCAATAGCTAGTCTTTATAAAAAAATTAAAACATTCTGTCATTCTTTGTGAACTAAATGACACAATGAGCTGATGTTATATTTCCGTGAGTTTCTGTTGGGTGCTTGCAAAACTCTACTTCAAATGTCAACAATGAGCATGTATTGCCAAGGGAAGCATAGGCTAGACTTCGGCCAGTATGTCTCTGCAGGTTAGTAATAGGAGTTACCTCATCAGTGGGTGTGGCCATAAACAGGGACGTTATCAACTGTGTTAAGTGACATTCTTGACAATTGACAAAGCTACAGCCTAAATACAGTTGCAAGAAAAAGAATCTGCTTGCAGAATCTGAAAATGTGAATAATTTTAACTAAATGAGAGATCATACAAAATGCATGTTATTTTTTATGTAGTGCTGTCCTGAATAAGTTATTTTACATAGAAATGTTTATATATTCCACGAGACAAAAAATAGCTGTATTTATTAAAATGACCCCATTCAAAAGTTTATGAACCATTGATTCTCAATACTGTGTCGTTCCCTGGATGATCCACAGCTGTTTTTATGTCTTGTGATGGTTTTTCATGAGTCCCTTGTTTGTCCTGAGCAGTTAAACTACTTAATGTTCTTCAGAAAAATCCTCCAGGTCCTGCAAACTCTTCAGTTTTCTTTTGGGAAACATGTTGGTATCTTCTGTTGCTTCTGAAGGGCAGTACCAAATGAAAAATATATATATTTAAACGAAATAAGAAAAATTGCGACATCTTCATCCTGTTCAAACGTTTTCACTCCCCAGCTCTTAATGCACTGTTTCCTTCTGGAGCATCAGTGAATGCTTAAACCTTTGTTAATAGTTGTGTTTGAGTCCCTCAGTTGTCCTCAGTGTGAAAAGATGGATCTCAAAATCATACAGTCACTGCTGGAGAGGGTTCAAATATGCAAAAGCTGCTAGAAAAATTGAGGAGTTTGCAGGACCTGTAGGATTTTCAGAAGAGCATTAAGCAGTTTAACTGCTCAGGAAAAAAAAGGAAAAAAAGGGACTCGTGAACAACCATCGCAAGACAAAAAAAACAGCCTTTGATTATCCAGGGAACGACACACAGTATTGAGAATCAATGGTTCATAAACTTTTGAATGGGGTCATTTTAATAAATTCAGCATTTTTTTTGTCTTGTGGACTATATGTAAACATTTTTTATGTAAAATATCTTATTCAAGATAGTACTAAATAAAAAATAACATGCATTTTGTATGATCTTTCATTTAGTTAAAATGATTCACATTTTCACAGATTCTACAAGAGGTTCACATAATTTTCCTTCCAACTGTATGTTCACTTACTGTAAGAGTAGCTCATCGAAATGGCATCATTCACTATTCTTACTAATATCACTAATATTTTTAGCACAGCCACACAGAACACAAGCCTGCAAAAGATTGATCAGTGAGTTACAAGGGTCTCGTACGATATGATGAAGACCAGGTCCTCCTTCACACTCTCCCTGTTCGCATAGCTGCAGTCGTACAGGGCGTAGCGGCACTCATTGGAAGGAAGCTTACTGATGATCGTCTTGAAGACGTCACCCGTGTTCTCCACATCTTTGACTTTCAGGCAGTTTTTGTGGTCCACAATGATGCTCTTTTGATCTTCACTAACACGCATGAGGACAAATTTTAACCTCTCTTGCTCTGAGGTACCCTGGAGGCGCACCCTGATTGAGTCATAGTAGGTTATCACCTCATCACTGATGGCTACACCTGAGGCCTGTGTGACATAAGGGAAAGAATGATAAAACATGCATAAGTGATAACTATACATTTGTGACTGTTAAGTAGGATTGCATTTTCTTCCAGATGACTTTGAGGAAGTCACAACAGAAACACAAAGCTGACCATTGTATAAACCTCATAAAATGATCTATATTAGATTAGACAGACACAATCTACATTCGATAGGTATTGCCCATCTTTATGCTTTAGTTTAAGGTATAAGATGGAAATCTGAACCAGTTTGCGGCCTTCACATTCCATTCCTTTACAAACAAGTTGAAACAAGAAGCCGGGTTACACCTCAAGACGCTGTGGGTTAAGTAAACCCAGGAATGTATCTGAATAATATTTTGGTAACACTTTCCATTACAGTATCCACTATCCATGTTTATAATTTTACATGCAACAATAGTATGAGTTTTCCACCTTAGTAGACCCAGTCAGACTTTCCGCTCACCCAGGAAACATTAGTATAACTATAAAAATAAAAAAAACTATTTTACAACCATTACTACATTATTTAACAATCAAACGATTATTAGTTAGAAAGTCAGGCTATAGTTTTAAATGTCATGAAATCTTAAGTTCTATATGCTATATTTTGTCCACATGCCCCCTAAAGTAACTTGGTGGACATCTAAAGGAAGCTCTTGACCCCTTGTAGAAAACACTAGTAATAAGAACAGTATAAAATTGTAATCGCAAAATAATACCCCATTCAGTAGGTCTTGGAAGTATTTTATAAGCATTACTCAAACCTTATGATATTTGAACACTTTGATGGAAGGTGTGGCCCAAACATTTTAATCATTGCAATAAATAAGTAAAAATCACTAGTCACTAAAAATGACTTTTCCACCCAGTTTTCACCAAAAGCAAGGATTAGCATACTACAGTTTCAAATAGTTATAGATTTAGTTTAGCAGGCTATATCACACTGAATCCTACGGGTTTAATGCAAATAATTGCATTGCATTAACAAGAGCCTGTTTTTATCAAATTGTTTAACGGCATGCAAAATGCACACTGAAAGAAAAACTGCCCCAGTCCGAGGACTTACCATGCCTGCCGCTTGTTCAGAGACGGAAGAGAGAAGTGCGTAGTTGCCCTGAACAGTGAAGAAGCGACTCAGGAGCGCGCGGATGTGAACACGCCCACTTCAGAACGGAACAGTCCCGAATGACTCGACTTTCCACCTGTTGTCCTCAACTGCAAACACCTTCAACTTCAGGATGATTGTGTCCTGTTGTCGCCCAATTATTTATATTTTGTACTTGTGATAAGAAAGTCAGATAAAAGCGAAACGTGTGTATGGCACATGAAAGAGTTCAGGTGATTCAGACGCTGTTTGGAGGTGGAGACTGAACAAAACGCCCTTATAAGGAAAACAGAATCTTAACAGAAAGCTTGACAAAAACCCTTATTTGGTGAGAGGGGCACACATTTTATGTCTGCAATTGCATGGATGGGAGGATCCAGGTGTAAAATGTACACTTGATAAACAATCATGACGATTATTATCAAGCAAATTTGTAATGTTTATAATGTTTCATGTTAATTATTAAGTTCATTTAACTGCTCAGTTACTCATGGAATAAACATTTGAAATCTTACAAGTCAGTAAATGTTAAATTTAAAGTGTTACTCAAAGTGTTGAAGTGATGTTTTTTAACAGTATGGCCCATTCCAAAAAAGAACAAAAAATAATACCGTACTTTTTTTTTTTTTTACTTAAAGAACACTTTAAATTTAACATTTACTGACCTGTACGATTTCAAATGTTTATTCTGAAAATTAATTTGCCAGGAAAAAAGTCAACTTTGTTCTAGACAAAAGACTATAATCAGGTCAAATACAGTCAACAAATGTAATTTGTTTTAAAAAGCTTTTAAAATGAATGGAATGCTTTGAAATGGCATGCAGTATGTTAGTTATGACAACTTCTGATCAATTTGCTGATAGTAAATATATCTAGTGTTCATTTTAAAGCAAATCAAATCCGAGTTGACCATCAATAGTCAAAAGACCAAAAACAACAAGATTTTCTGCCTGACACAAACCTTTGAAATCATTTTTGAAAATATTTCCTTTTTTCAGCAAAATATAAAAAAAAAAGTAATAAGTAATTACTTAACCACTAAAAAAGTAAGCTGTGACATTCAACCCGGAGCTGATCACTTCCTCAGGTGAATGAATCTGCAGCAGTCAGGTGGTAAAAGAGAGAGTTCTGTAAGTTGCTTACATTCATTTTTATTGTAATATGTGCTTTAGAGACATGAGGTAATTTAAGCTGTCTCTCGTCTCATGATTCTTTGCATACTCTGCTTTGTGCATTCTTGCGTTTTGGAGGGGGCGTGGCTTTGGAGACACTCTGAAGGGAGGGTAGGATCTTATGCTTTCAAGCTTGCTATTGCTAGCCTCTCTGAAATGGCCTACCCTACCTTTAAAACAGCCTTTTTTTAAATGTATATATTTCTTGCTGAGAAAATTGGTAGCTCCTTAATCCTTAACAAGTAAAAGTTATATACAGCGGGTACAATAAGTATTGAATGTCACCAGTTTTCTCAGTGCTTTTGACAACCAATTTTCACCAGATGTTGGTAACAACCTATGCAAGCAAAGAAATCAAACTGTATATGTCCATAAATTATGTTTAATAATGTTAAATAACACAAGGTATTGAACACATAAAGAAAGAGAGGTGCAAAAAGGCATGGAAAGCCAAGACAGTCAGTAATTAGAAAGCAATCCTGCCTCTTGTCAATGCAAATTAATATCAGCTGGTTCAGTCCCAACTGATGGCCTATAAAAAGGTGTCTCATTACCAAGGTGTCACACAAGAAACATCTCATGATGGGTAAAATCTCTCTCAGGACCGTCGCAACCTTATTGTTGCAAAACATACTGATGGCACTGGTTACATAAGGATTTCAAAACTTTTGAATGTTCCAGTGAACACTGTTGGGGCCATAATCTGTAAGTGGAAAGAACATAATTTCACCATAGATCAACCACAACCAGGTGCTTCTCCCAAGATTTCTGACAGAGGAGTGAAAAGAATTATCAGAAGAGTTGTTAAAGAGCCAAGGATCACTTGTGGACAGCTTCAGAAAGACCTGGAATTAGCAGCAATTAATTAAAAGAATACAATAAGTAATGTTCTCAACTGCCATGACCTGTATGCACGCTCACCACGCAAGACTCCATTGCTGAAGAAAATGCATGTTGAAGCTCATTTAAAGTTTGCTGCACAGCATTTGGACAAGCCTGTGAAATACTGGGAGAATATAGTCTGGTCTGATGAGACCAAAATTGAAGCATGTGGATGCCATGTTGGAATGAGAAATGGCACTGCACATCACCCCTAAAACACCATACCAACAGTGAAGTTTGCATGAAGGTGGAAACATCATGGTGTGGGGCTGTTTTTCAGCATGCGGTACTGACATTTTTGATAAAAAGCTGCTGCCATCTACCAGGATGATGAAGATGAAACAACAGTGGACATTTCAGCAAGACAATGATCCCAAACACACAGCCAAGGAAACTCTCAATTGGTTTCAGAGAAAGAAAATAAAGCTGTTAGAATGGCCCAGCCAATCACATGACTTCATACAATTGAAAATCTATGGAAAGAACTAAAGATCAGAGTTCATAGAAGAGGCCCACCGAACCTTCAAGATTTGAAGACTGTTTGTTTGGAATAATAATAATAATAATAATTTGTTACATTTATATAGCGCTTTTCAAGGCATTCAAAGCGCTTTACATATAGAAGGGGGCAATCTCCTCAGCCACCACCAATGTGCAGCATCCACCTGGATGATGCGACGGCAGCCATATTGCGCCAGAACGCCCACCACACATCAGCTGATTGGTAGAGAGGAGACAGAGTGATGAAGCCAATTGTATATATATATATATATATGGGGATGAGTAGGAGGCCATGATGGACAGGGGCCAATGGGCAAATTTGGCCAGGATGCCGGGGTTACACCCCTAATCTTTATCGAAGGACATCCTGGGATTTTTAATGACCACAGTGAGTCAGGACCTCTGTTTAACGTCTCATCTGAAAGACGGTGCTCTTTAACAGTATAGTGTCCCCATCACTATACTGGGGCGTTAGGACCCACACAGACCACAGGTTGAGTACCCCCTGCTGGCCTCACTAACACCTCTACCAGCAGCTACCTAATTTTCCCAGTTGGTCTCCCATCCAGGTACTGACCAGGCTCAGCCCTACTTAGCTTCAGTGGGAAACCAGTTTTGGTCTACAGGGTGATATGGCTGCTAACAATGGTCCAAAATAACCCCTCCGCAACGCATGCAACTCATTTTTTCCATACAGGAGGCGTCTTGAAGGCCTTTGTACGCAGTATTAAATAAATTTCAGTAAGTGTGTTCAATAATTTTTCCATGAGTCATTTAACATTATTACACATAACTTATGGACATCTATGGTTTGTTTTTTTTGCATATGTTATATTTGTATATACTAATACTGTGTTTGACCCCCTTTCACCTTCAAAACTGCCTTAATTCTATGTGGCATTGATTCAACAAGGTGCTGAAAGCATTCTTTAGAAATGTTGGCCCATATTGATAGGATAACATCTTGCAGTTGATGGAGATTTGTGGGATGCACATCCAGGGCACGAAGCTCCCGTTCCACCACATCCCAAAGATGCTCTATTGGGTTGAGATCTGGTGACTGTGGGGGCCATTTTAGTACAGTGAACTCATTGTCATGTTCAAGAAACCAATTTGAAATGATTCGAACTTTGTGACATGGTGCATTATCCTGCTGGAAGTAGCCATCAGAGGATGGGTACATGGTGGTCATAAAGTGGTGGACATGGTCAGAAACAATGCTCAGGTAGGCCGTGGCATTTAAACGATGCCCAATTGGCACTAAGGGGCCTAAAGTGTGCCAAGAAAACATCCCCCACACCATTACACCACCACCAGCCTGCACAGTGGTAACAAGGCATGATGGATTCATGTTCTCATTCTGTTTACACCAAATTCTGACTCTACCATCTGAATGTCTCAACAGAAATCCAGACTCATCAGACCAGGCAACATTTTTTCCAGTCTTCAACTGTCCAATTTTGGTGAGCTCATGCAAATTGAAGCCTCTTTTTCCTATTTGTTGTGGAGATGCATGGTACCCGGTGGGGTCTTCTGCTGTTGTAGCCCATCCGCCTCAAGGTTGTGCATGTTGTGGCTTCACAAATGCTTTGCTGCATACCTCGGTTGTAACGAGTGGTTATTTCAGTCAAAGTTGCTCTTCTATCAGCTTGAATCAGTCGGCCCAGTCTCCTCTGACCTCTAACATCAACAAGGCATTTTCACCCACAGGACTGTCGCATACTGGATGTTTTTCCCTTTTCACACCATTCTTTGTAAACCCTAGAAATGGTTGTGCGTGAAAATCCCAGTAACTGAGCAGATTGTGAAATACTCAGACCGGCCCGTCTGACACCAACAACCATGCCACGCTCAAAATTGCTTAAATCACCTTTCTTTCCCTTTCTGACATTACGTTTGGAGTTCAGGAGATTGTTTTGACCAAGACCACAGTCCTAAATGCATGAAGCAACTGCCATGTGATTGGTTGATTAGATAATTGCATTAATCAGAAATTGAACAGGTGTTCCTAATAATCCTTTAGGTGAGTGTATATTTACTGAGAAAAATGGTGACAGGTTCAATACTTATTTTACTCACTGTATATACAGCTCTGGATCTTTATTTATATATATATATAGCAGTTTGAAAGTGTTAACACAAGTTTTGCATGTTCTTTAAAACCATATGTTTACATTTGCATTTGTAAACAGAGCAATACAGACACAGAATTAAAAAAAAATCTTCAAAATCATTATCTTTCCCCATTTGAAGAATATTATTGCATTGTAGGAAAATAGCACTGAGCCCAGTTTTCTAATGTTTTGCTTTTCTTTGGTTTTTATGTTTTATTATACAGTAATACATGTGGAGCATTGATCCACTGGAGGCAAGCTTTAAGAGCCCATGTGCAGTTTAATTTCATCCAAACGTGAAGAAATACAAAATAAACAAAAGACCTGACTTGAAACGTAAACATGCTCATAACAGACTCACCAACAGTGGTGTACAAGAAACAATACTAGACACAGAGACTGATGACTAACAAGGAGCACCTGTGATCAATAAAACAATGACTTAACTAAATCACATAAGGGGGACAGGATATGGACCATGGCAAGGCAGAGACAGGCCTGGGAGCATGGACGGACCTGGGCCATGGAGCATGGGTGAACCTGGTAGTTCAGGAAGCCATGGAGGCGCAGGAAGTTCAAGGGACCACGGCAATACAGGAAGTTCAGGAAGCCTTGGCGGTGTAGGAAGTTCAGGAAGCCTTGGCAGTGCAGGAAGTTCAGGAGACCATGGCGTGCAAGGAGTTCAAGGGACCATGGCGATGTGAGCAGTTCAAGGGACCATGGCGATGGCGGTGCAGGCAGTTCAATGGGACAGAGAGTCACGGTCCTTCGCCAGGTACCTACTGCCCCCCAAATTTTTCTTGGCCGGAGCTAGGGGTCATGGTCTGGAGCCATCTTTGGACACTGGTCAGGGGCTGGAGCTCTCTCTGGATGCTGGTCAGGGTCTGGAACCCTCTCTGGACTCTAGATTGTGGCTTGGCAGGCATGGCGTGAACAAACCCAGAAATAACAGTATGGGCATGGAGACACTCTGGTGTGGTGGGTACTGTGGGATGGCAGTGCTCCTCGTCTGCAAAACCCACAGTAAACGATGAGCCACACAACAGAAGGGCATGGTCAAAGTATTGTTCAAGGGAGAAATTATATTTCTAAAAAGTCTTTAAATAGTCTTAAAGCTTGCCTCCAGAGGATCAATGTTACACCCTGATGATAAAGATTGCAAGGCTTAGACAAGTCATTCAATGGTAACACTTTAGATTACAGCCAGGAAAGATTCTACAGCTGCAGATTCACACTTACCCTGTAACTACATAAAACAAGAGGGGAACAAGCACCACTTTAATTTACAGCCCACAGATTAAATTAATGTAACAACACAGATAATGACCCCTTAATTAAAATAAATACTTAAATAATTTGTTAATTTTAATGGTATTACTATTTTATTATTTCCCCCTTTATTCCCTTAATATTACATATTGTTCCCTTATACCTACACGTATGTACTTTATAATTACGAAAGTTCCGCTGTTAATTAATTTTCCTTACTCAGTACTTTTTTGGGCTGTAATTTAAAACGTTACCCATTCAATTTAAAACCATTTATACAAAAAAAAAAAAAACATTTTTTTCTTGCCTTATTCATCTGTTGTTGCATATTGGCAAAGTGTGCACATTCATTCATTTTATCACTCATTAATTATAGCCTGTATTTCATTTGTAAACACGCTTGCTTTAGAGAGACTGACGGCACACCTAGAATTCTCTGCATTGTTTTTAAGTCTGAAACTCCGAAGGTCCAGTTGAGCATGATGGGACAGGTTCTCTGCTCATGGAGGAATGTGTTTGCATGTGCAGTCCTGATAAAGACGTATCCTCTTACTCTTACTGTAAAGGTGCAAATGAACTAATATTACATTTAGTATAACAGTTAGCGCCAATTATCTTATTTGATTGGAGAAACAGCATAACTGATTTAATTATTCCACTGAGACTTTCACTTCTTGAAAATATAGGCCCAAATGAATATGACAACAGCTGTTTCTGATATGTTGCATGTTTCTATTGAGATTTTATACCAACATTATATTTGGTGAACTTTTCAGGGGATACAGACAACGATGACGGTAACCAATTATTATTATTATTATTATTAATTAAAAAATGTTTTTTGTTTTTTTTGAGTGAAAGTCACTCAAACTAATAATAATCATTAAGAACACTTTATTCACTAGATGGCGCTACTTCACCGCCATAAAAACTGCAACTAGTTTGCGTCAACAATTATTCAATACACACAGACAATTTGATGTATCCAAGTCACCTATGCTACATATTTTTGGATTGTGGGGAAAACTCCACAAAGAAAGTAAATATGTTTTCCCTAATGTCTCAATCTCTGAAATGGAATGCTCCTTTGTTTCCAAATAAGACAAACAATCATACAAAAATCTGATAACATTTTAATTTAACAAAGTACAAAGCTAAACGAAAATCAAAACTATATTTGAGTCTGCATGAATAAACTGTCAGTTGGATACCCAGGTAAAAGAAAATTATGACACATAGTCAGAAGAGGGCAGTGTAGCCTACCTAACAAGCCTTTTTTGTAGTGCATTAAAGTTCCCATGAAATAAAATCTGAAGTTTTTTTGGCTGTTAGTTTGAATGTGTTAGCCTTAATGTTATCTATTGTATAAGCTATTGTGCTCTAAAACAATGACAAAATTCACATTTAAAAGATTACATTATTGGCCATTTTCTATTTTGTGAAACAGAGAATGATTGAAGCAGTGTAAATGTGCTTTCAGTGTGGGTGAATGAATCCAGGTATTGCACCAGTGTCACACAAATCTCAGCAGACTGAAGCGCAGAAAGTGGATCATATGCGTGAGTTGGTACAGAGCACAATGTGCTGCAGACTCACTCAAAATCCATAGAGAATGTATTTTAAAGCCTCAAAGCCAAGGTCACACTAGATATTAAGTATATGTGAAATGTCTTCAGATGCTCTGCACTTCAGTAGGAATTTAATTCAGAATTACTGACCTAATACCAGAATGTATCAAGGTATTTCTTAAGGTTACACAAGAGACCAATAAAACTGGTATTAGGTCAGCCACTGAAGGAAAAGATAAATGCAAAATAAAAAAGAGGTGGAAAGATAGAAACAGGAGACAAGAAGTGTGACCATAGCACCACTGTTGATTCCAGCTGAGTTTTCCAGAAAGCAAGGTTATCATCAGACATACCCTGAATCTTGGTTGATTAACCCAAACCACACTTACTTGAGGAATGCTGGTTCACAAGACGAATCAAAATTGTCACCATGGAAATGGATGCTAAGTAAAAGTGCCATACTACTTCTTTCTTCTTCTTTTGTTTAATGGCTATTTACATACTTAGTGCATATCGCCACCTATTTGTTGGTTGTGCAATCATTTTTCATTCTTTTTGTTTAATAATCTTTAGTCACAGTGCATAAGAACCACAATGTTTGTTTGTTGCTTAACATAAAATAAAAAGAAAGATTAAACTATAACAACAACAATCTGTGCTTGAAAAGATAACATTGCTGTAAAAGTTTAATTTTTATGTTTAATGATTTTGCTTCCACATTGCTTGAAAGGCCTAAGATCATATACCTATAGAAATACATTGTAGCATAGAAAACATCCTGCAGAAAGAAAAAATGTGTGAGATTTGAATTATATATAGCCTATACAGTGCATCCGGAAAGTATTTCAGCGCTTCATTTTTCCTCATTTTGTTTACAGCCTGTTATGTTTTTATTTTTCCTTAATTCTACAAGCAATACCACATAATGACAACATGAAAGAAGTTTGTTTGAAATCTTTGTACATTTATAATAAAAATAAAAAGTACCGGTATTCACAGCCTTTGCTCAATACTTTGTTAAAGCACTTTTGGCACATCAAGTCTTTTTGAGTATGATGCTACAAGCTTGGCACACCTATTTTTGGGCAGTTTCTCCCTTTCTTCTTTGCAGGACCTCTCAAGCTCCATCAGATTGGATGGGGAACGTCAGTGCACAACCATTTTCAGATCTCTCCAGAGATGTTCAATCGGATTCAAGTCTAGGCTCTGGCTGGGCCACTTAAGGACATTCACAGAGTTGTCCCGTAGCCACTCCTTTGTTATCTTGGCTGTAAGCTTAGGGTCGTTGTCCTGTTGGAAGATGAACCTTCACCCCAGTCTGAGGTCCAGAGTGCTCTGGAGCAGGTTTTCATCAAGGATGTCTCTGTACATTACTGCATTCATCTTTCTCTCAATCCTGACTAGTCTCCCAGTTCCTGTCGCTGAAAAACATCCCCACAGCATGATGCTACCACCACTAAGCTTCACTGTAGGGATAGTATTGGCCAGGTGATGAGCGGTGCCAGGTTTCCTCAAGACATGCCGCTTGCCTTTCAGGCCAAAGAGTTCAATCTTTGTTTCATCAGACCAGAGAATTTTGTTTCTCATGCTCTGAGAGTCTTTCAGGTGCCTTTTGGCAAACTCCAGGCGTGCTGTCATGTGCCTTTTACTGAGGAGTGACTTCCGTCTGGCCACTCTACCATACAGGCCTGATTGGTAGAGTGCTGCAGAGATGGTTGTTATTCTGGAAGGTTCTCCACTCTCCACAGAGAATAGCCAGAGCTCAGAGTGACCATCGAGTTCTTGGTCACCTCCCTGATTAAGGCCCTCATTGGAACCTTTAATGCTACATATATTTTTCTGTACCCTTCCCCAGATCTGTGCCTCGATACAATCTTGTTTTGGTGGTCTACAGACAATTCTTTGGACTTCATGGCTTGGTTTGTGCTTTGACATGCACTGTGAACTATTATATAGACAAGTGTGTGCCTTTCCAAATGATGTCAAATCAACTGAATTTACCACAGGTGGACTCCAATCAAGTTATAGAAACATCTCAAGGATGATCAGTGGAAACATGATGCACCTGAGCTCAATTTTGAGTGTCATGGCAAAGGCTGTGAATACTTAGGTACATGTGATTTTTTTTGTATTTTATTTTTTTAATACATTTGCAAAGATTTCAAACAAACATCTTGCACATTGTCATTATTGGGTATTTTATGTAGAATTTCGATAGTGAATTTAATGCATTTTGGAATAAGGCTGTAACACTTATGACTTATTTACACTGTTAGAGAGTTGGATCCTCATGCTAAATATGGCCAAAAAAAAAAAAAAATTATTATATATACACACACACACACACACACACACACACACACACACACACACACACACACACACACACACACACACACACACACACACACACACACACACACACACACACACACACTAACCTAAAGGATTATTAGGAACCTGTTCAATTTCTCATTAATGCAATTATCTAATCAACCAATCACATGGCAGTTGCTTCAATGCATTTAGGGCTGTGGTCCTGGTTGAGACAATCTCCTGAACTCCAAATGTAATGTCAGAAAGGGAAAGAAAGGTGATTTAAGCAATTTTGAGCGTAGCATGGTTGTTGGTGCCAGACGGGCCGGTCTGAATATTTCACAATCTGCTCAGTTACTGGGATTTTCACGCACAACCATTTCTAGGGTTTACAAACAATGGTGTGAAAAGGGAAAAACATTAATAATAACCACTCTTTACAACCGAGGTATGCAGCAAAGCATTTGTGAAGCCATAACACGCACAACCTTGAGGCGGATGGGCTACAACAGCAGAAGACCCCACCGTGTACCACTCATCTCCACTACAAATAGGAAAAAGAGGCTACAATTTGCACGAGCTTACCAAAATTGGAGAATTGAAGACTGGAAAAATGCTGCCTGCCTGAGTCAGAATTTGGTCACCACAGTCACCAGATCTCAACCCAATAGAGCATCTTTGGGATGTGGTGGAACGGGAGCTTCGTGCCCTGGATGTGTATCCATCAACTGCAAGATGTTATCCTATCAATATGGGCCAACATTTCTAAAGAATGCTTTCAGCACCTTGTTGAATCAATGCCACATAGAATTAAGGCAGTTCTGAAGGTGAAAGGGGGTCAAACTCAGTATTAGTATGGTGCTCCTAATAATCCTTTAGGTGAGTGTGTGTATATATACACAGTATTGTTCAAAATAATAGCAGTACAATGTGACTAACAAGAATAATCAAGGTTTTTAGTATATTTTGTATTGCTACGTGGCAAACAAGTTACCAGTAGGTTCAGTAGATTCTCAGAAAACAAACAAGACCCAGCATTCATGATATGCACGCTCTTAAGGCTGTGCAATTGGGGTATTAGTTGAATTAGTTGAAAGTGTGTTCAAAAATAGCAGTGTCTACCTTTGACTGTACAAACTCAAAACTATTTTGTACAAAAAAAATTTTTTTCTGGGATTTAGCAATCCTGTGAATCACTAAACTAATATTTAGTTGTATGACCACAGTTTTTTTAAACTGCTTGACATCTGTGTGGCATGGAGTCAACCAACCTGTGGCACCTCTCAGCTGTTATTCCACTCCATGATTCTTTAACAACATTCCACAATTCATTCACATTTCTTGGTTTTGCTTCAGAAACAGCATTTTTGATATCACCCCACAAGTTCTCAATTGGATTAAGGTCTGGAGATTGGGCTGGCCACTCCATAACATTAATTTTGTTGGTTTGGAACCAAGACTTTGCCCGTTTACTAGTGTGTTTTGGGTCATTGTCTTGTTGAAACAACCATTTCAAGGGCATGTCCTCTTCAGCATAGGGCAACATGACCTCTTCAAGTATTTTAACATATGCAAACTGATCCATGATCCCTGGTATGCGATAAATAGGCCCAACACCATAGTAGGAGAAACATGCCCATATCATGATGCTTGCACCTCCATGCTTCACTGTCTTCACTGTGTACTGTGGCTTGAATTCAGAGTTTGGGGGTCGTCTCACAAACTGCCTGTGGCCCTTGGACCCAAAAAGAACAATTTTACTCTCATCAGTCCACAAAATGTTCCTCCATTTCTCTTTAGGCCAGTTGATGTGTTCTTTGGCAAATTGTAACCTCTTCTGCACATGCCTTTTTTTTTTAACAGAGGGACTTTTCGGGGGATTCTTGAAAATAGGTTAGCTTCACACAGACGTCTTCTAACTGTCACAGTACTTACAGGTAACTCCAGACTGTCTTTGATCATCCTGGAGGTGATCATTGGCTGAGCCTTTGCCATTCTGGTGGTCCATTTTGATGGTTGTCTTCCGTTTTCTTCCACGTCTCTCTGGTTTTGCTCTCCATTTTAAGGCATTGGAGATCATTTTAGCTGAACAGCCTATCATTTTTTGCACCTCTTTATAGGTTTTCCCCTCTCCAATCAACTTTTTAATCAAAGTACGCTGTTCTTCTGAACAATGCCTTGAACGACCCATTTTCCTCAGCTTTCAAATGCATGTTCAACAAGTGTTGGCTTCATCCTTAGATAGGGGCCACCTGATTCACACCTGTTTCTTCACAAAATTGATGACCTCAGTGATTGAATGCCACACTGCTATTTTTTTGAACACACCCCTTTCAACTAATTCAACTAATTACCCAATTGCACAGCCTTAAGAGCGTGCATATCATGAATGCTGGGTCTTGTTTGTTTTCTGAGAATCTACTGAACCTACTGGTAACTTGTTTGCCACGTAGCAATAAAAAATATACTAAAAACCTTGATTATTCTGGTTAGTCACATTGCACTGCTATTATTTTGAACAATACTGTATATACATATATACAGATCCTTCTAAAAAAATTATCATATTGTGATAAAAGTTCATTATTTTCCATAATGTAATGATAAAAATTAAACTTTCATATATTTTAGATTCATTGCACACCAAGTGAAATATTTCAGGTCTTTTATTGTTTTAAAACTGATGATTTTGGCATACAGCTCATGAAAACCCCAAAAATTAGCATATTTCATCCGACCAATAAAGGAAAAGGGTTTTTAATACAAAAAAAGTCAACCTTCAAATAATTATGTTCAGTTATGCACTCAATACTTGGTCGGGAATCCTTTTGCAGAAATGACTGCTTAAATGCGGCGTGGCATGGAGGCAATCAGCCTGTGGCACTGCTGAGGTGTTATGGAGGCCCAGGATGCTTCGATAGCGGCTCATCCAGAGTGTTGGGTCTTGCGTCTCTCAACTTTCTCTTCACAATATCCCACAGATTCTCTATGGGGTTTAGGTCAGGAGAGTTGGCAGGCCAATTGAGCACAGTAATACCATGGTCAGTAAACCATTTACCAGTGGTTTTAGCACTGTGAGCAGGTGCCAGGTCATGCTGAAAAATGAAATCTTCATCTCCATAAAGTTTTTCAGCAGATGGAAGCATGAAGTGCTCCAAAATCTCCTGATAGCTAGCTGCATTGACCCTGCCCTTGATAAAACACAGTGGACTAACACCAGCAGCTGACATGGCACCCCAGACCATCACTGACTGTGGGTACTTGACACTGGACTCATAGGACTCAATTTTTTGTGTGCTTGGCCGCTCGCGTCAGACAGTGAAAGTTGCCTGATTATTTATGACGGATGGCCGAATTCACAGTGTCAAAAAGACAGAAGCCCTCTGATGCAGGGAAGATACAGAATAAGGGGATAAAGAGAGAGGTAAAGTGATGAATGAACAGTTTATCTAATTGCATAGTAAAATACAAATGATCGCTAATTAATTCCAGTTATTTTTACTTTAAACTTTATGCAAGCAGCTGTTCTGGGTACTTTTGTAAAAAATAATGTCAGTTTTAGTTAACACATATCACTTTTTTAATAGCCTAATGTTTTTACAGTTGTGCAATTTTAAGGGGACATATGGCATTTTTTTTAAATGTATTTTCCGAAATTAGTAATGATATTTATATACATTAAATATCGAAATTTCTCATTTTAATTCATGGTGAAAACATGAATGTGCATTGTTTAGTGGAAGATTGCTGCCATCTACTGGAAAACAAACACTTTAGCATTTTCTCAAAGAATAGTTTGTGCACTAATGTTAGATGCAATTATTCTTGCTATTTGTGTTTAGGCTGTAATGTGGCATAGGTGTGTGTGTGTGTGTGTATATATATATATATATATATCTTTTATGATGTAACGAGTACACTGGTACTGGATTTTTATGATGTAACGAGTACACTGGTACTGGAAACACTGGTACTGTTTATATATATATATATATATATATATATATATATATATATATATATATATATGTATATATATATATATATATATATATATATATATATATATATATGTATATATATATGTATATATATATATGTATATATATATATGTATATATATATATGTATATATATATGTATATATATATATGTATATATATATATGTATATATATATATGTATATATATATATATGTATATATATATATGTATATATATATATGTATATATATATATGTATATATATATATGTATATATATATATATATATATATATATATATATATATATATATATATATATATGTATATATATATATATGTATATATATATATGTATATATATATATGTATATATATATATGTATATATATATATGTATATATATATATATATATATATATATATATATATATACATATATAACTTACATTACAAAAATAAAACAGTACCAGTGTTTCCAGTACCAGTGTACTCGTTACATCATAAAAAGAGTGGCATCCACACTAATGTTAGTCTCTCTGATTATCCCGAGGTTTACTGCAGTCGGCCGGATCCAGGCCGTGTCCGGATCGGATGGTGGACCTGCATCTGGACATGACCAGCTAATCCTGGAGTGTCTGCTGAGACCGTGTCCATTAGTGTCTCCTCTGAATTTGCCTCACCGGAACGTCATCCTCAATTAACCCGTCTCCGGCGCAATAACTCCGATCTTTCAAGTATTCATATTCTTGTGTAATCGACGCGCCATCCTAAATGAACCCGTCTCTTGCGTGATACCCAAAATTTCGAATATTCCTATCTAATATGATTTATGACCTGCAAGGTTGCCAAAGTAATAATTATACACTGTTAATAGGCCAGAGGAGAACTGGCACCCCGACTGAATCTGGTTTCTCCCAAGGTTTATTTTTCTCCATCATGCCCTGATGGAGTTTTGGTTCCTTGCCACTGTCGCCTTTGGCTTGGCTTGCTCAGTTGGGGACACTCAAATTATGATCCAAGTTACTCAACTAAATATACAAATAGAATTTATTAATTTGGTCATATATAATTCTATAAACTAGCCAAATTAAACTAGCCAAATCAAATTTTGTTGCAATGTTGTCTTGTTTAACACTGTGAAGCTGCTTTGAAACAATCGTCATTGTAAAAGCGCTATATAAATAAAGTTGATTGATTGATTGAGTGCTAAACCTTGACACAAGGTGCACCAAGAAAAATCTTGCCTAAGGCAGCAAATTGGTCAGGGCCGGCCCTGACTGGACTTCAGGCATTTTGGCATTTCCTTCTCCCCAGTCTTCCTCCAGACTCTGGCACCTTGATTTCCGAATGACATGCAAAATTTGAGCAACAGTCCAGAGCTGCTTCTCTGTAGCCCAAGTCAGGCGCTTCTGCCGCTGTTTCTGGTTCAAAAGTGGCTTGACTTGGGGAATGCGGCACCTGTAGCCCATTTCCTGCACACGCATGTGCACGGTGGCTCTGGATGTTTCTACTCCAGACTCAGTCCACTGCTTCCGCAGGTCCCCCAAGGTCTGGAATCGGTCCTTCTCCACAATCATCCTCAGGGTCCGGTCACCTCTTCTCGTTGTGCAGCATTTTTTGCCACAGTTTTTTCCTTCCCACAGACTTCCCACTAAGGGTGCCTTGATACAGCACTCTGGGAACAGCCTATTCGTTCAGAAATGTCTTTCTGTGTCTTACCCTCTCGCTTGAGGTTGTCAATGATGGCCTTCTGGACAGCAGTCAGGTCAGCAGTCTTACCCATGATTGCGGTTTTGAGTAATGAACCAGGCTGGGAGTTTTTAAAAGCGTCAGGAATCTTTTGCAGGTGTTTAGAGTTAATTAGTTGATTCAGATGATTAGGTTCATAGCTCGTTTAGAGAACCTTTTCATATGCTAATTTTTTGAGATAGGAATTTTGGGTTTTCATGAGCTGTATGCCAAAATCATCAGTATTAAAACAATAAAAGACCTGAAATATTTCAGTTGGTGTGCAATGAATCTAAAATATATGAAAGTTTAATTTTTATCATTACATTATGGAAAATAATGAACTTTTATTACAATATGCAATTTTTTTTAGAAGGACCTGTATATATATAAGGCAAATACACTCCTTCAGGATTCAAATAAGTTTCAGAACGTTTTTTTCTAATATGGCCCTGTATGATGTCATAAAGAGCGGAATTGCTTGTATGGGCACTTTTCCTAGATGAGGGAGCACATCAACCAGAGCAAGAGCAAGAGCACGTCCATCAAAGAGCTTTGTTTGGGTTACGGAAGCCGTCGGCACAGGACCTGCTCAAGAAAGATTTGTCATTTTTTTTTAGACCATGAAATCAACACTGTCACTTAAAAAGTGTGTTTTTGGTTGTGAGGGAAAGATAACCTTGTACAGATACCCAAATAACCCAGCGTTAAGGAAACAGTGGATGCAGTTTTTTTTATTCCAGATGAGTCGAAACCACAAACTACATCAAAACAAAGTCTGTGTTTTGTTGGAAATCAGCACGTAAGTGCATAAAATGTAAACAACAAGAACGTATTATGCCATGTTATGTACCCTTTAAACATACCTGGGCATGTCACATACATTATATATATATATATATATATATATATATATATATATATATATATATATATATATATATATATATATATTTTTTTTTTTTTTTTTTTGTGGGCTGTAGAAATTAGTTGCTGTGCAAAATTGCTAAAACTGAATAAATTAATGGCAAGACTAATCACTAGTACTTCTGCAACAGGATAGCAAGAAAAGACCATGCATATCTTTTTCTTTGGATTATTCTGAGTACATATATTTACCGTGGTGCATGAAAATGTATTTTTCATCAGAAAATGATTTGTGTAAACGGACAAAGAAACTTATTTCAGAGAAACCTGTTGTAAACTGCATCGAGCAATACTTCTTTGCTGTGTATCATGCCAAAGTTTCAGTACTGTAATTGTTCTCTAGTTGTGCACTTATGTAAGTGTGTGGTTATGCAGTTTTGCAATGCTAATTTAAAATGTCTTTATGTTACGGAACCGTTGCTCAGTAGGTCTGTGCCGAAGTGACTGTTAAAATGGAATTACACACAGCGTGCAGATGAAGCAAGCGTGGCGATTGCTCAAAAGACTCTGTGTGGAAGCGTTTGGATCGTTGGTATAAAAGAGTTAGTCGAAATCTTATTGGCTGCTGAGAAGGGGGCGGTTACTCATCTGGTGCAGAAAGAGATATTCTCTTTGAACCCTGTTAGTTCAGGGGTCTCTTGTGAGCTTACACAACAGGCTTGATGTCCATTGGGTCCTACTGTACGTGACCAACACATTTTCCCAATCAAGAAGTTCCTATGTGTAGTGTGTGCGTGTGTGGGTTAATCTGCCAGCAAAATCAACCTCAGCTCTGTGCATTCATTTGTGTGTGTATGTGTGTGTGTGTATGTCTATGGACAGACCTACTACTATGAACTCCATAACCCGAGCTAGTGCAGAGGAGAAGAGGTTAAAGGTTATTTCAACACAACTGTTTTTGCCCCTTCTAGCACATTTACAACATATGCAACGATTAAAGATGATGACAAATATCCAGCCCCATGTGAGAACATTTCTGGCTTCTGATGGCTTTGGAAACATCTCCCCTCTACAGTTTTATACTGTTACCGTATTATGTTAGGGTATTATTCTGAAAATGGCAGTGCATACACATTCTTTGGGGGTTGTGGTTATATGAAGTCAGTCTTGTGGCTGAAAATCCCTAAATGAAATGGCAGTGTTGTTTAACAATGTCAGTTTTGAAGATGAAGATTACACAAAATGTGTGCGTGAGTAACTTTAAGCCACTAAATCCAATCGTATATTATTAATGCTGCTCACATTTGATTTTATGTTGTAAAAAGAAAAAAACAGCCTCACTTTTAAAGCTGTGAATGAGTGAATCTCAAATTACCATTAAGAACACGAACACACACACACACACACACTTTAAGTTGCAGTTTATTGACCAGCTGCTATGGTTACAAAGCAGAGAGGTGGCAAAATTATTGCACTGCAGTCAGATAATGATTTATGACTTCATAAAAGGAGAGCAGAGAGCTGATTAAAAGTGTCATGGAAAACAACATGAAGGGACGCTGGTGCCACCAATGAACCCCAAGTAATTCCACTTTCTCTTGTTCTTTTCTTTTTTCTCTTCTAACTTACTTTCTTGTGGATGCTCTTGAAGAAAAAAAAAAGCTTTTGCGACGGGGAAAGAAACTCTGTAAGTGTAAAATCAAAGGGCCTTTCAAATGTTGTTATAAGGGTCTGTAATAACGTTGGAGTTCACCAGTCAGCTCTTTTTATCTGAGAGTTGAAAACTAGTTGCCAGTGAAAGCAGTTCACAACGCTTTAAATCAAATCATTATGATGCAGTGACATAAAACTGTACAAAAATTTCTTGAGATGAGCAGCCTGGATACTATTGGAAAAATAGCGTGGCATTGAGCAACAAACAAGTGTTTCGGATGAGAGATTGATTCAATGATTCACTCATGATGACAGTCTTGTTTAGTTCCAGAATGGATCAATGTTTTTTAACAAACCAGTTAAATGACCTCTTAACACGGTCACTTGTTGCCATACTGGTCTAATTATGTAACCATAGCAAAACTTGAGGACTGGAACTATTGTATTAAAAGTTACCCTGTAAGATATATTTATTTTTCAGATTGAAATTGTCCCTGAATATTCCCAAAGGACAGTTGCATCAGATTTGACTCACAAAATTGCCCCCAGACGACTGAGTAAGCCAAATACATTCTCCTTCATTTCATGCAAATGTGCTCACACACACACTCCTCTCCCCACAAAACAGCAACTGATAAGAAACTGTTGAAAGCTGTTGAGGGCACAAAAATATCAGTTTTCATCCCACCTGTCTGACTTCACAATCAAACCTCATCTGTCCATCGTCTCTGTCTTACCCCTCCCTTAGTCTTCCACAAGATTTAACAAGTCTATTTAACAAATGGAATAATGAAACACATTGAGCCTAATAATAGACAGTGGTCGCTTTAGCTATAAGGGAGTACAAAACTGTTGGTCGGAGATGAGTGATAATGGATTGTAGGTGAGATATGATGCACTGAGAAATAAAGAGATACAAAAGGGAAAGATGGAGAGCAAGACCAAAAGAGGAAGAGAGAAAAAGAGGGTATGAGGTTTTTCTCACCACACCTGTCCATATGGAGGATATCCGCTCTGGGTCCATTGTTCCTGAACCTTGATGTGGTAACAAGCCCCCAGGACACACACACACACACACACACACACACACACACACACACACACACATGTTGTGTTTCCATGTTTTATGGGGACATTCCATAGGCGTAATGCATTTTATACTGTACAAACCGTATTTTCTATCCCCTACACTGCCCCTGCCCCTAAACCTACCCATCACAGGAGACATGCTGCATTTTTACTTTTTCAAAAACATCACTTAGTGTGATTTATAAGATGTTTTCCTCATGGGGACCAAAAATGTCCCCACAAGGACAAAAATTTGGATATTGCCATCTTTGTGGGGACATTTTGTCCCCATACCGTAGGGATTACCAGTCCACACACACACACACACACACACACACACACACACACACACACACACACACAGAAAGGATGAGGGCAAAGCATGGGGATCTTTACATGCATCCTGTACAGCTTCAGAGATCTGAGTGCTGAGCTGTGTGTCACAGATCTTAATAAAATAACCTGACGCTTTTTATGACCACATTTCTGTCACATCTCTTTCCTCCGGTTCCGGTTCTGTCAATCTTCCAGTGATGGCATAATAATCTCATTTACCTTCCGGCATTTTTTTTCAGTTAAATGCATACAATGGGAATCAACGCAGCAAGGCATTAATACATCATGCAAAAGCATGTGCCACAAGCATACCATAGTATGGTTTTTGAGGGGTTTTAAATATGATATTAGTAAAATTATTTACACAAAAAGCGTAAAACATTTATCATATTGAAAATGCAAAGCAAAAATATAGACAAAAATAAAACATAGTATTTGATGTTTTAGAATATATACAAATTCTTAATTATTTTATTTTAAAGATATGTTTATGTTATTTTTTAGGAATGATATACGTTTCTGTGCATCCAATAATGCATAAATCCATATGAAAAATACTGTAAATTGTATATCAAACACCGTCGATCACTGGCATTGCAAACAAAACACTGAAATAGTGCATGTTAAAATGATACTCTTATCTTGAAAACAGGTGATCGTTTCAGAGTGTGGCGGTCTCATTGACTGATGCATTGTGGGGTGAATGGTCATTTTTGTAAGCGACACAGTTCCACCTCTGAGGTTTTGTTCCTCTGGTATGTTGGACTGAATTTTGCATCCACACCCAGTTACTTTGCGACAAACAGAGTTCTGTGTTCTACTGTCTCTTATGGTTTTGCTATATAGGCCAGACCAAACCATTCAGCTTTTATTGAAGACAAAAGACTCCTTGTGAGTTCTGAGTGAACAATGATGTTGGGGAACATGAAACCTTCAGAAGAGTAGTTTAACACCAAACAAAACCCGTTCACCATGTGATATAAAGGTGTTTTTCTTCTCTTATTGCTGGCCATTTTTCCATGGAGTCACCTTAATATATTATCTCTGCACATTTAAAAAGAACAGAAAGAAAAAAAAACTTACTTAGGCTACATGTTGAACACACTCAAGAACTGGACAGCAGGACTTCAGCAAATACAAAAGTGACAAAGCAGATAAACAGGGCAGGACCCAATGTGCATCAGCATTAGTTGCTAATAAATTCTTGAGATTTAGAGCAGTCTTTAGACAGCTGTGTGGCACGGAAATCAGTTAGAAACAGAGAGCACTTCTGTAAGGACACAGGCACATGTGCAACACTCATTCTTCTGTCCATGAGGAAAATAAATAAACCAAGCCAACTTCTCCCTGGGACCACACAACAGGTGTATAAGATGTCTGTCTTTTAAAGTGCCAGGGGTCTAATTGGAAAAATAATCTCATTAAGCAATGGCCGTTCAAACCCCTCCTGTCCAGCAGGAGGCAGTGTTGCCAGAGAAATTGCGCAGGTGCAGATGCAGGGAATAACAAGAAGACGCCACACTGGGATTAAAAAGACAAAAAAGCATAGCCTGAAGGCACCCAAAGTCAGAGTTTATGACTGGGCGTGACACACACACACACATACACACTCTTGCAGATACGCTTTTGTACACACTGCCCATTCAATAAGTATAGCCTCTGGCTAAGTAATACGTGTTTATGACAGAGTGTCTGAGACTCAGATTAATGGCCAAGCTTCCATTACACACAATACACCTTAACTGAGTGCAGACGGGCAGACAGGTACGAACACACACAGACTGAAGAGCTCCCAAAGAGACATCATGAATGGATTCACACTTGCTAATAAACACTGATCCTATCCCGTATTGAACAGGGTGTACATTTAAAGATATAGACACTCAAACAGAGGAAACAATGCAACCTAATGCAATGAACAATGCAACAGAAAACATGTTTCTAAAAGTTCAGGCAGGTTCTGTGTTCCCCACACAGATGTGCGTGATGGGATTTTCCTGATGTTTTATATTCACATAAATTTCAGAATGAGCCCATATAGACTCTGATTGGTCACCTGCAGAGTTCATGTGCAGAAAACAGGCAAAGGACACAGGTACTCCTTTTTATGGGTGCTTTTAGTGTAAGTGCATACATGTGTGTGCGCTTGTGTGATCTGAGAAGTGCATGTCCAGACTTGCTGGCTGACCCAGGTCAGAAATCTCAAGGAATGCATGAAACACAAAGCGGATATGTCTTTTGATTCATTGGAAAGTTGCCTCAACCTAGCGCCATTATTAAAGAAGAAACGTGATATAACAGAACATTCAAAACAATTTGACAAAAAAAATTTTTTTTTCCATTTTGTATCTGCACTGTTTTTTGACCCATGGTATTACATATAATCAAATATAATTAATAATAACTAGATACAAAATAAAACAAAGCAATCCCTCACTAGTGACAGGACTGTAGTAAAACAATATGTCCTAGTGTTGAGTGGGTCCGCTGCATCAATGTTATGTGGAAAAAGTCACATTGCAACCAAAAATGCTGAAATGATCACTGAATTGATTACTGAATCAACCAAATATATTAATTTCAACCAACAAAACTAATTTGTATGGGATAAATATGGTAGAAAGCTCATTATGGTAACAATTGTTGGTTACCACTTTTTGCACGACATAATATACATTTGCAAAAAAGGATCCAGCATAAACATGAGTATTGTGAGTCTTTAGGTCACACCGTGTTTCATCAGATTAAGTGTGCACAGAGGAATTGCTAAACAGGCATTTCATCTTATATATACTGTACACACACAAGCAGTTAGTGTTTTCATAGTTGTGTGCAGTGACTGGTTGTGTGTCATATTCATGGTCACGGTCCTAAGAGAAAATCACTATGAAAAAAACAAAGACAAAGTGACAAGCAACTGCTGAAAACAGCTGTTGAAACACACACACACACACACACACACACACACACACACCACACACACACACACGTCGGGTTTCCATGTTTTATGGGGACATTCCATAGTCGTAATGCATTTTATACCGTACAAACCGTATTTTCTATCCCCCTACACTGCCCCTGCCCCTAAACCTACCCATCACAGGAGACATGCTGCATTTTACATTTTCAAAAACATCACTTAGTGTGATTTATAAGATGTTTTCCTCATGGGGACCAAAACATGTCCCCACAAGGACAAGGATTTTGGATATTGCCATCTTTGTGGGGACATTTTTCCCCACACCGTAGGGATTACCAGTCCACACACACACACACAAACACGCACACGTTGTGTTTTTGTGAATTGTGGGGACATCCTTAGGCATAATGGTTTTTATACCATACAAACCCTATTTTCTATCCCCCTACACTTACCCTGCCCCTAAACCTACCCATCACAGGAAACATTCTGCATTTTTACATTTTACATAAAAAACAGAATTTAGTATGTTTATAAACCATTTACATTGTGGGGTCCGCTGGCTGGTTTAGCCAATTAGAGAGAAAGAAAGAATCAAAGAAATAGGGGGGATTGTTTAGGCCTCTTTTCATGGTCAACTTTGACCCCTTCTCAGACAAGCAGCAGAACCCTAAAATAATAGACAGCAGAGACAGACAGAGATAATTACACCTTTACTGATTACTACTGTAACGATTCAGTAGCTACTGAAAGCTTTGAAAGATGTGTGTTTGGGGGGTGGGCGGTGTTGTCCCCACAAAGCTGGCAATACCAGTAAATTTTGACTTTGTGGGACATTTTTTTGGTCCCCATGAGGAAATAAGCTAATAAATCATACAGAATGATCTTTTTTGAAATTTAAAAATCGCAGAAAGTTTTTTGTAATGGGTAGGTTAAGGGGTAGGGTTAGGGGGATAGGATACAGGTTTAAAAACCATTACGCCTGAGGAATGTCCCCATAAAACATGGGTGGGTGAGTGTGTGTATGTGTGTGTTCAACATGGTCTAGCATTGCAGTTGCATTGCCTAGATCCAACAATGTTTAGGACATCATATAAAGAAAATGGCAAAACATTTACAAATAATTCATACAGAGATTCACACAGAATTGACTGTATAAACATGGCATGAGAGATGGTTTGATTGGAAAATAAAGCAGCCATTTTTTTCACATTTTTTAACTAAATAGAATCAAAACTTTATAGTTACTTCTATATAGCACAACTTCCTTGTGTGACAACTTTCCCCAGTTCCTTATGATGCAGAATAGTTCTGGTCTGTTTGATCTTTAGTCCATTTAGAGCGACATTTCCCTTTTTGTATCTCTGCCTACAGACTATAACAAACTACCAAACCTTGAGCAACGAGAAGCAATGCCTGGTTAATATCATTGGCCAGGCAGTGGACGGGGAGGACTATGAAAATATGGAATGTAAACTCAAAACTGTGTCACAGTCTTTCACTGATGTTCCACCAACTGTCACCTGCCTTTCTAGATGAATCCAATAGACTAGTGTTGAATGAAGCATCATCACAGCTGCATTGCAGATGTGCCCTAGATTCAAATAGATATTTAGAGGGCTCTAAAGAAGCCCTCGATCATATTGAATAGATTTGAGATGAGAATGCATAGCTCTTTAAAAGACTCCAGGTGTTTTGTGCTTGAGTCAATCTCAAAGAAAACGATCCCGCAGTTGCTACAGTAAAAAAGCTTATGCTGCCGCTTTTGCAGTAGTAAGACTTACGGTGGGTAGATTGGCAGAAACATTATGACTCTATGGATTATGGTATGACACAATTCTTGTTTATGTGATTAGATTCATCAAGTATTGTAATGATATGATGGTATGATGCCATTTTCTCATACTTTACAAAGCAAAGCAGTACAACACATAATGAATGCGATAGATCCCTCTGCTTTTAAATGAAAAAAAAAAAAAATGAAAAAAAAACATTACCAAAAACTCACCTGCACTGTAAACGATGCACAATGTACACCTTCCAGTCCACTAAACATGTTCTCAAGTTGCATATAGTCCTCTGAAAAAATGGACGTGGGTAAGAATGATAGAACCAATGCATTCTTTGATAAGATATCAAGTGCTTATTTGAAATCCTAAGCAGTGAAATTCTAAAAGAGACATCAATGTCATGTTTTAGAGACGTCTTGATTTTCGGCTCATTGCCAAAGAGTGCATTAGTTGGAAGAGATGATCCTTACCTCTTGGCAAAAAGAACAAATCAGAAAACAAAGTATTGCAAGTTCCAGATTTATGTTGCTGACTTTACTGCTGCTTGCATGAGCTTGAGTTTAATGTTTATATATTGGGCTGATTGTACATTTTCTCTGAATTAAGTATTTAAGTATTTTCCCGCAGCTAAAGAAAACATGTGTAATTTAACTTTATTTGTGTTTAGTGAACAAATTTAATAAATGTCCTTCTCTTGTTTTTTTCTTTCTTTTTAGATTCATAACCCCTATTTATTTGCTTTCTATCGCTTATTGTTATGCATTCAGTTCCGATGGAATGTCACGCCCTGAGTAACAGTCATCTTAAGGTAAAGTTCCTCTCATGACGCACTTCTCTTTCTCATACACTCCTTACTTACATGCAAAGTGTTTACAAAAGCACAAACGGACAGTCTTTTGTTATATTTTGTTAGTTTCAGAATATGGAGTCTCAAGAATATTTTGAGTCTCAAATTAATTCATTTTCAGTCATTAGCCTCATTTACATAATCCTTTTGAACCACCAGAGATGGTGTGTGCGATCATGTCTGTCAGTTGCTGACCGCCAGCTCAACTCCCTGCTGAGTTAATGGCCTTATTCACTTTCTTTGCACCCTCTGGGAACAATGAATATTCTTGGTGACTGTTGGTGAGTGGGGTTTGTTTATGTCCTTGGAAGTGACAAAGGAGCTCCTTACCTCCTACATGTGCTGACAATGTACCGGTATTGTCCTTGACCCCAAAAATGCCAGCATCCAATTTTTCCCTCTTTTGCTTTACATGTATTGCATTCAACGTTTACATGATGCTCGTAATGTTGATTGGATGGCATTGTAATACGTAACAGACAAGTGAGGCATGGCAATATTTCAGATGGAGCAGTCAGTGTGACACTATATTAATGTCACAGCGGCCAACTATTAGTGGGCACTTTAATGGGTCAGTTTCCTTTGAACTGTCTGTATCCAGTCTCAGGTGACGCATTCTGCAGTTACTAGTAATAATGCACGCTGCAGTGTGTGTTTATCTGTGTGTGTTAGATGGTTTATTTTAGGACTGGCTCCATTACCAAGGCTGGGAAAAGTCTGCGTCTCATTGAGGGAGACAGTAGTCTGCCACACCCATTAACACACACACACACACGCATACACACACACAATCCCAGGCTACACCCCACAGCCTAGGGCCAGTTCCCAGACTCTGCCAGTGTGTTTCCATCTTACAGAAGCTGGTTAATGACAGACCCTAATAAAGACTTGACTACTGAAGACTCACAATAAATTAATAAACCACCATAATATTCTCATCTCATCTCAGAAAATACATGTGTAAATGATGACTTCACACAGTGTGTGTGTGTGTGTGTGGGGGTGGGGTGGGGTGGCTGGTAAACCCTACCTAATGGGGACAAAATGTCCCCACAAAGATGGCAATATCCGAAATCCTTGTCCTTGTGGGGACAATTTTTGGTCCCCATGAAGAAAATATTTTATGAATCATACTAAGTGATGTTTTTTGAAAATGTAAAAATGCAGAAAGTTTACTATGATGGGTAGGTTTAGGGGCAGGGTTAGTGTTAGGGGATACAGTTTATACAGTATAAAAACAATTATGTCTATGGAAAGTCCAGATAAAACATGGAAACACAACGTGTGTGTGTGTCCTTGTTTATATTACATTGTGGGGACCAAATGTCCCCGTAAGGATAGTAAAACCTGAGATCACCTACATTGTGGGGACCAGCCAGCAGTCCCCACTTTTCAAAAGGCTTATAAATCACACAGGATGAGTTTTTTTGAGAGAGTAAAAATGCAGAATGTTTCCTGTGATGGGTAGGTTTAGGGGCAGGGGCAGTGTATGGGGATACAATGTACAGTTTGTATGGTATAAAAACCATTACGTTTATGGAGAGTCCCCACAAAGATAGTGAACCAGACGTGTGTTTGTGTGTGTGTGTGTGTGTGTGTGTGTGTGTGTGTGTGTGTGTGTATACCTGCATGCACACATTACATTATTTGATATGATTCTACTACCTTCAATGTGGGTCTTTATTTTATTTTTAAGTTTAGGAAAATCTGTACTTTTGTAGTTTATTATTAGTTATCATTATTTATTGCTTTAATTATAATTACAATTAATATCATATTTAACAGTATGCTCTAATTTTGAATTTTTACTTCTAATTTTAGCATTTCAACTTCAACTTATTTGATTTCAGAAAGGCAACTTTTCTAATTTACTTTTTTTTGGTAATGTTCTTATCACAGCGCATTACATGTACAGACACATACAATCAAACATACCTTTTTTTTTCCAGAACAATCTTTTCCGGATAGTATCCAATCAGCTTGACTGATGATGAGTTATTGCACATCTCTTTGGAGTCTTTCCCATGTAACATTTCTACAGTTTTTCCCAAAGGTGTTTAAGTAAAGTGTGTGTGTGTAGAATAAACATATTTGTCTGTAACATCAGTTAATAACTTTACCTACATTTCAGTGGTTTAGCAAGGTTAGTGAGTTTCCTTTGAAGAAATACACACATATGTTCAGTGATCAGAAGTGGGACAGCTGAGGAATGACTGGACTCATCTGAGAGTAACAGCTGCAACTTAACTATTGCCAGAGATATGAGAGAACACTAAAACTAACTTACAGACACACACTATCACACTTTAAGATTATAGATCTACAACATGCACACTTATTTCTAAATATCTTTTTTTTACTGTTAAATATCTTATTAGAACAGCATAGTTACAGCTTCAAGGGCCACAGCTAAAAGTTCAGCGTTGGTGGGGATACTATACACACACTATCTGATTTCAGTTTCAGAGAGACCTCCTACCACAGATGCTTGTGTGTGCACAGTAGATGCGTATGTCTACAGCGTGTAATGATATGCACCATTGCATGCATTCAATCACTGGTCTGTCTCTCTTCTGGTGAATTCAGCTGACACAAATGCATAGTGTTCTTGAGCACCATGTATCTGTGAGAAACCATCTACCCTCCTGCATTCTCACTGCTTCACACTTTAAAATAAAATGAAAGTAGCCTGGAGCGTTCAGTAGTTCTGTACTTCTCACAAAGGCAATTGAGATGCAATATAGCTTCTCAAACTAATTTTTGACACTGAACCTGCAGCCCACATAAAGTTACAAGGATGCATTACAATGCATCCATCATTATCCATAAATATGTTAAATAACTCACATACAGACACCTAGACCAAAGGAAGGAGAACAGGCAATCTTAACATTTGCTGTAACACAATACTTGTATTTGAAAAAGCACACACACTCATGGTTTGTTTATGTAAAGGAGTAATGATTCATTGATAGGCTGATGGTGGCAGCTGCCCGTATGACGATGGACAGCTGCGTTGGGAAAGACAGCTGAACGATCGCTCAGACACATGTATGTGCTCATGGACACACGCTGATTTTTTACTGTGTTGGGTTTACAAAAACAAACAGTTTGCAGTTATTTTTATAACTGCAAAGTCAAAAGTTTAATAACACAAATGTGTGTTTGCCTCTAGCAATTGTTTTACATTTAGGTTTTTAAAGATATTAAATTAGGATAATTTGGGAATTATATCATCTAAACAAAAATTTCAATATAACGTTATATTTATAAACGAGTGAACAATAAAATTAAACTCACACGCTTTTAAACCATTTTTAGTTCGCCCAAAAATGAAAGTTAGCCCATGATTTACTCACCCTCAATCATCCTAGATGTATGATGTTCTTCTTTCAGACGAATACAATCAGAGTTATATTAAAATCCTGGCTCTTCCAAGCAATAATGGTAGTGAACTGTTGTCTCGTTTATGAAGTCCATAGTGCATCTGTCCATCAAATAACTGCTCCTCACAGGTTTGGGGGTTAATAAAGGCCTTTTGAAGCGAAGTGGCGCATTTGTGTTAGAAATATATCCATATTTAAAATTTTAGAGATTAACTAACTTCCAGCGGATTGCCATACGCATTGATTTACAGCGAAAGAGTAACCCTTGACCCTTGAACCTGGGGAGGCTGCAGACCTGGAGCAAGACGCTCTGCCCCGACAGTTTTACGCCCCTGTATTTCCTGACGCGTCCAGTAGGGGGAGAAGGATATACGGCGAAATAACATTAAATCTACGCTAGAAACGTACATAATAACCTTCCCGTCCATAGACGTTTTCTTTTCTTTTTTTCACTCTGTGTTTGGGGGCATACGTTACATGTACATGTACCACACGCGTATGTTTTCAGGTAAAATAACGGAAGGACTCAATATTCAGGTCATTTCAATCTTATTTTTTTTGTAACCTATTGAAAAAATAAATCATAGAACACACCTTGTAAAACTAGACATAACAACCCAGAGGTTAAGTTATTTATTGCATAGTCAATTGCCTTTTGCAGCCTCTTCAGTTTTTTAATGTGATGGAAACACCTGACGCCTGATTTTATTTAAAAAATATATAAATACAGAACTGATTACTTTGTATGATCAGGTTATGGAGCCAGCAACAGCATTTTTCGGCTATGAGTGAAACGCAGGGCGTAAGTTCTCCCGCTGAACATGATACAAGCTTAGGCGTGTGATTCAGTGGCGTTACAGTGTGCTAATGGCATCATTATAGTGTGCTTCAATCTTTAAAAATGGCACAGCTTATGAATTTGCGTTTTGTCATTTTATAGTCACCTTGCAGTATACCATTAAGTTGCTTATCTGGTGAACATCAGTGAGACAATGGCGACAGATGTATGTATATTAATTGTAGGAACCAGTACAGACTGGAATCAAACATGGGTCGCTTTAGACTTTAAGTATACCAATTGAGTATACTAAAAGGACAATTGCAGGGTATTAATATTAAGTACACAAATATAAATGTATTTGTAGTATATTTGGCATAAAATAAATGTATTTCAAATACATTTTAGTATATTTATTTTTCACTAGGGTTGTTTATTGAGAATATGTTTCCCACATGATTTGGTGAAACTGTGGTGGGTGGACCTGTGTTCCTCTACATGCTGCCCGTCTTGATTAGCCCGACGTGGTCATACTCAATTCTAGTGAGAATATGAGTCTGGTACCTCTCCATTGCAAGTATATGTCTCTGCAGGTTAGTAATAGGCGTTACCTCATCAGTGGGTGTGGCCATAAACAGAGGGATGGTTTCAACTGTGTTATCTGATTTGGCCACGTCACAGTGTGGGTAGGGTTTAGGGGTGGGGTCGAGTGAAGGGGATCATTTTCATTGCGTGATGTATAAACACCCATCACTTTGAAAACACCCACTAATTTAGAAACACCATTGGGCTTTGATTATGGGGCGTGTTTCAACCGAGCCAGGAAAGACCTCAATTGGAGAGACCTACAACCAATCAGAGCAACAGAGCGACGCGTAACGTTAGTAGTCAAATGTCAACAGAACTCAACTGCGCTGTGTTGCCAAGTTCGTGTTTTTCCCGCGGATTGAAGCGACCCCAATTATGTGATACATAGACCCAGGAATGCAAATTTTAGCAGGCAACCTGGCCAAAATAACGAATTTTGCCAACCAAACGCAATTTTTTTTCGGAGAACCCCCCCGGAAAGTTATTGTTTTGGGCTATAGTTTTGAGTAGCAATTGCGCGACACTGCAAAAAAAACATGGCAACCCTGTCTGCACGCACGCTGGATTAAGTAATGTTAGAAGAAAAAGATGAGTGTAAACGATCTTTGCCAGTGTTGTAAAAAATAATTTAAGGTTACACAGAGTACTTACCAACACGATCATCATTTCGGAGAGAAATAGTGAAGGTGAATGCATATACGAACAAGTTCTTCATTTAGGATAAGAGCAAATTCAACCCAAGCACCTTCAATGACATGGATGATTACGTTACTGTTTATCATCTGTCCATCATCGTCTAAAGCCCGCCCTGACAATTTCATTGGTCCGAACTGTTTCTGTTCGGGCATAATAACTCCTCTATGGATCGAGTCCAGACCGAATTGCCCGAGCAAAAAATGTTGTGGGCGGGTCTACATTCGGCTGGCATCCAGGCTACATCTTCAATCAATCAATCAATCAACTTTATTTATATAGCGCTTTTACAATGACGATTGTTTCAAAGCAGCTTCACAGTGTTAAACAGGACAACATTGCAACAAAATTTGATTTGGCTAGTTTAATTTGGATAGTTTATAGAATTATATATGACCAAATTAATAAATTCTATTTGTATATTTAGTTGAGTAACTTGGATCATAATTTGAGTGTCCCCAACTGAGCAAGCCAAGCCAAAGGCGACAGTGGCAAGGAACCAAAACTCCATCAGGGCATGATGGAGAAAAATAAACCTTGGGAGAAACCAGACTCAGTCGGGGTGCCAGTTCTCCTCTGGCCTATTATTAACAGTGTATAATTATTACTCAGGCAACCTTGCAGGTCATAAATCATATTAGATAGGAATATTCGAAATTTTGGGTATGGCCTTGCAGACGGGTTCATTTAGGATGGCGCGTCGATTACACAAATATGAATACTTGAAAGATCGGAGTTATTGTGCCGGAGACGGGTTAATTGAGGATGACGTTCGGTGAATTCAGAGGAGACACTAATGGACACGGTCTCAGCAGACACTCCAGGATGAGCTGGTCATGTCCAGATGCAGGTCCACCATCCGATCCGGACACGCCTGGATCCGGCTTACTGCAGTAAACCTCGGGATAAACAGAGAGACTAACATTAGTGTGGATGCCACTCTTTTTATGATGTGCGAGTACATCAGGTGTTATGAGAAGTGTTCCCGGTTCCGGCTAACCTAGTTAATGCAGCCTAACAATCAGTCATTTGATTTGAATAAAGAAAGTTAAAAATGTTCTATGTGTATGCCATAAAGAGATGTGTTTTTAGTCTAGATTTAAACTGACAGAGTGTGTCTGCTTCCCGAACAATGCTAGGAAGACTGTTCCAGAGTTTAGGTGCTAAATAGGAAAAGGATCGACCGCCTGCAGTTGATTTAGATATTCTAGGTATTTTCAACTGGCCAGAGTTTAGAGACCGCAATTGACGTGATGGAGTATAATGCGTTAAGAGCTCGCTTAAGTACTGGGAGCTAAACCATTTATTGCTTTATAAGTAATAAGCAAGATTTTAAAATGTATGCGATGTTTAATAGGAGCCAGTGCAGTGTTGACAGAACTGGACTAATATGATCGTACTTCCTGGTTCTAGTAAGAACTCGAGCTGCTGCGTTTTGGACCAGCTGGAGTTTATTTATTAGGCGAGCAGGGCAACCACCCAGTAGAGCATTACAATAATCTAGCCTTGAGCTCATGAGCATGTACTAATTGTTCAGCATTTTGCATTGAAAGCATGTGACGTAATTTAGATATATTTTTAATATGGTAGAATGCAGTTTTACAGATGCTAGAACGTGGCTTTCAAGCGAAAGATTGGTATCAAAGAGCACACCCAGGTTCCTCACTGACGACGAGGGCTTGACAGAGCAGTCATTGAGGGTTAGACAGTATTCTAGGGCACTACTTGTGGAGCTTTTCTGTCCAATAATTAAAAATTCAGTTTTATCTGAATTAAGTTGCAGGAAATTACTATTCATCCAATTTTTAATATCAGCTATGCATTCCGTTAATCTTGTGAATTGGTAAGTTTCGTCAGGGTGTGAAGAAATATAGAGCTGAGTATCATCAGCATAACAATGAAAACTAACGCCATGCTTCCTAATGATATCTCCCAGTGGTAGCATATACAGGGTGAAAAGCAACGGTCCTAACACTGAGCCTTGCGGTACTCCATACTGAACTTGTGATCGGTGTGACATCTCTTCATTTACTGCTACAAACTGATAACGGTCAGATAAGTAAGATTTAAACCATGCCAATGCAGTTCCACTAATGCCAACATAATTTTGAGTCTATTCAAAAGAATATTGTGATCGATAGTATCGAATGCAGCGCTAAGATCGAGTAACACTAATAGAGAGATACAACCACGATCAGATGATAAGAGTAAATCATTTGTAACTCTAATGAGAGCAGTCTCAGTACTATGATACGGTCTAAATCCTGACTGGAAATCCTCACATATACAATTTCTTTCTAAAAGGAACATAATTGTGAAGACACTGCCTTTTCTAATATTTTTGATAGAAAGCGGTAGATTCGAGATTGGTCTGTAATTGACTAATTCTTTAGGATCAAGTTGCGTTTTTAATAAGTGGTTTAATTACAGCCAACTTAAAAGTTTTTGGTACATATCCTAATGTCAAGGATGAATTAATAATATTAAGCAGAGGATCTATGACCTCTGGAAGCATCTCTTTTAATAACCTAGTCGGTATAGGGTCAAGCATACATGTTGTTGATTTTGATGATTTGACAAGTTTAGCCAATTCTTCTCCTCCTATAGCAGTGAATGAGTGTAATTTTTCCTCAGTGAGACTACAATGTTCTGTCTGAAGTGATACTGTAGTAGACGGCTGCATGGTTATAATTTTATTCCTAATGTTATCAATCTTACTAGTAAAGAAGTTCATAAAGTCATTACTGCTGTGTTGTTTACAAATGTCAGAAGTTGAAGCTTTATCCTTTGTTAATTTAGCCACTGTATCGAATAAATACCTAGGGTTGTGTTTGTTTTCTTCTAAAAGAGTTGAGAAATAAGCAGATCTAGCAGTTTTTATGGCCTTTCTGTATGCAATCATGCTCTCTTTCCACATCTTGATTAGTGGACTAGCGTATTACGGAGGCCCCGCCTCAAAGCCTGAGGCCCTAGTTAAATGCCTACTCTGCCTATAGGTAGCACCCATCCCTGTTTATACTGACAGAAAAGTCTAAGTATATTTGGCCTATACTTGTACTTGTACTCAAAATATAATGAAGTATTCAAAGTATACTTGGCTTGTAATTGTGTTTACACTTTTGAATGAGTAGACGATTCAATTTACTTTACATAGCCTTGTTTTAAATACTTATCAAGTATCTATCTTATCAAACTTACATTGTTTGAAAAATATTGATATAAAACGTTTCTAATTCTGCATATCTGAATTTTTATGTAGGCAAGTCCACTGGTAGTGTACATAGAAATTTAAACTTTACTCTTTCCTATTGACTGAATTTTCCAGATATATGTTTTCACTGTTATAGGGCAAGGGGCGTGTTATAGGGCAAGAATCTCTGGATCAAAATACAGGAGAAGAAGAAGCTGAAACAAGCAATAGAAGATTGCTCACGCAAATGTAAAATAAAGTGATCATCAAACATTAAACAGCATGTAAATCAAAACTGCCTAATGCTACCAAATAAAATGTCGAAGCCATGAAGAGGAAATTACTGTGAAGCTTTGGGGGTGCTGATGGACTCAATCTAGCCCATCTATGTTCTGATCATCGTTCTGAATAAGGAGTAACGTTAGTCTTTGACAATTATTTATTTTATTTGTTTAAAATGTTGCCTTTCTTTATAAAACTTACCCACATTCAAGTGCTGATAAAAAAGTATGCATGAAGCTATAATACAACTATTTAAAAAAATGTTAAAGTACAGGATATTTCAAGTATAAAATATTAATATCTACATTTAAACATAGTAGTATAGGCCTACTGAAAGTCCAAAATTAATATATAAATAGTAAACTATAAGTATAATGTTATGTTCACTTAAAGAAAACTTACAAGTATATCTGCAGTATAAAACTACTAAACTATTAGTTTACTGAGAGTACACTTCAAAGTATACTTATTTTTCGTAAGGGTGAGTGACAACTGTGGTGATGTTGCTTCATCTATGAACAGTATGTGCTTATGCAAATATTGAGACTAGACTCTTCTTATGTGTTGATCTCATGCATTATATATATATATATTTACTAAGTATATATATATTTACATATATATAAAATATATATATATTTACTAAGAAATGTATCAAGTTAGTTCAGCAAAACTGTTTAAATTAACTACTTCTAGCCAAGAAGTTGTACTAGTGTTGTCACGATACCAAAATTATTTCGATACAATACCAGACTAAAATACCTCGATACCGATACTAAATCGATACCACGGTCAAAATACCACCCAGTAAAAGTAATTGAATAATATGACAACAGAACTTATTAATCATAGTCTTATTTAATTTTTTAACTTAAAACTCACTTGGCCAGCATGTTCCTGCCCTGGTTTTTGACCATTTCTTCTAATTGCTATTTTTAAATAATCTAATAAAAATTTTTATTTTATCTTTGTTTTTAAAAATAAGCTAAAAATGCAAATTACAAACAATATGACAAAAACTGCTTTTTTATAGACCTATAGCTGAAAAATACAGCTATAGGTCTATTTAACTGTATAGCAAGTCAAGAAAAAAAAAACTCAATAAATTCACTTCAAATTCTCTTCACTCAATAAATTAACTATACACTGATTCTTAATGAATATATTAAAATTATTTAGCCAGTCATGGGGTGGTTTTCTTTTTTTCATTGTTGTTTGATTAACATTAATCACACAGAATATTAGATCCGGCATCCAAATTCCATATCGTACCGTTTGTAATAGCAGGGTATCATAATACTTTTATATTACCGGTATATCGTGCAACACTAAGTTGTACAAAGATAAATGAATTGCAATAGAAACATTTTCATCAAAATTATTACATTGAAGTTTGAACAATATTTTTTAAATGTATAGTAAAGATAGATTTTATATGAAAGTTTCTATTGTTTTTTTTCAGAACAAGGGCATGTTCTATAAATATCCCTAAGCTTGAGCACTACACAACATTATCAGTGAGTAACTTCTACACCCGGCCTTGAATCAGATTCAGACACAGCCCCCTGATAGAGTGAAGATAGAGTGGTATATGTTTAGCAATCTGTTATGAGTAGAGCTTCAATTAAGTGCTGATCTTGGATCAGTTTTTCCCATTATGTTGCTAATCTTCTCCATTACACATGGCAACTGTGCAGGCCTCATTTAGGAAGTGGCCTTTGATGGAATCAACCTGTGCTAGAGACTGTTGTAGTTGTACTATCAGCATTCAGAGTAAGTAAGTGGAGACAAGCGGTGATAAGCAGGGCCAAAGATGGTACACAATGGAAAAATGGTTGTTCAATTTACTTTTATGATAATTTTGTCATTTTTCCTTTTATTGTGTTCAACCTACTTAATTATGGCACCACATTAAAGGGTTAGTTCACCCAAAAATTAAAATTAGCCAAATGATTTACTTCTTTCAGGCGAATACAATGTGTGTGTTTGCCTCAAGCAATTGTTTTACATTTTGTTTTTTAAAGATATTAAATTAGGATAATTTGTGAATGATATCATCTAAACTAAAATTGCAATATTTTTTTTTATAAAGGAGTGAACAATAAAATTAAACTTGCAAGCATTTAATGAGTTAGTTCACCCAAAAATGAAAATTAGCTCATGATTTACTCACCCTTAAGTCATCCTAGATGTATATGACATTCTTCTGTCAGACGAATACAATCTGAGTTATATTAAAAAAGCTCTTCCAAGCTTTATAATGGCAGTGAACTGTACAATTCCGGTTCCACATGGTTCCGGGGATTTAATAAAGGCCTTCTGAAGTGAAGTGGCGCGTTTGTGTAAGAAAAATAGGACCCAATTTATTAGGTGGTCTTAACTACTATATTGATTAATCATTTGATTCATTGCACTTATTGTGTACATACATGCTTTTACATTGTACTTACATGTTAAAATTACCTGCATGTAATTACATCTGTAATTAATCCTAAAATAACAAGCTTCCAGCGGTCAGCGGTGTGCAAGTCGACTTGCACTAAAAGAGTAACCCTTGATGCATGCGTATTTATGAAGGCAGAAGTGCAGAG
This sequence comes from Gobiocypris rarus, assembly GCA_023029165.1. NCBI lineage: Eukaryota > Metazoa > Chordata > Actinopteri > Cypriniformes > Gobionidae > Gobiocypris > Gobiocypris rarus. The sequence continues at coordinate 19,030,118 of CM040927.1, forward strand.
GATAGCAAAACAAAACATCGGTAATGAATTAGAAGTCTTCGGAGGATTTTGATATAAAAGAAGAGGGGCTTGAATTTGTTGCCCAGCACTTATCCGCAAGAGGCGTCAAAGCTTGCGATGCTCCTATACATTGTGTCAGGGGTTGAATTGCTGACTGCCGGAAGCTAGTTATTTTAGTCTATGAAGTTTTATACATGGATATTTTTCTTATACACAAAGGCCTGAAAGAAGAATGTCATATACACCTATGATGGCTTGAGGGCGAGTAAATCATGGGCTAATTTTCATTTTTGGGTGAACTAACCCTTCAATAACGTTTTTGGCTGAAACTAGGCTGGGGATTTTGAGTTCCCAGCATGCTTTGCATGGGACTTGATAGGGAGTGTAAATGTTTATCGTGTTATTTTATGTTTTTGAGCAAGACTAGTGTTCAATATCCAATTATGTTGGGATTTAGTTTCTATTCTGTTATTTATACAATTGAAAATACCTGCCTGATGGTCTCAACTGGTTAAAAATGGTGTTTAGTTCAGTGTTCGACCAGTTTTTGGCATAATAGTTTTGGCTTTTGCTACGTTTTAAAGCTTGCTGATTAATATGCATATATATTTATATATAGCGAAACAACATTTGTGCAATATAGGATCTAAGTATCACAGGTAACGTCTACAAAGAACTTCAAAGCTGCATGCTTGGCAGTGTTGCAAGAAAGAAGAGTAGATACTTTTATTTATAATTTATCATTTACTATTTGTTAAAAACAGTGACCACATCTTGTTGCCACAAAATTTGTTGCAGGTTCAGAAGAAATTTTGCAAGCTCAAAGTTAAGTGTGACTGCACCTTTAGTGAAACATCTAAAAACAGTGGGACATCCAATGAGGAAGATTGAGACATGAAGTCACATGAACACCTATATTACCATTCTCCTGGAAAAGGAGAGAGAGGAATAGCCAGGTTGGTAAAAGTGTGTGTGTGTGTGTGTGTGTGTGTGTGTGTGTGTGGACTGGTAATCCCTACGGTATGGGGACAAAATGTCCACACAAAGATGGCAATATCCGAAATCCTTGTCCTTGTGGGGACATTTTTTGGTCCCCATGAGGAAAACAGGTCATAAATCACACTTAGTGATGTTTTTTGAAAATGTAAAAATGCAGCATGTCTCCTGTGATGGGTAGGTTTAGGGGCAGGGGCAGTGTAGGGGGATAGAAAATACGGTTTGTACGGTATAAAATGCATTACGACTATGGAATGTCCCCATAAAACATGAAAACCCAACCCAACCCAAGTGTGTGTGTGTGTGTGTGTGTGTGTGTGTGTGTGTGTGTCAAATAGCAAACTGTTTACCTTGCTTTTCTTTTCTACATTACCGTAAACATGGATCCACCCTAAAATGGAAAAAAAAGGAAAGGAAGATTTGCTTAGCTCATATTTATTGTCTGAAATAACACTGGACATGAGATCTTAATCGCGTCAGTAGAGCGGTGAACATAACACCCTCTGTGTCAGGGCCCGGAATAACACAGGTCTTTTCTTGTCCTAACATCAAATGAAAATCACTCCAGCAGCCTTTTTCCCAAATAGAGATTTAATTTTGGGTGTGGCATGTATGTGCGTGTGCGTGTGTGATCCATGCTGCTACATGACTTTTGTAAGCAGAGATCATCTGAACACATACATTCTCAGATGCGTTTGCAAAGTTTAAGCTCATAACTCAACCTGATAAAACCTCTGAGGTTTGAAAGATTTCATCCACAGATGTTGTTATTCAGTTTTAAGATATCTCTATGTTTCGAGAACTGAGTGTGTGCACCCGTTCTGTAAATCTAAAACTCTAATACGTCTTGCTTTGTGCCAGCGTCTTGGGCTCTCTGAACTCTGTGATGTGATAAAGTGTTGAGATATGCTAGAAATGTTAGTGGTGTCTTCTTGTCCTAAATAATAGTCCTAAAGAATGTTTAATGTAGACCCGCACAGCTCTTCATATAAGGCACAAGTTAAGAGGGCAGATCAAAACTTGCCCAAGAATGCAGAGCAGGAATTTAATGATTAATCAGCATAATAATATAATCACTGTCCATTCGTTTTTCAGAAACTCACACCTTAAATGCCCAACTATTTATGCTTGAAGCACATGGTGTTTTTTTTTTTTTGTGGATGATAATTCAACAAGTTTGCAGTATGTGGTTAAACCACAAATAGGAATGAAAGTTTCAGGACCAGAAGAGTTTCGATTGGCAGCTGCTGTAGTTTTTTGCCAGCACTAGATGAATGAAGTTCAGTTGAGAGCAAGAGGAATTCTGTGATGTGTTCAATGCCAACATGGAGTCTTAAACTCGCAGAGGGTCTTTAGCAGCTGTTTCCACAAACAATTAAGGTATTGAGACAAGTGAAATACAGGCTTTAACACATCTTTAGTCTCCCATTGGAAATCCAAGAATGGTTCCCTTAGTGTTTCATAAACTGGTCTGCATTTAAAATGTCCAACATTTTTACAGCCTCAACACAAAGGCTGTGCACTGTAAAAAGGGATTGGTTCCTTCCACTTACAGAGATTTGCATTGATTTTTTATTAGAAATGTTTATTTTTATATACTGTGTATTTTTATTAATAATTACAATCAGCGATTAAAATAAAGGATGGATGCCTGTAAACCAGCATACAACATATAATACAAATATGGCAATACTGTTTTTGTTGTTTAAGTTGCACAATGTAAAAAAGGCAACAACATTCACTATACTGCCAAAAGTATTGGGACACCCCTCCAAATCATTGAATTCAGGTGTTCCAATCACTTCCCTGGCCACAGGTGTATCACATCAAGCACTTAGGCATGCAGACTGCTTCTACAAACATTTTTCGCTCTCAGGAGTGAATTAAAGTATGGTACCATGAAAGGTTGCCAAGTCCCAATACATTTCCACACTACAAAATATTATACGGTCAACTGTTAGTGGTATTAACAAAGTGGAAGCAAATGGGAACAACAGCATCATAAAATCATAAAAGGCCACATAGAATCACAGAGCGGGGTCAGCGCATGCTGAGGCGCACAGTGCACAGAAGATGCCAACTTTATGCAGAGTCAATGGCTACAGGACTTCAGATAGGCTCAAGAACAGTGAGTAGAGAGCTTAATGGAATGGGCTTTCCATTGTCGAGCAGCTGCAGGCAAGCCTTTCATCACTAAATGCAATGCAAACCGTCGGATGCAGTGGTGTAAAGCCGGCCAGTGGAGCTAGAGCAGTGGAGACGTGTGCTCTGGAGTGACCAATCACACTTTTCTTTCTGGCAATCCGATGGACGAGTCAGGGTTTGGCAGTTGCCATGAGAATAGTACTTGCCTGACTGCATAATGCCAAGTGTAAATTTTGGTGCAGGGAGGATTATGGTGTGGGGTTGTTTTCCAGGGGTTGTTTTCTAGAGGTTGGGCTTGGCCCCTTAGTTCCAGTGAAAGGAACTCTTAATGCTTCAGCATACCAAGACATTTTGGACAATTTAATGCTCTCAACTTTGTGGGAACAGTTTGGGCATGGCCCCTTCCTGTTCCAACATGACTGTGCACCAGTGCACAAAGCAAGGTCTAAAAAAATGGCAAGTTTGGTGTGGAGGAACTTGACTGGCCTGCACAGAGTCCTGACCTCAACTCGATAGAGTACCTTTGGGATGAATTAGAGCAGAGACTTCTTGTCCAACATCAGTGTCTGAAATTACAAGTACGCTTCTAGAAGAATGGTCAAAAATGTCCATAAACACACTCCTAAACCTAGCATTCCCAGAAGAGTTGAAGCTGTTATAGCTGCAAAGGGTGGGCCAACTCCATATTAAACCCTACGGATTTAGAATGGGATGTCATTAAAGTTCATGTAAAGGCTGACGTCCCAAAACTTTTGGCAACATGTATTTTACAGTATATAGGAACTTTTGATTCATAAATTATTTGAACCATTAAAAACCCATCGTAGACCTACAGAACTTTCCCAAATGCTGTCCCAACTAGGCAAAGTTACTAGTTCTAAAGATTTTCATATTGAAAAATGTATAATGTATAGGTTTCCTATCATGCATTGCAGCATAAATAAATTATGTGGTTACTTTTTTGCGTTATGATGTGAACAAAATAATATGTTGTTGGCAGAAGACATACCAAATGCACAAATTCAAACTGACAAAAAAGTAAGAGTTATTTAGGACAATTATTAAGACAACAGTTGAGAGAACTTAAACATTTGAATGCATTCATGTTCTCTCAACAACTTCAGTTGTACTGACTGTTTAATATTGAAATTAATTTTGAGTGCAGACAACTAAAGTACAAGATCACTTTTTACAGCATAGTGTCTGATTTAGTTTTTCTCTTTTTTGCCATTCTCTCTGCTTATAAAACCGGAATGTGAGGATTACCTCAGGTTTCAGGTACTGAAGTCCAAGCTGCCAGATGCCTGTTGGCAGCTTCCTCTGTTGGCAGAACAAATGTGTTCGCTAAATTCTTTTCTTTATGTCTGTGCATGCAGCTCGAGTTGTGAATCTGATACCACTGCTGACGAAGCAATAATACTACAGCTTAGCATGGAGCATACAACAAATCAAAGCTTGCTCACTCATACACACACGCCGAAGTACGTACAGTACACGTAAACCTACTTCTGTTGACATTAGAAGTCAAGTACACTTACTGTCCCGCCATACAGTAAGCTGACCAGCACCTGCTCTCCCAATAAAGTATATATTACAGTATGCCGAGAAAAATCCTCTCCTAAAATAGATGCCTTTCCACTACCACAGACGTGCTACAGAAAGCCACAGGATAAAGTCATTTAAGTCCAGAGTTCAGACCAAGGGCACCAGACCACCTAACAGGACCTGATGGTGAAAAACCAAAGACAGTGTTTATCACGGGACAATCTTTTTGTTAAGCGAATCCTGTTTTGTTTATACTAAAGAAACTGATTGAAACTCAGTCTTTTGATTAGTTATTGAATGGTTGATTGCATCCATTTGTGGTGTTTGATATCATAGATTTAGAGCATCTTCAGCCAGATAGAACACCTTTGGGATGAATTAGAGTGGAGACTGCGAGGTTTTATCGGGATTGGCTCTTCAACTCCAGTCCTGGAGGGCCAGTGTCCTGCAGACTTTAATACCTGTCTCAATTTAAGCCACCTGTCATTCTGAACACCTTGATAAAGTTTGGTTTGGTTAGGGTTATAGCTAAACTGAGAAATACACTGGCCCTCCAGGACTGGGGTTTAAGAGCCCTGATGTAGAGGATTATGGGTTCAATGGAAATTAAAATGAGAATGAGATAAGTGCAGGGTATAATCTTACACTCTGACTGCCTATCAAGAGTTAAAGGAAAATATAATATAAATAAAATTGAAAGATATGATACATGCTGTTTCCTCATATACAGGCTCCATAATTAAAATAGCTCTCAAATATATTTTTAGAGTTCGAAGTTCAACCATCTCAGTCACTTTCATTAACTAGCATAAACTATTTCTTTTTTTCCATGGAAGAGATCATATGTGAACCTGGACCACAAAACCAGTCATTAGGGGGAATTGTTTTTGGGTTAGGGTTAGGGTTATAAATAAGGGAATAAATAAGCTTTCTATTGATGTATGGTTTGTTAGGATAGGACAATATTTGGCTGAGATACAACTATTTGAAAATCTGGAATCTGAGGGTGCAAAACAAAATCTAGACAACATGCACAGAAACCCTGCTGCTCGTGACGACACACTGATATCTTAAGACACGAACCGATCGGTTTCTGTAAGAAACCGAACAGTATTTATGTTTTTTTTAAAGTTTTTTTTTTACCTCATATCCAGACGAATCTCGTCTAGTGTTCCCATCTGTCATTACTTTCGTCTGGTAAGGTCAAACCGGTGCAATCATAGATATTACGTAGATACCTCATTCGACCGGTCAGCACAGGCACTAATGAGAAATTTATATATATATATATATATATATATATATATATATATGATTGCGGAAGTAATAGTAATAGCGGGTGGGAACATTTAGATGAGATTCGTCTGGATATGAGGTAAAAAAAACAACAACAACATAAATACTGTTCGGGTTCTCACAGAAACCGATCGGTTCGTGTTTTTTTTACTCTCATAGAATTGTTACCCATTCACATGGATTATGACTGGCAGACTGCAACAGTTGAAGTTAAAAATCTTCATTTGTGTTCTACTGAAGAAACAAAGACACCTACATCTTGGATGCACTGGGGGTAAGCAGATAAACATGACATTTTCATTTTGGGGTGAATCCCTTTAATAGCCTAATGAACGTCTTTTTTAAATTTAAAAAAAATTAACTGATACTTTTGATTGATTTAATACATCCTTGCTGACCCTATATCTTTAAACGGGTACTGGTTGTCAGAATCATAACTCCTAATGCTACACTTTAGAAATCTTTGAAGCCCTCTTTCATCTAAAGCCCCTTTACATCCTCATCCTCCAGAAGGATTTGATAATCCGAGGTTAATGTTTCTGAAAAGAAATTTAAATGTGTGTTTTTTTTTTTCTTGGGAAATTAAAGCCATGAGTCCCAGGATGAGTTAGAGCAGGTTAATCTTTAAAAGAGGTGATACACATCGTTACTCTGACTGAGTCTAAACAAAACTCTTGTTATCAGCCTCTTCAGCTGTGTATTTCACTGTCATGCATGATGTCAGCAGCTGACAGATGAGTCCTAAGCTTGTGTTTTGGTTCTTCTTTTAAATGGAAAAATGCTACAGTTAAAATGAAAGTGTAAACCTCAAAGGTAAAAAAAATCTTTAATAAATACTTGTTGGGAAAATCAAACAGATGTAACAAATTAAATGCCAGATTCAGAATGAGCTTCAGTGCATGTACAATTATCACAGCCAGTAATGTAATGGACTTTTGAGTTTTTTTCATGTAAGGTGAGTGTTTCAATTCTTTTATATTATAATAATGAAACTTTAATTAAGGAGTGGCATGATTCAAAACGTGAATAAATCTGAATTACTTTCACAGTTTGCATTATCCAGTTATTTCTATATTCAACTGTAATATTTTCCCGGCATTAAAGACACCAAATGAAACGTGACAATGAAAAAACATAAATTGTTCCCTTCATTCAGCCACAGCAACATCCACTGATACAAATTTCCTGACCATCCAGAAACCTTGAAGCTTGAAGAAGTGTATATGATTTGATTCAACAGCTCATAAATAAAGGAGGGAAAATATACCCCATAAAGGAAGGATTTCAGATAGCACAATTAAATCTTTACTCATAGTAAAATGGCATTATAGTAATATAGTACCATTTTTTTATATATAAAATCTGATATTCAGCAATATACTCAGACAGAAGATACACTTTAAACTCAAGTGTTTTCTGTTCTTGACGTGGGTCATTTCATGAAGAGACTCTGGTCCGTCTGTGGTTCAGTTTGAATTGTATTATAATACCAAGCAATGATGTTCTGAAAACATTTAAGAGTAATAATAAAAATAAAAATAAAATCTTCCAAAGTCTTCCAACATCCAACTTAAAAACCAGACAGTCTGCCACACTAATATAAACTTATTATATTGACTGATAATAATTATAACATGACTGACATTGGCTTGAAAATGCAGATGTTCCAAGAAGACAAGTGCCACTCAGACACACAGCATATTGTTTAGTCTTTCATATCTAACATGAAGACAGATCATCTAATGTTTAGCGTATTTCTTAAAGAGTCCCCGCAGACTAACAGCCTTCGGCCATTTTACATATTTATATATAAAACATTTTCCGACCAACATAAATAAAAGGAATGACATTGTTGAAAAAGAGAGTGACTGAAGGAGAGAATAAGAAAAAGTAATAATTAATCTAAAAATAGAACGACAACAATTAAAAGGTGTCACATAACTTACTAAACTCAAATATACACAGCTGTCTTTTTTCACTATTTACATATGTACATATGCATTTCGTCATTATAATGAATTATCTCATAGTAAAGAACTAAAATCATTTTCCCCTACTGTGTGACCAAAAAGCCAAGTGTTTTGGGACAACACAATAGTGCGTTGAGAGAAGTGGCGCTTGTTTCTTTTTACATTATGACTGCTCTGTTTATATGGCTGTCATGTTTAAGAACACAAAAAATGAGCTGTAGTTTCACCTGTCAAGAGCTGAATGAGAGTGTATCAGTCAGAATACTCTTTTACTGTCTGGACTACGAGTACCAATTCCCAAAAAAAGGTGAATTTCAATTAAAAAAAGTCAACCTTTTATCTTAACAGTCTTAAAGGAATAGTTCATCCAAAAATGAACATTCTATCATCATTTACTCCCCCTTATGTCATTCTTTCTATTTTCTGTATATTGAAAGTGAATGAGCACTGAGGCTGTTAAAAAATCTATCTTTTAAAAAGTCTTCTGAAGTCATGCAACAGAGTTGTGTGAGGGACTAACCACTCTGAATGATTTGTTCATTAATTGGACTGATCTAGTCTCAAACTCATTGACAACAGTTAACAGCCCAGCGGAATGCAAGATATTAGTGAATAATGACTTGGCTTTTTGTGACGAACAAACCAAAATTTTACATTTGGCACCAAAAAAACTTGGGGCCAGATGTACTAACAGCTTGAAAGCTCTAGTTCCTGATTGACTAACTACACTCTCAACAGAAAGAAGGTTTTCATACAGATTTAGAATGACAAACGGTGACAGAATCTTCCTTTTTGGAATCTAACCCTTTAAGTGTGTATGTTGCATTTGTTAACAAAAACAATAAGAACCAACATATGAGTATCATCATTAAAAATGTATATGAAGGTGTAAGAACTATCGTGAAGATTCAACGAGGCACTTGAATATATATATTTATACCTCTGGAAGATTTAATGGCTCCTAACACTTGACTTTAGGCAGGTCTGGACAAAATCAAACACACTTTAAAGCTGCCTATCGCTGATTTCTCTGCAGCCCCAAGGGTCGAAGGTCTCGCCAGAGTTCACAGACATAATCTCAAAGTTCAGCCTCGCATAAAAATGTCCTTCTTTTTAAGGAAAGTGAGTGCAAGTGTAAACAAAAGAAAAGGATTTTTAAAACCATTCTTTGAAAGTCTGATTTGCTGCATTAATGTGACACAAATCCCTGTTTCATTTGACTACACGATGAAAAAAAGATTAAAAAAACACCGATCACACAAGCCCCAGATGCTTTCAGAACAGTCAGTGAAAAAAATACTTATATGTTTTTCCAGTTTGTCTGGCTCTTTCATACATAATGATCTTTCACATGCTCGCTTAAGCGCTCGTTCACATTGTTCTTGCAGCGGTTGTCTTTGCTGCTGTAGTGTGTCCTGTGTGGCTGATTTTGGGCTGTAGTGTGAATAGTGTACACTGCGTCCCCTTTAGAGTACGCGAGAGATGAGCGCTTATGCAGAACTACCCCTCTGTCGCTCTCTTCATCTCCCTCTTCCTCCTCTTCTTCTCTCTCGGCTCCGTCTCCAACCCGATCCAGAGGGTAAAGCAGGTTCTTGTTCTCCTGCAGCTGATCTGTGTTGTCTTTGTGAGGTGTGCGAGTGCTCAGTAGTGTCCCGCGTTGGTTGTTGATGTTCTCCTCCATCTGCGCGTTCTCTCTTTGTCTTGCTTTCCTGCGTCTTCGGAACCACCACACGCACACGATGACACATGAGATCCATAATACCACAAACAACACACACAGCAACGGGATGAGGTAACCTGTAGAGAGAGACAAAAATCATTTATTTAATCAACAAATTCAGTAATATTGTGAAATATTATTCCCATTTAAAATAACACTTTTTTTATTTTAACATATTTTAAAATTTAATTTATTCCTGTGATGGCAAAGCCGAATTTTCAGCATCATTACTCCAGTTTTCAGTGCCACATGATCCTGCAGAAATTATTCTAATATGCTGATTTGGTGGACAAGAAACATTTCTTATCATTTTCAATGTTGAAAACATTTGTAACATTGTCTTTGTAATATGTCCTTATCACTTTTTACCAATTTAATGAATTGCTTCTGCATTAAAAAAAAAAAAAACACAGAGGGAGAGTGGGGTTAGATGAGCCAGTGGGTATCCCTTTATCTACTGTACACGTTTATTGTCACCATATATTTTGGAACCACCTATAATTTGGGCTGAAATTTTAAGACTGGAAACGAGAAGCACATGGGAGTTGTGGAAGGCACCCATTTACTTTAAAAACTGTTAAATTTTTTGCATAACAGATGTAATAGCTATGCATCAAAGCAAATTTGTCTATATATACATGGTCTAAAATATTTATGATCCATATTGGTGATTTAGCAATTTATAAAATCATGCATCATTTAGCTAAATATTAGCCTGAATTGGTAAGCTAGCTAGTTTTATCCAAAATGACAGCTATGGGGCAAAGTGAGCCAAATGCTGTGGGGTAAATTGAGCCAGCATTTTAACGTGTTTTAACATAGTTACCCCAACATAAGACACTGTAGTTACGTTAAATCTCTAAAGTATAAACTGGTATAATTTCAAGATCATTTTCTTAAAAACATTTTTCAGTTTGAGTTTATTTTAAGGAACAACGTACAAGTACACCAAATCCTTCTCTGATAAGACCCAGAATATATGTATTTCCACCTTTACTCCCTAATGGCCTTACATGTTCGACATTGCAGAAAAAATACCATGCCAAGAACCTATAGACTAAAATGTTTATTAGTTTCAATGACATTTATTAATTCATTCTAATTCAGTTTTCTTTTTATTTATAATTTTTATTTAATTTTACTAAACAAACTCAGTTTACTCTATTTTTGGGAAGGTTACAACTTTGGTGTCCAACATATTTTTAAGAAATGCAAACAAAGATATTGAAATTTCAACTTCATTTGGTTGGTTTTATGTTGTTTATGTTAGCATTAAAGGCCCACTGAAGTGCCTTGAAACACGCAGCATTATTCAGTGTGTTGACGTAATTTCCCCTGAAACGGCTCCAGCTGTAAGCAGCTCCTCCCCCTTTTTTAAAACAACCAATAGCGTTTCATTTATATCACAGTTTGACTAGAGCCTTTATGTTTGGTAAAGCCACAGTTTCCTCCTAATCTCTAATTGTTTCTCATCATAATCTCCTCCAAATCACTTTGAAATACAGCATTCTGTACAGAAATCAAATGAGTCCGATATGTTTTGTTGTCTGCGCCGCCTCGCACATGTGATCCGCTCAGTGCTCTTGTGTCTCTAGTCTCTGGTCTAGACTATGTGTGTGTGCTGTGGCGGTGCGCATTAAACTAACGTGAAACCAGACTTCATTCGCCTCAACTGAAAGCATATTTAGACTGTCTGAATCGTTTCCTATCGCATGTATAGTGCACTATGTGCCATTCACCATGTAGAATATAGCAATTGTGCTGACCAATTTCAGCCGCAGCTCCAGCGTCTATCTATAGTGTAGGGGGCGGGGCGCTTCAGATTCTTGAGAGCATTTGATTGGACAGAAGATGTGACGAGAAGCTGAAGTCCACGGTGATGTCATAAAAATCTGTGATCTATTTTAATGGAAGTGAGAGACTGTAAGTTTTGAATGCTTATATCTCCTAAATGCGAATTTTGTCATTGTTTTGGAACAAGGCTAACATTTCATGCTAAATGCTAAAAAACTTCCATTTTGATTTCAGAGGACTTTAGTAAAAGGAAATGTCATTATTGAATATGTTTTTAAAAGAGGTAAATTATCTTTGCAATTTCACATGGGTTTGATTCAGCTTCAATTAGATGGTCCACACCCAGATGGTGAAACTTACCCCTAACCTGGGGTAAATTGATCCACATGAACACTTTTTTTTTATAAGAAGCCATATTTTTTGGAACCCTTTGTCATAGATGTATTCTGATCATTTAAAATGATAGCAAACATCCAGAAATTTATTGAGATACTTTCATTGTACTTCTGCCTTATTTTCTCTTATCTTGTAACCACATAAGTAAAAAATGTCCCACCTTACCTTACTCTCCCTATTGACCCCAAACTTTTAAATTGCAAAATCAGAAAGAGGATTGAAAGAGTAAGAAAGGAAGAGCAGGTGAAAAGAGAAAGGACATCTCACTCACCAACTTGGGGGCGCGGGTCCTGAGTGTCAACTCTGACCTCTCTCACTGCCAACAGTAACGTGCTGTTGTGAGGTTTGGACAGAACATCAATGATGGACCGGACAACAACCTGTATCTGAGCTCGTCCCTCAATAAAGGTGTTTTGCTCATATGACTGAGGAAAACAAAAGAGAGAGAATGAAAAGGAGCAAATTAAAATGTGCAAACTTGAGTCCTTCCTCTCAGCTTTAGACCTGATGTTTTACTTAGACATCCACTAATCCCCAGCACACTTACACTTTGGAAGGGAAGAGTACTGTCAAACTAATTAGACCGAACCAAATTACAATACTAATTAAACAATTATATCACTTGTTGGGAAACTCAGAAACAACAACAGTCAGTGTAATGCTATTTGGCCCCAAAAAAACAGTAGAAAATGTTAGACTATATTTACACAGGCTGAATTTAAACTGCATACTAGTATACTACTCTAACTATTTATGCCATAGAAAGATGTGGTAAAAGTACTACAAGTAGTATGCGGTTCCAATTTCAGCAACAGTCACATAAAAGAAAACAACAACAAGTGCCACATTGTCAAGTTACAGATTTAGCAGAAACAATCTTACACAGGAAAACATAACTGCCATAAGAAAACAGATCGAGACATCCAGGAAAAGTTCAGCCACAAATAAAACCGATAAAACACAAATTTGATTAAATGGCACGCAACTAAAAACACCCTATCGTATTAGGATAACTAAAATGGGTAAATCTAATTTTAACCGGGAAATAAAGTTTTATGAAGCAGTAATATTATTGTTTGGTTTTCATAAGAAAGCCAAAAATATCTCTAAAATTGAAACTGAAACGTTTTACGTGGTTTTTAAGATGCTTTCAGACAAACCATGTGCAAATTCATCTGTCAACACCATTGCCGAGTATTTTCTCCTTAAATTGTAGTGAACCAAAGTTTGAAATCACCCCTGTTCTCTATGTCACAAACATGTTGTAACCAATCCCATCAACATGCGTCCGGGCTTTACCATATGAACTATTCTCTGAAGCAGGGGAGTCTCAAGAGAAGCCATTTCCCCGTATATTTTTCTGTTGATATTACAAATCGGGTACATTTAGCAATACAGCGGGAGAATTATGTATATGATGTATATTATGACGTTATGATGAACTACAGTCAAACCAAAATGTATTCAAGACACCTTCAACATTTCAACAATAAAATATGACAAGAACTCAGAGTTAATCTGTGTCAGAACAAATTAATTTTGTTAATGTCAGTATGTAATGGATTACAATCAACCAATCAGCTTTCAGATGTTCAATTTAAGTACACAATTAGATAATACCAATTCAGGCCAACCAATGACCAAGCAATGCTTCATTTTGTTCAGTCTGTGGTGTAAAAGGTCACATTAGCAATTAAAGAAAAAACACAAACGCAAAAATTCTGTCCCAAATTTGTATCAATTGTACTGGTAATCCACTGTATGAAGAATTTTTGGGTATAATATGTCACAGTTTACTTTATTTTGCTATCTTCACTTACATAAATGAACTATAGTGTCCTGAACCCACTAGTAAAAAAATATAAAAAATGATATCTGGTCTGGTGTCTGAATTTTTGGTTTGGCTGTGTCTTTCTCCACTGACATTCTATGATGTTCAAAGTGTTTCTAAGGATGCTGATTTTTAGAAGGTGCAGACAGGAACATGGTTTGGGTAACATTAGCATTATTAGCTATTTAATTAGCTATTTGATGTAAAGAGCGAAATCTTTGTGCAGCATTTACTATAGTTACTTGAGTAAAAGTTAAGTGAGTGCGTCTCTGATGTGAGTGAGTGCAGGCGGGGCTAATTTGCATATTCACAGATCCACTTATACTAAATGAAGCAAGGGTGTAGAGTTACATTTAAGTTATTTTAAGGCATTAAGACTTTTCACAGGAAAAAAAAACATTTAAATGTGTCATTTTGGTGATCAACGATGAGTTTTAAGGGATACAATTATTGACTACAGGGGGACTTGAAAAACTAGAAAAAAAGTAAAGTCAGAGAAAAGGGAAGGAGAAATGATGGAGACATGTTGGAAATTGGAAAGACTGAGGAAGCATTAAATAGGTACTGTTTTATTACTTAAAAATAATTGCTAGATCAGAAATGAAAGAGGTTAGAACTGACTGAGCAAGTTCTTCACCTTTCCCTTAAATTTCATGACCAGCCACATATAATTTTTCTGTGGTAATAGTCAGAGTATACCCACACTGGATTCAACAGGGGACGTCCCATGCAGCACAAAGCAAAGTCTTATGAGAGCTTACACCATAAAAGGTTACCGCTCCTTTTCCGGAAATCTTTCAGTGTTACAACATAAATCTTAAGAGAATTACAGCATCACATAAGGAGTAGAACTAAGATTCTGGCCATTAAGGGCTTAAAGTAGAGGGTTAGACCTTTCCCCAAGAGTCTGCATTACTACAGCAATGGTCTCAGAGCGAGTGAAGGAGAAAAAGAGAGAGAAAGATGAGAGGGTGTAGAGCAGGACAGGTGAGGTATATTAAAGGTGAAAAGCTGGATTTATTTTATATATCCACAGACATTTAGATAAAGAAAAAGAATCCAGTTTTACAAGTGTTCTTTTGAAGCCATTTGACGGATTTAAAGTGCCTTTTCTGAAGGAGTGCAAACTGGAGAACAGGCAGGGAAATGTTTTAAAGCAGAAGCGAGATGGAAAGAGAGAAATAAACACTCCAAAGTGAAGGAAAACAGATGTGATGGTTTCAGGAAGACTGTGTTACTGGATGAAAACATCAGTATTTTGATACATACTGTTTTATGTCGGAGTGATTGCTTTTACAAGATGAGTACACATAAATCTAACCACAGTTGTGTTTAGCAGCAGGAAACTTGGGATTTTCTTTGAGGTCTGACTTTCCAAGTTTGAGGCGTGTCCATTAATAGCAGAGGTTAATTGATCATAAAAAGCTTTTATTGTGAATGTCAACTGTACTATTTGGTTTGAATGCATTTTGTGTATGGTTAAAGAATAGGGATCAGGCTGTGACATACAACTCATTTAGACTTTTTTTTCTGTGGCACACAAGACAAAAAACAGATAAAGCTTCAGTTAAAGTGCAAAAGATAAAGTTTTTGAGATTTAGAGTTAAATCAACATCATTAACCTTTTTTTCTTTAGCTTGTTACCAGTGTTTTTATGTTGTATGTCAAGATGTGTAGCTTTTTTTCTTAGCAGTGCTGAGACTGAACATGGGTACCGGGCTTGTTTACAACTCATGAGGTCATTTCGTAGGATTAAAGACTGATGGTTAGGGAGAGTGAGCTCACCATAGCAACGTCCACAGCATTATGGTTGGACGGTGATTGGTCACAAAGAATGGAAAGGGTGTGGTCTTTGGCCAGGGTTCGTGTGATTGGCAGATAAGTTAGCTCTGTGCAAACACCTTCAGCAGTCGTGCCCTGTTAAACAAACCCAAGAACATGCCACAAATGTTGTTGTTTTGATTGGAAATCATGTTTATCTGAGATGATAAGAGGTGTATCTGTCTTTCAATACTTTCAGCATTTAATAAATGACAAACTCTTACCTGCGGGACACTGTCAGAGTCAAATACAAGTGTAACATGAGCACAGTTATCATCTAGGTAGCCGTTGTTGGGTAAGCACCGAGTGCTTGTGGGCTGTAGACGTTCAGAGGTGGAGCATATCCCAAGCAGACTGCACGGTGGACGGAGGCAAGACAGGAAATGATGCGCAACACACTCCTGTCCTAGTGGGCACAGGGGGCTCTGTGGCTCACCAGAGTCTGACTGCAACATGCAGGGCTGGCGACCACAGCGCACCTGGGGGCACAATAAAAAATTAAAAAAGGAAGGAGGAATGAAAAATAAACAATGAATAAAATAATTAAATAAAAATAAAAGCTACACAGAGGCATAATTTTCTTTATGCAAAAAATTATTTGTTTGTGAGATGCATTTTCACCTTTTTAACTCCTTCCAACATTTTGATTTTATACTGAATGTGACTACAATTGTACTGTAAGTATTAGGCTGGTACAGTAGCACAGTCTGAGGTAGATCATAGGACTCACTTTAGTGCATCTGATGTTTCCGTTTATGCACTGACAGCTGTTGCACCCATCCTCCCAACGATCACCGTGATGAAGGCGCAACCCTGAGCGATCGCATGCCTTTCCAACACCAATGACTACAGACGACAAGTGATGCAGAGGAACACAGAGGAAGAAAGAGAGATAGATCCTGAAATTTACAGTACTGTTCAAAAGTTTGGGGTTAAGTGTTGCATGGCTTATAATAATATGCATCATATGGCATCATTTGAATTAATAAATAATCATGGACCCACTTTATATAAGGTGGCCTTAAGTACTATGTGATAACATTTTAATTAATCGTTTGATATAATGCACTTATTTTGTACATACATGTTTTTACATTATACTTACATTTTTAAAAATACCTGCATGTAATTACATCTGTAATTCATTTATGTAGTTACATTTATAATTACACTGTTGACACTTCCCTTACACCTAACCCTACCCTTAAACCTACCCATATCACCACATCTGTCCCTAACCCTACCCTTAAACCTACCCATACCACCACACCTGTCACTAAATTTACCCTTAAACTTACCCATAACACCACACCTGACCCTAACTTTACCCTTAAACTTACCCATACCACCACACCTGTCCCTAACCCTACCCTTAAACCTACCCATTCCACCACACCTGTCCCTAACCCTACCCTTAAACCTACCCATACCACCACACCTGTCCCTAACTTTACCCTTAAAATTACCCATACCACCACACCTGTCCCTAACCCTACCCTTAAACCTACCCATACCACCACACCTATCCCCAACTTTACCCTTAAACTTACCCATACCACCACACCTGTCCCTAACCCTACCCTTAAACCTACCCATACTACCACACCTGTCCCTAACCCTACCCATACCACCACACCTGTCCCTAACTTTACCCTTAAACTTACCCATACCACCACACCTGTCCCTAACCCTACCCTTAAAATTACCCATACCACCACACCTGTCCCCAACTTTACCCTTAAACTTACCCATGCCACCACACCTGTCCCTAACCCTACCCTTAAACCTACCCATACCACCACACCTGTCCCTAACCCTACCCTTAATCCTACCCATACCACCACACCTGTCCCTAACTTTACCCTTAAACTTACCCATACCACCACACCTGTCCCTAACCCTACCCTTAAACCTACCCATACCACCACACCTGTCCCTAACCCTACCCTTAAACCTACCCATACCACCACACCTGTCCCTAACTTTACCCTTAAAATTACCCATACCACCACACCTGTCCCTAACTTTACCCTTAAAATTACTCATACCACCACACCTGTCCCTAACCCTACCCTTAAACCTACCCATACCACCACACCTGTCCCTAACTTTACCCTTAAACTTACCCATAACACCACACCTGTCCCTAACCCTACCCTTAAACCTACCCATACCACCACACCTGTCCCTAACCCTACCCTTAAACCTACCCATACCACCACACCTGTCCCTAACTTTACCCTTAAACTTACCCATACCACCACACCTGTCCCCAACTTTACCCTTAAACTTACTCATACCACCACACATGTCCCCAACTTTACCCTTAAACCTACCCATACCACCACACCTGTCCCTAACTTTACCCTTAAACTTACCCATACCACCACACCTGTCCCTAACTTTACCCTTAAACTTACCCATACCACCACACCTGTCCCTAACCCTACCCTTAAACCTACCCATACCACCACACCTGTCCCTAACATTACCCTTAAACTTACCCATACCACCACACCTGTCCCTAACTTTACCCTTAAAATTACTCATACCACCACACCTGTCCCTAACCCTACCCTTAAACCTACCCATACCACCACACCTGTCCCCAACTTTACCCTTAAACTAACCCATACCACCACACCTGTCCCCAACTTTACCCTTAAACTAACCCTTACCACCACACCTGTCCCTAACTTTACCCTTTAACTCACCCATACCACCACACCTGTCCCTAACCCTACCCTTAAACTTACCCATACCACCACACCTGTCCCTAACTTTACCCGTATCCCACCTCAATATCAGCAAAAGTGTTTTACAATACAATATGAACACAATAAGTACATTGCACTTATTTTTTATGTAAGTACATAGTAGTTAAGGCCACCTAATATAAAGGGCCATAATCATAATATTAGACTTAATGAATTTTAATGTGGGAGGGACAATGAAACATTTCCCTGAATGTATTTTTTTATGTTTTTTTTAACACATATTTCACTCCAGCCACCCCCCCCACCTCCCGCCACCACACACACACACACACAAATGTTGATGAAGCTCCTGCAGTACCACCACAGACACTGTTGAAACAGGCAATTTAGTCAGGTCCGGTTTTGTTTGGCTCAAGTTAAGGTGTGTTCACACAACATGAGTAGACAGCAAAGTTTTTCAACACTTCATTTCTCATAATGCAAACAAGTAGGGTGGTCTGTCAGTGGGAACTCACACTCCTGGCAGCGCGGTCCAGCTCGTCCCACTGGGCACAGACAGCGATATCCATTAATCTCATCCACACATGTGGCTCCATATGAACAGGGAGAGGACTGACACTCATCTATGTCTGGAGTGAGAGACAGAAGTAGACAGAGTGTGTTAAAGTCGAAAGTAGAGACAGATCTTTTCTTCATTACTGTGACATACATCCAAGTAAAATGTATTTGATGGAGCAGATCGGCAAGCTTGCAGTCGATTGAAAGAAAAGGACAGGTCTTATGCAGACTATATGACTGGAGAAGTCTGTCGTTTTACAGGAAGACTGACATTATGAGCTTAACAAAATACATTTTTCAGTAGTGTTGTTTGCAGATTTTTTTTCTAAAATATTTTATTTATGCAAATATTTAAGTATTTCAGAGCATAAAGAGACAGACTTGTAAACACTAGTAAACTAATATTTAATATTTGTATATTCATTTAAACATTTATTTTATGGTAAGTATTTTATCTTAAATTTTTAAAAATTAGGAATGTTGTCCTCTCATGAATATTCATAGTTCTTGCTGTATCGTTGAATCATGTTTACAGATACAGTATGTACAGATGTTTTTACTCACTAATGCGACAGTCAGGCCCTGCAAATCCAGGTGCACACTCACAACGAAACCAGTTGGCCCCGTCCACACACTGTCCCCCATTATAACTACAGACAGAGAGACGGCATGTGAGTAATACATACTTGATCTTAAATGACCAGCTTACTAAGATAAAGATGCTACAGATGAATTAACTAGTAGCCCCTCACGCTAAATGCGGGAGTTTAGACATTTATATTCTATCACTATGTCTCCCTAAGAGATTCTGCCAAAGTTTTGTGAATGACAAGCTCAGTTGTTTGCATGAGTGATTATGTTTTTTGCTCTCCTTTCTGTACTTTTCTTCACTTACTTTATCTATTGCATCACTTACCAGGGATGAGGGTTGCAGTCATCAACATCTGTAAACAGAATGAAAACATATCTCATAAAGGCAGAACTACCAGAGGATATATCAGAACTAGACCTGTCAGGGCAAATCACAGCCTGTCAGCACACCTGAAGCCCAATCAAAGCTATACACGTGGGAGTAAATCACAATTACACATGCACAAGGGTTTTAGTTAGCGGATATTTTTGGAAAAGTGAGTACGCTATGGGGAAACAGATAAGTGTGTGTGGTCTTACCCTGAGCACAGATAGGCCCCGTCCATCCTTCCTTACAGACGCAGGTGAAAACGCTGCCCCCACCAATACAAGTGCCGCCATTTAGACACGGACGAGATTCACACGAACTGTTCTTGGCTAGAGAGAGAGAGAGAGCGATAGTGAGAAAGATACAGACTAAAATGAGCTCAACATGGAGGTGTTTTGGTTTCTATCTCACCTGTGTTACAGGTACTGCCACTCCAGCCAACAGGGCACAAACATCGGAACGAGTCTCCAAGATCCTTGCACGTTCCTCCATTAGCACATGTACTGGAATCACACTGATTGTCTCCTGTAACAACAAATCAACTTTGAGTGCAAGCACAGACAGTTAGATGCCTAAAATGAAAATTATTTATACATTCACTTACGTGAGTTACACGTCTTTCCTTTCCAGTTGTCAGTGCAGCGACAGTAGAAATCATTCAGCAGATCGATACAAAAACCTCCATTTAGACAAGGCTCACCACTGCACTCATTCACCTCTGAAGGAAACATTATAAGATTTAAGATATATACGATTATATATAGATAATATTATATATCGAACATTATTCATAGATCAGTATTATCAAATCTCAGTACAAAACCAAGCAATCTGGATAGAAGACACTGTAACGTGTATATTCTGTTTTGGTTTAATTTTAACTCTTTTTGTTCCGTTCCTGTTCCTTTTCCTGCCTTAGTTCTGTTTAATCACACCAGTTTAGTTTTATCCTTTATTACACTCTCCATGTATTTAAACCATGTGTTTTGTTCAGTTCTGTTTTGTTTCTCCACACTTTCTTTGTGTGCTTTATTACACTCAAACGTGACCGAATACCGGACCTAGAACAGATTTTTGCTGTTTTTTTCTTTCTTATTTATTTCCTCTCCCCCTCACAAATGGACCAACCCTACTATGCCTGGAGCAGAAGGGATGTTCTCTGGAGGATCACACAAGAGATTATTTTTTCCTGACTGCTCGCTGAGGCTCAGATAGTGTGGCTTGAGGCACACCTCCCAGGGAATGGTCCTTTTGCGTCTTTTTTGAGTGAGTGCTGATGAACAAAAGATCAGCGTCGACCATCTGCCCAGCAGAGGGAACCACCGGCCCCACTTTGAACTCAGAGCCCAGCCAGCCATCACCCCACTGCACAGACAGAGAGCTGAAGTCTGCAGCAATGCACGAGACAGATAAGAGGACAGAGCCAACCATTGCCCCTGAGCCCAAGCCCCACAGTGAGTCTGATCAGGTGTGTGAGCCAGCAACACTGTGCGTCGCCGCTGAACTGCTTTTGGAGTATGAGGCAACCCTCTACAATTCAAGTAAATCACTCGCATATGCGAGTAAATCTTCACTCTGGGCAACTAAATAATATCTATCATCAGCCATTGGCTAATAAATGCTTAGATTTTACTCACCAGTGTGTGTGTTAGAGGCTAAGAATAAGTTTAGCATGGATATATTTTCACTTGCTGAACACTCAGAGAAATAGTTTCGCTCTCTGTCAAGCGATCCGTCTATTTGAGTTCAGCTCAATGGATCCGTGCGTACCTGTATTTGATGTACCGTAAACACTAGTGTGAAGTCGAACAACTCGCCGTCGCTTTGCAGAGAGCGCTGCGTTTCACACACACACACACACGCAAAAAGAAAGAGTCTTAAATACCGTGCAGAATCAACAAGTTACATGTTAACCATATTCTTTGTTGTATTTTCCTGTCAAAAAAATAGAGTTCATTTGGAATTATTCA
The DNA here is from genome assembly GCA_023029165.1 of Gobiocypris rarus. Lineage (NCBI taxonomy): Eukaryota > Metazoa > Chordata > Actinopteri > Cypriniformes > Gobionidae > Gobiocypris > Gobiocypris rarus. Next base: position 19,051,835 of record CM040927.1, read on the forward strand.
GCTTTTATGAACAAGCAGAAGATATGCGGTTTCTCCGGTAGTGCGCGGGACTAATGCCAAACTGCAATCTCATTGGCTGGTGCTCTTCTATTACCTTCACTGTTTTGATTTCAGCAAATCAGTTAGAGCGAACGCAGACAACGTGATTAATATTCATGAACCCAGCAGCTCAACAATCAATATACAAGTGTGTTGTATAATGTTATTAGTAGTATAATTAGTAGTAGTATTATTAGCTTATTAATAATTACTATAACCTATTACTATTATAATTTTGAGGATATTTCCCTGATTCACCCATCCTGGCTGGTCTCGCCCAGCTTCAAGTCACCGGTGTCTCTGCTGGTCCCACCCAAGAAGTCTTCTGTGCCCATGCTGATTATGTCCAGCTTGAAGTCTCATGTGTTTTAGAGTACCCACCCACCCAGGTCTTCTGGTTTCCAGCTTCGCCCAGTCAAGAGGATGCCCTGGCTCCGCCTCCAGCCATAATTCCTGTCACTCTAACTTGGCCACAGACTTACGGGCCTTCAGCTACGCTTCATCCCGCCACGCCTTCGGCTCTGTCGGCTCCACATTCCCTCCAGCTCTGCCTTGGTCCTCTTGCAAAATGGCTCCACCTTAGATGCTCGCTGCAGCTTCACCTTGGTCTCCTAAGCCATCAGTGTTGTTTGGTCCCATCTTCTTTCCGTATTCGCCTGGGTCTCTACCACCATTGGCTACATCTCCATCTGTCGCCCCCCTGGTGTTGACAGCTCAATTGCCACCATGGCTCCTCCCTCCCTCAACCCCTGCCATGGGCTTTCAAGTATTAAATGTCTGCCTCTTCCTGTTCCTGGCTCCTCCCAGTCATCGCCACCATGGTTTCTCCTGCCACCATCTTCTCGTTTCCTGAAATTCACTACCCTCCCTCCTCAGTTGGACTGTTACGTGGCGAGGACACGCCTTCCCGGGGGGTGGGGCTTACTGTAATGAGTATATTCTGTTATGTTCTTTTTGGGGGGTTTTTTTCACTCTGTTTGCTCTGTTTCTGTTTGCCTTAGTTCACTAGATAGTTTCCCTGGTTCATAATCAGTTCCCACACCTGTTCCATTTTTACCTTGATTACATTCCCCATGCATTTAAGCCCTGTATTTTGTTAAGTTCTTTGTCCGATATGGTCAAGGTTAATGTAGTTGTGTTAAATTGTTCTCATGTGATCCTCTGAGTTTTCTGTTTTGTATTTATCAAAGACTGTTTTGTTTCTCCACTCCTTCTTCATGCACTTTATTACATCTGATTGTGACACAAGGCCAAACTTTTTATAATTATTTTCAAACAACATAGTTAAAATGAGACTAATCGCCATATTAAAAGTGTCTTTTAAATAAGGCTATAATTAATTTTATATATATATTTCATACTCTACAGTTCGAAAGTTTAGGGTCAGATGATCTCTTATGCTCACCAAGGCTGCATTTATTTGATCAAAAACAGTAATACTGTGAAATTACAATTTTACTTTTTTTTTGGTTATATATATATATTTTAAAATGTAATTTATTCCTGTGATGGCAAAGCTGTCACATGAATCCTCACAAATCATTCTAACATGCTGAAACATTTCTTATTATTTTCAATGTTGAAAAAAGTTGTGCTACTTGATAGTTTTGTGGAAACCCTGATACATTTGTAAATATTTTTTTGATGAATAGAAAGTTTATTTGAAATAGAAATGTTTTGTATCATTATAATGTCTTTACTGTCATATTTGATCAATTTAAAGGGTCCTTGCTGAATAAAAGTGATCTTTTTTTATTTTTTTTTATCTTACTGACCCCAAACTTTTAAATGGTAGTAAACAAATGACAATTGATCTAAATAAATAAATCTCTCTCATAGGCCAAAAGGGATTAGAACTACTATAAGAGAATATTTAAGCATATAGAGCTGATATTTTTACCCAGCTCACAGAGTTGCCCATCAAACCCATCAGGACAGACACAGCGGAAGGAGTCAATGTCATCAATGCATGTTCCTCCACTGTGACATGGAGCCGATGCACAGTCATTTATATCTGAGAGAGAAAGCAGAAAAGAATGTTGCATGTATGTTTATATTGAAGGTTTAATAATAATGTGTGTGGATGTGTGTAATATTACTCACTCTCATGACAGTATGTGCCAGTGAATCCTGGTTGGCAGGCACAGGTGAAGTTTCCTCCAGACTGGCTGATGCAGCGCCCATGAGGACCACACACATTTGATAAGATGTGCCGTACCGTGTTTGCTGTGCCATTGGTTGTCAGGGCAATAGTACAGCTGTCAATCACTAAAAGGAAAAACCAAACAAGATCAAACAAAGATTGTTTGTGTGTATATCAGGATCTTTGAAAGAGAGCATATAAGGTAAAATAAAAAAAAATCTTAAATTAAATACTAACATAATCTTCGTGTTGCCAGCGCCATGCTCTGCTACTTGAGCGACAGGAACATCATAACATAAATTTGATCAGACCTTCAGTGAGGTCATTTGTCTACCTTGGCAGGTGCTGGTCTTGCAGTGGTCTCGTAGCTGACTGCATGTTTTCCCCTCATATTCATCTGTGCAGGTGCAGTAAAAATCTCCCTGCAGATAGTGACACTGGGCTTTATTTTGACACGGGTTTGGATTGCATAGATCCACCTGCACCTAAAGAGGGAGTGAGAGAATAAGAAGAAATGAGCGTCTGAGAGGGAGATGGTTTTTTGTGTACATGCGTAATTATTGACCTCACCTCACAGTTGGTCCCAGTGTATCCATACAGACACTCACACTCATAGCCCATGGCTAGTGAACGGCACCGTGCACCATTTTGGCATGGGGAGCTTGCACACCTGCTCTTTTGCACTTCACAGTGTCTTCCCATGAATTCCGGCTGGCACTGGCACACATAACCATGACGACCATCCTAACAAATACACAGAGGTGACGATGATTCACAGGTGTGCAGGGCAGAGGCCCAAGCAAGCTTGTAAAAGTTAGGGAGTAAATTATGAAGAAATTATGATCTAATCTGATATAAATCTAATTTCATAGTTTTTTTCTTAAAGGCATAATTCACCCAAAACTGAAAAAAAGAAAGTGACGTACTTTCTTCTGCGGAACACAAAAAGAGATTTTTTAAAGAATGTTAGAAGCCAAAATGTTTTGATGACCACTGACTGTGTGTGGTCAAAACACACCAAGACATTTCTCAGAATATCAAATTTTATGTTCCACAGAAGAAAAATAAGTCATACATTTAACTGTCCCTTTTAGAATAACCGCATCCCCCAAATATGCTTAATAACCCTATAGATTTATTTTTATCTTTACCATTTGCATGCTCACACCTGTGCAAACATCTACAGATTCCACGAGAACAGAAGAAAGATGCTTTTGCTATCTTTAATCTCCGAAATAGGTGTAACTGAATTTACACAGGGAAGCAAAATCTGTACATCGTTAAATTTAGCTTGTTCGGGGTTCATTTTATTGAATTCTGCTATTCTGAAAAAAATCTTATAGTAGCAAGCAACATCAAGAGCAATGACAACCACAGTAAATAACACATGCACTCTACAACAGAAATGTTAACACGTCAGTAAGGGAGGTATTTACTAAAGTCTCGTCTACAATATATACAGTAATAAACCTGGCCCTTGATTGCATCATTTATTTGCACACACTGACTGCGTTGTTTACCTAATTAAATTATGTAAATCAGATAACAGTTCTACACTCTGTTCTGAGTGTTGATTGGTGTGGATGCAGTACTTATTAAACCAGATTGTGGATGAATAATGAACAAGATGCAGGTTTCTGTACCAAAATAGTGCACAAAAGCCTTGCATCCGATTCAACCCAGAATGTCTAAAAAGAAATGCCAAAAAAACAAGAATATGCCCACCTGACAGGTTCCTCCATTCTGACACTGGCCGTAACAGCTGTTGACATCTGTGAAATAATCATCAACACAATCAGCATAATATTCTGGTCCAACATGTGTAAAAACAAAGCAAAAGAGATTAAAACGGCTCAGAGTTGTTAGACATGTGAGAGCAGGCAGAATAACAGAACACATGCACAGTTAGGAGAAAACTTTTAAGAGACAAAGTAATACAGACTAACTGAAGACAGAAAATACATCACTTCCTTTACAATGTTTAAAAGTCTGCTGGTCACTTTTTTTACCTTTCACCATTCAAAGCTATTGTATAGTGGAAGAGAAAATTATTATGGTTTTGGATCAACAATAGGATAAGCAAATGATAACAATTGTATTTTTGGGGGGGTGCACTATTCCTTTAAAGCTGTTTTTCTGCTTAATAAAAAGCAAAGCGGCTTTAATCAGCATTAGAGAACAGGACAAAGAGCAAAAGTTTGCTGCTTTGCAGAAAAAGAGGGGAAAAGTTTGAGAGATATAGACTTTATAGAATTTGTATACTGACTGATATTACAGTTCGGTCCCGCCCAGCCCGGGTAGCAGTTGCAATGATATCCACCAATTAGATTTTTACAAGCATAAGCGTTTAGACAAGGTTTCCTCATACACTCATTCACATCTGTGTGAGAGAGAAAAGTAGGATGAGGGGAGCCAGAGATAGCATGGAAGATCAAGCCCCTCCACCAAGCACAAGATCTCTGTTGTGTCAAGCCACGTAAACAGATTCTGATGATGCACTGTGGCATGTACACATCCTCTGTGCTAACAGCTTTCCATTTCAATTCCCCTGTGTGTGTGTCGTAAAGACAGTATCAATGATCTTACGCCTCCAAAACATGTTCCAGAAGCTCATGAAAATTTCCTGTTCTGTCTTAAAGGGTTAGTTCACCCAAAAATTCTGTCATTAATCACTCACCCTAATGTCGTTCCAAACCCGTAAGACCTCCGTTCATCTCCAGAACACAGTTTAAGATATTTTAGATTTAGTCCGAGAGCTTTCTGTCCATCAAGTGAATGCACACTCTACAGTCCGTGTCCAGAAAGGTAGGAAGTAAGGAATGAAAAACATCATCAAAGTAGTCCATGGGACATCAGTGGGTTAGTTAGACTCTTTTTAAGCATCGACAATACATTTTGGTCCAAAAATTACAAAAACTACGACTTTATTCAGCATTTTCTTCTCTTCCGCGTTTGTTTGAATCCGCATTCACGAGTCCACAGTGACGCTGCTGACGTAAGACGCAAAGCGTGCGTCTCCCTCAGACTACATGGACGCTCTGACGCACCAGATAACACAGCAGCAGCATCTTACGTCAGCAGCGGGATTCAAACAAACGCGGAAGAGAATAGAATGCTGGATAAAGTCGTAGTTTTTATTATTTTTGGACCAAAATGTATTGTCGATGCTTCAAAAGAGTCTAACTAACCCACTGATGTTGCATGGACTACTTTGATGATCCTTACTTCCTACCTTTCTGGACACGGACTATAGAGTGGGCATTCACTTTCAATTGAAGGACAGAAGGCTCTCGGACTAAATCTAAAACATCTTAAACTGTGTTCTGGAGATGAACGGAGGTCTTACGGATTTGGAACGACATTAGGGTGAGTCATTAATGACAGAATTTTCATTTTTGGGTGAACTAACCCTTTAAAAGCATTCAGACACCCTAAAACATTGGTTTTCAACCAGAGGGCATCATTATGACATTAAAATCATCTACTACTAAATAAAATCTAGATATTTCTTATTTTAATTCGGCCCTCAACATTGTTATATGCATGTGTGATTTTCTAGACCTGGAAAAAGTCAAATAAATCAAATCTTATAACTTCATGGGCATTTTTCTAATTAATTTATACTTTTCTAGTTATGACAAGCTTTTAAAACATTTTATCGCATAGAAATTTTGAATAAAATATATATTTTAAAATCTTTAATCAGTAAATCACACACAACTTAAAAAGATATGGGGCCTTTGAATTTATTTTAAAAATTATATAAAATTGATTAAATTGATTTAAAATTGATACTTATAATGAAATGCACTGCATGCTTTACTCTGATAAAATTTTCACAGCGAAAATGTGTTTAATGTGGACAGTAGTCGACAGTGTGTATTAAGTGAGCAGATTAAAGTTGTGTGGCTATATGGGACCGATGTTGTGCCCTGGATGAAATCGAACTCCCTCCTCAGTCCTGCACAGGTAACCCTGCCTGCTCCACACCTGAGACCAGAACACTACAGGGGAAACCTGACCCACCACCTATAACCAGACACCACAGCTACAATTCCACACTGCACTTGTTTACAGGTTATAACGCATTTCCTGTCGCACTAGCAGCAGAGTAAAATACTTCCACCACACCCCTTTTGAGCTTCTTTCTCCACCCCATGATCACTCTAATATAGTCTCGTAAAAGGATAAATTTAGTCTCTGTCTTGGCAGTTGCCAGGCCTGTGGATATATTTAGCTTTACTTAAATCACCTGGGTCTGGTTACAGATAATATTTTGCTATGTGCCGTGACCATACAGCCTCGGACGAAATTCCATATCACACACATACAGTACATACCCGCAAACTCAGGTTAAATAAACATACAAGCACGCAATGCCAACATATATACATAGTTACACAGGCATATCACACAATCATGCACTCATGAAAAACAATCAAAGATGCAAGCTTACAGTACACTCACGCTGTAACACAATCACCTGTGAGTACTTTGTGATGTAAGAACTTAATGTGACGTTCAGTTACACACCTCATTACATTAAAAAAGCACTATTCACACTCAGAGAACTGCTGATATCTGAGAGGTGCCAAGTGGCCCCCTATTTAGACGTGATAGGATCTGGTTAAAAGTGGTACTGTTTTGTGGCCTCCCAATAGATTTGAGTATAAAATCAGATGAACAGTTAACAAACACACATACTAGGTCTCACCTATCTGACAGGTACTGCCAGTCCACTGTGGGGGGCATAAACAGTCAAAGCCATTCTCCAGATCAATGCAGGTCCCCCCATGAGCGCACGGGTTTGACATGCACTCATCTTTGTCTGAAACACACATACACAAAATGTAAATAAATATGCATCATTGAGAGTATATAGTCTGCTTCATCTAGACTAGTTGAAAAGCGAGTGACTTCTGACCTTTAGCACAAGTTGGGCCATCCCACCCTGGGGGACACTGGCACTCAAACCCTGATGCCAGCTCATGACATGTCCCGCCATTTGCACATGGGTTTGACATGCACGCATGCTTGGCTGTAAGGTGCAAATATACACACACACACACACGTTTTGGTAAACCTTGATAACATCAAACATACTGCAAATTTATTTTTAACCATTAAGAATAGTTTTGAGAATTATATAACAACTTTTGTCAGAGTATTAGAAAGCTTTCTTACCGATTTGGCAGTTTTCGCCGGAGTAACCCTCAGGGCAAGAGCAGAAATATTTATTTGGCTCATTATTCAGACACGTGCCTCCATTTACACAGGGCTTGTGTGTGCCACAGTAATTTAGATCTGTACAGACACAAACAAATAAACAATACACAATCTGTCTTTTCCAGCAGGAATGAATATGGCAGAAAAAGTTGCAACACGCCATTCAGAGCAGAAAAATGTGTGTGGAAGTCAGTAAACAGGCCTCGACTGCATTCATCTACCATCTTACCAAAACATTTTTGTGTTAAATTAGAAGTTTTAGGTCATAGCACCAGGAATCTCATATAAGCGGGTTCTTTTATGAGTGTGTATGTTTGCATATGTACTCTACCCTTCAAAAGTTTGGTATCTGTAGGAGTTTTTAATATTGTTTTATTATTTATAATATTTGTAATATATTATGCTCACCAACACAATTTAAAATAGCTATTTTATTATTATTATTATTATTATTATTTATTCCTTTGATGGCAAAGCTGAATTTTCAGCATCATTACTCATTACATCTTTACAGTCTTTAGTGTCGCATGATCCTAATATGCTGATTTGGTGCTCAAGAAACATTTCCAATTATTATCAATGTAAAAAAAGTTGTGATACTTTATATTTTTGTGGAAACCAAATAACTTTTTTCAGGATTCTTTAATGAACAAAAAGTTCTAAAGAACAGCATTTGTTAAAAATGTAAAAACAAAACGTTTGAGCGGTAGTGTATATTTGTTAAAACAGATAGGGCTAGGGCTTTGAATGGATTTCAAATTTTTTTTACAATATTTAAATTTAAGATTTTTTTTAATTAAATAATATGCTGCTTAAAGGGATAGTTCACCCAAAAATGAAAACTACCCCATGATTTACTCAAGTCATCCTAGGTGTATATTCTTTCAGAATTTTTTTTTTATATAACTAGAATGTGATATACACCTAGGATGGCTTGAGGGTAAATCATGGGGTAATTTTCAATTTGGGGTGAATTATCCCTTTAATTCCATCTATATTTGCTGAAAAAGAGAAGGTAATTCAACCTACTATTTTCACACAGAAGTCCACCCCAGTTCTTCTCACATATGCACGTCCAGGCTATCACACAGGTGCCATGCATACACCCCGGGTACGTCACACACTCATCGCACAGTGGGCCCTGCCAGCCGTACCTACACCTACAACACCAGTAGAGCATGATCAGGAGTGTGTGTGTGTGTGGTCCTGGTAAACCATACATTATGGGACAAAATGTCCCCACAAAGATGGCAATATACAAAGTCCTTGTCCTTGTGGGGACATTTTTGGTCCCCATGATGAACACAGTTTATAAATCATACAGAATTGTTTTTTGAACATGTAAAAATGCTGAAAGTTGTTTTGATATTTCTGCACAAGCCTCCCTGAACAGAATTTATACTAATGAACATATTTATGGTACAGCAGTAAAACCTATTAAATCATGTCAACTTACAAGTTTACACAAGTTTTCTATTTACACAGAAAATGTTGTCACACATTGCACATGTACACCACACCAGTAACTCTGAGGGAGGGAAGTCTGAGTATCACCAGGAGAGGAGTGTAAACTTCTTTCCAGTAGCAGACACAGGTCGTGAGTCGTGACCTCTGTCTCTTTCCTAATCTTAGACAGCACTGAATTCCAGACAGACTGCTAGTCAAAGGTCATTTCCACCTCACATACTTTAAAACATTTCTGAATTGCCGCAGAGGAAAAGAAACATCACTCAGATACACCTGTGAGACAGGGATCAGCGGTTATTTTCAAAACAACATAGTACCATACTATGCTATTTCTGCAGTATAGCATACTTTATGTAAACTTTGCATGCACTGTACAGTTATACTCATTTGACCTACTACTACATTTTCCACTTTACAATGTGTACTATATCAGAGTCTACTTTTTCCAGTGTGACAGTTGAACCATTATGAACTACCATTTTGAACCTTTCTTTCCAGATAATTTAACAAAATGTTTTTGCTTTTAATTTTAAGTTTTAAGATGATATTAAACATGCAAATGTGAAGAAGTCATGTGACAAACAGAAAGGTCATTTGACTATAATAGTAAACAGTTTTCCATTTTGAAAATAGCCAACCACTCAGACATTCATAAGGAAGGCGGAGCTATTATTATTATCATATTATCCTTCAGTTGTCTGCTCAGGTCATTCAGGACTATTTAAAGCTGCTGTGCATGCAAGCAAATGTGTGTACTGTGTGTGTGAAACAATTTTACTCTAACGAACAGACTCATTCATCTCTTCGGGATGCATGACCTGAGAATAGAGAGAGATCAACTAACACTTACAAACATTCTCCTGGAGTGTCACAGTATCCATGATGCTCACTGCAGCCTTGCTTACAGATAGCTGAAAGACAGAGAAGTATGAATGAACCTTATTATATTCCTTTGCTGTCCCTTCATTAAGACATGTGATTTACAGTTAGAGATTGATGACAGCACTAATAAGGTGTTCACACGTACTGTATAACGATTTTATTGCTGGAGGTCGTCCAAAGGTTGTTGTCAGGATTACATTATGTTCATTGTGTTTTGGTTTTAGGTCCAGTTTCCTTTGTTCCCATTTTCCAGTCACTAGTTTGTTCTCATAGTTACTGATTTAATTCATCTGTTGTCTAATTTGTATCCTCATTACTCGCCATGAATTTAAGCCCTGAGTTTCCTTAGGTCTTTGTACATTATTGTAGATGTGTAGGTAGTTGTGTTTGAGTAATTATTCCTGCTATCGCCTGAGATTTCTGTGTTGTGGATATTAAAAAATCCTTTGTGCGCTTCACTCAGCACCACAGCATTACAATTGTATTGTTGGCTGTAGTTTTTACTTCTCGATACCATAACTGGACAATGTGATCATAAATGTCATTAACGGTATGAAGTGTCAATTGAAAGAGATTTTACTATATTGTGGTCTGTAAATATATCTGTGCAACTTTCAATGGGCAGAACTGCTTGAAGTTATTAATATGTTAAAGTCCTAATGAAATCTAAATTTGTTTTGGCTTTTAGAATTAATATATCAGTTTTACTGTCTCTATCTATAATCTATAAGCTAGTGTGCTCTGAAACAATGACAAAATTCGCATTCAGAAGATATAAGCGTTCAAAAATTACCAATATGGATCAGTGATTTTGACACTTGTTCACACATTTACTATTTTCTATATGGTAAATGTCATATAGTGCACTATACAGGGGACAGGGAATGATTCAGACAGTGTAAATGTTCTTTCCATTTGGGTGAATGAAGTCTGGTTTCATGTTAGTGTCAGCCGAACCGCCACAGTCTGCTCCGGTCCAGAGACATGATAGCACAGAGTGGATCATATGAGTGAGTTGTCGCAGACCAGAAAACATATTTGAAGTCTGCACAAAATGCTATATTTTAAAGCAATATTGCAGAGATTAGGAGGAAACTGTGGATTTACTGAGCTGAATGGATCTGGCTGATTTGTGATATAAACTAAATGTTATTGGCTATTTTAAAAAAGGGAAGCTGTTCAATATGTCCCGCCCTGTCTTCCTGTTTCAGTGGAAATTACGTCAACGTGCTGTGCGTTTCAAGGCAATTCAGTGGGCCTTAAATACATTGACGATTAAGTAAATAAAGTGCATGATATGCTTTTACAATGATATGCTTTTATATGATATTACAAATAGTTGCAAGCACAAAAAGGATTAGTTTATATATTGTTAAAGTTGGCATGAAATTAATTGCAATTGTCTGTTAGATGAAAATAATTGATGATTGTTGGATCATTGTGGTTTGCTAATTGCTGTGATCTCATGTGAGATCACAGAATCATCAACGAGATGTCGTGGAGGAAGGTACACTTATTAAGTTAAGATTATGAGAGTTTGTGAATAGAAAAAAAATGATGTGCACAGATAAATTATTTATAATAAACACTGCAATGTTCCAATAAAAAAATTTAAATGTTGATTTTATGGTGACTTTAACGGAGCCCTGTTGCATTGCTGAACACGTCACAACACCAATGGTTGCTGTTGCCACCTTTATTTCTCTCTGTATGCATTATGTACCAAAATTGACTCATGAACAAATGTATACACTTGCGCACCTTTCTTGCAGTCTAGCCCGGTCCAACCCTCCATGCACTGCTGATTGCCGAAGTGATCGCATATATAATGGCCAAAGTAATCATCTCGGGGGCGACACTGTTTGTTGCACTTGTTGCCGTAGTAATAGAGGTCGCAGCGCACACGCACGCTGTACTGGATGTTGGCTGTTTGGCCCTTGTACTGAATGATCCGTTGCTCCTCTCCGGGATTCATTTCTCCACGATTAACACTCCTCTCGATCAACAGATCATCACCTGTGTAAGAGACAAAAACATTGGTTTATACCCATGCGTGTGTACGCGTGTCAATTATGAAGAACGGTCGGTTTTCCTGCTTCAGTGGAACATACACACTTGTCTCAGACTGCTTGGGAGCCAGTGAGGAAATAATACAATCAGGAACATACCAGGAAGAACCCCCCCTCCCTCCAAAAAAACACAAACACACCCAAACTGCCTCTCGAGAAGCGAATTGAAACATGGTGACCTTGCGAACAACTACAGTCGCAATGTAGGGGAGAGGGAAAGTCTGCATGTGGGTGTGTGTGAGTGGCTAGGTGTGTGGGAAAAAGACAAACAGCGTCTTAAAGAGCGAGAGAACACAACTTCAACAATGATTCAATTCTAATCTATGCTGTTCATGGAGGTGGGTGTTGGCTTGAGATTCTCACATTGCAGCACTTTCCATTCCAAACAGGAAATTCACACCTGATTAAATTAGCAATATCATCGTCTAGGGATATGACAGGGATAGGGATATGGCTGAATCAGGAGGTGACACGAGAGACTCTTTTGCATATTACCAATGCTTGTACTAAACTATCAATACTATTTTTCTGAAATGTATCTTTTTAACCTGTAAAAGTGAATTTAAGCATCACACCATTTGAAATGTACTCATTTTTATTTTTGATATACGCATATATTCATTTTTGAGATATGTATCTTAGAATGAAAATGGAAAATCAAATGGTATATAGTAATGTATTTAATGTAAAACAAATAATGATGAGTGCGGGTAGTAACAAAGAATTATAATAAAAAAAATGATGTTTATGTCAAAAGTATGTTTTTGTTTATATGGTGAGCAATAAAAGACTTTTATCTATGGTGAACTTTGGAAATGGAATATATATAAAAATATATTTGAAAATGCCATAGAAAATTGAGGATGTATCAGAGATAGCAGTGTTATTTCTGACAGGTCGTTATATTAGACCGCTAGCCAAGGTGCTCTATAAATCGTCCTTGTGCACATTCCCTCACGAATCCTTCCCCACAGCCGAAATCACCCCACTCGCCCCATCTCAGTCCACTTGCTCTCTTCCTTACATGGACACACGATTCCAGAAGTGGAACAAAAGCTATGACATACTTTCCTACTTTCTGACTAAAAAAAGGAATTTGTCGAGCTCTTTCATATCAAATGTGCCATCCCCCCTTTTTGTCGTACTCTCTTCCCCCTCTCACTCTCCCCCCACTTATAAATCTAAAAAAACTAGTACTCATCTCCTAATTCATCTACAGCAATTAGTTATAAAAATACACACCAATCACTCCCTCTCCATAAGCTGAAGGAGACACTTAGAGACTGTTACCGGGTAGAGTCACAGTAGTGTGTGTGTGTGTGTGTGTGTGTGTGTGTGTGTATGTGTGTGAGAGAGAGAGAGACCCTAAAGATAAGCCAGCTCAAGAACAAAATCACAGCCCTAACTATCAAACAGGTTAGCAGATGAACAGCTCTCGAAGTAATCAGTCGTATTTATCCCGTGAGCTCAATCAACACTGGAACTTCAGCCTTGATCTGAGAGGCTCTCTTTTACTCAAAACAACCGCTTTAGATAAAGAAAAACCTCAGGAAATGCAGACGATGGCTGCTGTTAGGCTTAGAAACAAAGCGTCTTCTCTTAGTTTCTTTTCTTTCCTATTATTGTCTTTCTGTCCTATTTACATCTCTCCATCAGTCTGTCTCCAGTTTGCTCTGTTTCACTGCCTCCAGCACAATGGGTGCGATTCGGCCCCTATTGCCACGGCGATAACAGATCACAAACAATAGACCAAAGAATCGGACAAGGCCAAATAATTTCCCTTATAACTACACAACTCTCTCTCTCATTTCTAAGTTTTCCTCCATGATAATGTACCCCACCTTTCTTAACTTCCACTTCCTTTTTGCATTTTTTTCCACTTATCCACTTTATTACCATCTAGCGATCTACCAGCCAGCACTTCAGTTCAAGTAAAACACAATAACACCCCTTTCTCTGCCCCTTGACGATACATGAACAATGCAGTTGACCTGCTGGCCAGAAAGAGCTGTTTAGAATCCAAACGCAGAGTTGGAGAGACTTCCTGAAAGGTAAACAGCCCCACAGGACCCTCTCCTCCAAGGGGCCGCTGCTACCTGCAGCAAAACCGGCTGCTTGCATCTAAAGCCAGACTTATTACTTCAAGGCCTAATTTACACCTTTGAGCTAACTACACTTAGAAAAAAGACTTGTAAAAGAAATGAATCCGTGAGGCTGGTATGACACCATAATGATAATTGATCTCCTGCTGACAGTAGATATGTGTGGTGTCCAGGAAACAAAAACATTCACAGATATAAACAGAAACCAGCCGCTATGATGATGATTTATTTAAAAAAAATGTCTTGATCATTATTCTATTCAAAACAATCACAACATTAGCATCCAATTTTGCACGACCTAAAGTCTTTAAAGTACTTAAAGTGCCTCTATTTTAGCCTAGAAATCTAGATGCACCCTAGCGGCAGCAAATCTAATTTGCAGCCAGTGTCGTTTAGCAACTCTCCATAGACTTGCGAGCTGGAAAAAACAAACTCTGGTCAGGCCAATCACATCGTGTATAGAGTTGTTGGGCGGGCTTAACATAATGACGGCAGAGTTACGGAGGTTCCGCTTGCTACTTGTAAACAAAGAAGCTTGTGAACGGCAGTGTTTCGAATCGGCTTTGGCCGCGACTCTGGAAGACTTGGAGTTAAGCTTTTCTTTGAGAAAAGAAAAAAGAATGGCACTGAAGTCATTCTTAAGAAAGGAAGATGTGTTCTGAGTTTTGCCGACCGGACACGGTAAAAGTTTAATCTATCAACTAGCTCCGCTTTACGTTGCTCTGGTTGGTTGTAGCGCTATCCAATTGCGTGCAGAGGGGATTTGAAAGACAACCGTTTATCCCGCCCCTCGGATTGAGCCCTGTCAATGGTGAGTTCAATGGCTTGTCAGGCTACCTCTATTTTGGTTCTAGTTTTGTTTTAGAGGTCACCTACAATAGATTTGCATGCATCAAAGATACAAATTCTCATAATATACATTACACATAAGTCATTTCTCAAAGTGTCTGAAAAGATTAAAATATTCAGTTTTTCTAAACCCCTCCTTTCTGAGAGCCGAATGTACAAAGGAACATATTTTTAGCAACAGTGTGAAAGTGAACAGCACAACATAGATATCTATTGGTACAATATGCGTCACACATGACTTAACATACGTCATCGCTTTCGAAAGCCAAAAGCCTTTTACAGTCCACACTACGATGCAAAAAATGTCGTTTTCAAATTGGTTCACTTGGGAGAGCATTTTCAAAAAGCTCCATTGTCACAGTACAAAAACGCTCTCTTAATGTGGACAGAAGGCCGAAACGGAGAGAAAAAGATGCGTCTTCAAAGGAAAACGTATCAGTGTAGACAAGGCCTGAATTTTAGCTCCGGATGCTTACACAGCACTTGATACACCAGCATGATAACGTCATTTTTTTCCATATCAATCACTGTAAAAAAAAATGCAGGCCTCGCCAATTAAAACATTTCAAGTGACATCAATTCAATCAATTCAATTTGGCCAACTAAAAAAAAAATTATGTGACCAGTCACTTGAAAATGTTCAATAGGAGACCTGATTCCTCATCCTTTTAAAGTGAATAAAAGTGGATTATTTTAGTAGAAAAAAATACTTATAAAACAATATATACAAAATAACAAACAGCATTAAATATATAATTTATAATGAAATATATAATTAGATATTTAAATGTTACAAATCATTAGTGAAAATGCCTATATATAGAACATTTTTTGCAGACAATTTGCACTCATCTGAATTACTCATCAGCAATTCCTGTCACCGCTCCACTCGTAATGCATCAGGAACATGCACAAACTCTCACAGCCTGTTGATGTCTCAACATCAACATCTTGTCATCTTACTCATGGTCTGGCTGTGTGAGATCTAGTCTGAATTTGTCTGACAGTCTGAAGTTGTATGTGAACATATCAATGCCTTGTTAGTGTTGTGTGTATTTGTGAGAGTGTATACTCATGCCAGTCCTGTCAGTAGCCCTTTGCTTTATGATTAATTGGCGGTGGTGTATTTGTTTGTACGTGTGTGTGTATTGTGTGCGTGAAGAATGGTAGCATTGCAGCTGCTCAGACAATAATTAGCTCAGACATGTGTGGAAAATAACGAGCGACACTAACAGTAACAGTAATTAATGTCTTAACAAGGAGGTGACCTCATACTCTTTGTTTAGGCCCAAACTCTCTCCAGGGACTTTAAACATGACACGCTTTCCATTTGCATGATAAAATGACCTCCCTTCCCCATTAAGGGCACTAGCACACTAGCAACAAACAGCCACACTAGATATTCATACACAAATAAACAAACTAATCTATTTTATAGGTTAATATACCTATAATATACCTATAAAACCTATATAATAACCGATATAAATACACAAATCTGCTGTAAAGTGTCTAGAAAGGTGTATGCTTGAGGACTGAAGAAGACGTGCTTATACGTATATTCTCTGTTTCGTTGTTGTTATTAAAATAATTATAGGTCATACAATAAGACTATTTAGGATTATTAAATATAATGGATTTCTTATTATAGAGCAGTTTTGTAATAACTTGTTTCTGACTAAACCACAGACTCCAGTCATCACCACACCAGTAACCTCGACTGATGTCCACCTCACTTAATAAGTACATCAACGTAAAATAACAGTTTACTTTCAGCCGAATACACAAATCTCCAGTCCATTCTCAGTAATGCTTAGCTAAGACATGTTATTGTGAAGACCATATTAGGTGAACAGCTTTCCATTTTCCAATGCAGAATTTTTTACATCTTTCAGAAATCTTTCTAATGTGCTGAATTGATGCTCAGAAAAATATTATCAATGTTGAAAACAGTTGTTCTACTTAATATTTTTGTGGGCTGTGATACATATTAAAGAATGGAAAGTTCAAAGAAAACAACACTTATATGTAATCTTTTATAATTTATATGCGTCCTTGCTTAATAAAAGTATTCATTTCTTTTTTTTTTATCTTACTGACCCCAAACATTTGAAAGATAGTGTAATTTCTTAATTTCTTCAAGGTAATTAATTAACTGAAGTTCTTTGTGTGTATTTAGCTTGTTAGGGTTTATAGAGTACACCGCTTGTAAATGATTAGCCAACAACGAAAACATGAATTCCTTTATTAATGGTAGTTCCTGTCAGAGTCATCCTTTATTATGGAGCATAGGAGAACCACAGGAGGAGAGGAGGAAAACAGGACACATCTGTGTAAGACAACACACACACACACACACACACACACACACACATCAACATCCACACCATGTGTTACCGTGACCTGCACACTGGGCTTCCATACCATCACAGTGGACTAAAGCGCATTAGCCAAAATATTTAAACATGAACATTTAGTCAGGATATGTGGAATTTAGTGAATGATGGGCATTAGAATTCTACAAAAACCAGTGTGATTTTCTCATTCTTAATGGGCCTGCCGGTAACACTTTATGGTTCAAAGACACATCAAACCACAGGAATCTAGCTCTGACTTAATACTCTGACTGGCCACCCTTTCCACCTGCTTTCTTTTTATCACAGTTTTTCCCAGTTGCAAAGTTCTTTTGAACAAATTGGAAATGCTTTGGTATATTCATGCAGTTGATTGTGTACAATTGTCTGCTGTTTCCTATTATCAATTGCTTGCTGTCATGTTTAATGGTTCCCTGTTGAATATTCTTACCCCTCAAAACATATAGGCACTAGTCTTTAAATGCAGAATGGTTGAACTAGATGTCATAAACTGTCAAGAATATTTTCTATACATTTCTTTTAGACTTTTTCTATTTGTAAATGTGTCCTGAATTGATGAATTGCAGAGGTGAATTTTGAATTTCACTAATGTAAATGTAAGGGAAATGTAAAGCATTAGATCAACCAATGAACCAGTTCTCTAAAAGAAGCTTCATTAATAAAGCATACTTGGACAGAGCATAACACAGTGTTACAAATTCTGACAATGGAAGAACAAGAAAACAAACAACATCAACAGCCGGGGAGAAGAAGAGGAGTAAGGATGCGTGGTGAAATGGTTACAGTGGCAAAACAGTGGAAGAGAGTTGTAGAAGAGGCAAATATGTTTCTGATGAAATAAGTGCAACTATTGTGGACCATGTTCTCAATCATGACCTTACAATGGCTGAGGCGGGTCGAAAGGTTCAGCCGCATGTTGGAAGAAACAAGCTCATGGGGAGGTCTACAAAATCTTCTCATTATAACAAACAAAGCGTTGACATTATGTAAATAAATTTGATTAATTGTGCAGTCAGCTTTATTCCATTTAACTGAACTTTGTGAGATCACAATAAACTAAAATAAGTAACAGCTTTTTAGGGAGCGCTCTTTGCACACTTTCTGCCATGCCAAATCACACAGTATGCTTACTTTTCTGTAAAAATGAACAGTGGTTTATGAACTTAGATGCTTTAATAACAAATCATTTATTGGGACTATTTATGCTGAGATGTGTAGGTTGTGGAAATCTATTTCAATGTTTTAAAAGGGAACCGTATCTCTTTAGCCTTAGGAGTTGGTTCACCCTCTGCCTATGAATCTGAATTTAATAGTCACATAAATCACAACATACTGAAAAACCCAAGCTAATGCATCAGTACATCTAAACTGGCTTTAGTAACTTTATCTTTATGGATACATCTTGTATCTCCCTCCAGAAAGAATGTCTACCCTGTTATACATCCCGGTATGGTTCCCATACAGTCAAATGTCAAAGCCAACCTGCACAAATCTGACTTTCTGTGTCATTTGTAGAGGTGAACATGCTTAAGAGAGGAACTGCAGTGACTGACGGCTTAAAGATCATGCAGTGTCAAGGTGGTGGGAAATCATTACTCACTGCTGTCAGTGAACGTTTGGTTGTCCCAGTCCCAAGCCTCCACGATCAAAGTGTACGCTAGCTAGGAGATAGAGAGAAAGAGGTGGTTAGGTAATATACACAGACATATAGGTCTCCACAGTCAAAGTCTATGCAAAAGACAAACAGAAAATATCAATGAAATAATATGCAGTGCAAAAACAACGGACCAGAAAGCACAACAAACAGTTCTTATTAGTCTGCCTACAGAGTCAAAGTAAAAGAAAGATTATATTACCACCAAAAAGTTTGGGTCAGTATGATTTGAATTGTTTATGAATTCACATTAACCTCACAAAACATAGAAGGGCATCCAGAGACATCCTCAAAGATATATTCAACTATAATAATATCTAAGGATTTTTTTTTCCAATTATTCTAGGGATTGGGTTAGTCTGTAGCCATTATAAAACAATGGAAATCTATTATGTCCTCATTTAGATAGCATGTGAATCTGCGTGTGTACCTTTTTAACAGGATGCAAGTCATAACAGCAATATGAATAACCTGGTTCCCACAGTCTGGTGACTTATTAGCCCAGTTATAAACCAGATGAACGATGAGATGGTGCAAGGATGTTTGTATGAGTGTGCATCAGGTCACTGCTGCAGTCAACAAATTCATAAATGATTGTGTGATTTTTATGCATCCATGTTTTTTTTTCTACACAGACGCATGCTTCACCAATGTTCTTTAGCTCATTCATTGTGTGGGAAAATGGTTTGCGAAGTCAAGTCGATTAACAGCATGACTTCAAATGGAACCAGCAGTATTTTACTGTGAGGTGAGGGAGAGGTCATGTTCTTTCTCAAATAAGGGGGTAGTAGCATTTCTTTCCTTTAATCTGACAGAAACCTAAATGCTTTTGAGATTACAAACATTGTCCTGGATGGACATTTCAGGAAATGTCTGAAACATTAGGAACAAATCTCTGGGACAGACATAAGACTGAATCTGAATAGCATATGTGTAATAAGCTTCTGTAGTTAAAAGAGATTTTTCCTTCAGCTTAAGTCTGTACAAATGTATTGCAAATGGTTTAAAATCACAGATTCCCCAAAAAACTGAGACAACAAATGCAAGGAAACCCCTTTTTATGTTTCAAAAAGCCACTGTGGTAAACAGAGGACATTTCTGAAGAGGTTTTTATAGCAGGTATTTGGCTGAAAGGTTTTTTTTTTATTATTATTTGGGCAGAGATCAGGTTTACTTCGGCAGCACGGCATGAGAAATATGCCCATGGATTTTGTGTGCTGACACTCATGCATCTTTTCTCTAGAAGCATGAATCAGCACGCTAACATCAGTGAAGCCAAACCACTCAAACTTGTAGGTGCATGCAGTAAATGTAAGAAGGAAAGACTCCTGATGCAGGCATAGCTTCAAACCTTTCAAATCTATCCCTAAACCTCTAAGCACTATTCAGGAATCTCACAAATCCTTTTTATCTTTTTGGCATTTCATTGACATTTATATAATGTACATTTTTACATGCATATAGACAGGCTACAACAAATACATAAAGTATCCAAAACTATAACTGTGGTAGAGATTGAAGGATGTTCATTAAGGACGAAAAATGACCACTGTAAATGAACAACAACTGGTCATCTACAAAACACCATCATCATCTTAATATAAAAATATTATCAAGTCCTGTTATATAAAGAGTGTGGCAGTAATATTGTTCCTGAAATGGGGCAGAGAGATCTCTGTGATGGCATTTCTGGAGCAATTACTTTGTCTAATTAATACATCCATATTTTTTAAATTGTTTTAATGCCGTTGTAAACATGCACTCCAGCTTCTTGTTAAAATCCTCAAGTGTCAAATCTGAAACACAATCTTTCTCTTCGAATCTGTTGCTCTATACCTGTGTGCGTTTATGAATGCCCCCATAAAAATAAGTAGTCAACAAGACAATAACTGTGACATAATTTCAATGTCTTAGAGAAATGAGAAAATGAATCAGAACATTGTGAATTTGTACAGGGCTATGTTTTTTTTGTTTTGTTTTTTTTAAGAACTTATTAATATTGAGCCAGATCTTCTGTGTTTTGTTTCTCTAAAATATTTCAGAGTTGATTTGATTTAGCCTGGAGCTCTTTGCAATCATCACATCCTGTTGAAAACTTAAAACAGACTCCATTCTTGACTTTCTGATTTATTGATCATTACACTTAACATATTTTTGTAGAAATCCTGATACAATTTTTAGGATTTGTTTTGATGAATTTCAAACATTATACACTATATTGCCAAAAGTATTGGGACATCCCTCCAGCTCATTGAATTTAGGTGTTCCAATCATTTCCAAGCCCACAGGTGTATAAAAAACTGTTTCTACAAACATGTGAAAGAATGGGAGCTCTCAGGAGCTCAGTGAATTCAAGCATACCATGATAGGTTGCCACATGTGCAATTCCATTCGTGAAATTTCCTCACAAATAAATATTCTACGGTCAACTGTTAGTGGTATTATAACAAAGTGGAAGCAATTAGGAACAAGATTATCTTAAGAACAGTGCGTAGAGAGCTTAATGGAATGGGTGTCCATGGCTGAGCAGCTGCATCCAAGCCTTACAACACTAAATGCAATGCAAACCGTCGGATGCAGTGTTGTAAAGCCGGCCGCCACTTGACTCTAGAGCAGTGGAGATGTGTGCTCTGGAGTGACGAATCATGCTACTCGGTCTGGCAATCCGATGGACGAGTCAGGGTTTGGCTGACTGCATTGTGCCAAATGTAAGGTTTGGTGGAGGGAGATTATGGTGTGGGGTTGTTTTTGGAATTGGCCTCTTAGTTCCAGTGAAAGGAACTCTTAATGGTTC
Source organism: Gobiocypris rarus (assembly GCA_023029165.1). Lineage (NCBI taxonomy): Eukaryota > Metazoa > Chordata > Actinopteri > Cypriniformes > Gobionidae > Gobiocypris > Gobiocypris rarus. The sequence continues at coordinate 19,073,435 of CM040927.1, forward strand.
AGCAACCCAAGACATTTTGGACAATTTCAAGCTCCCAACATTGTGGGAACAGTTTGGGGATGGCCCCTTCCTGTTCCAACATGACTGCGCACCAGTGCACAAAGCAAGGTCATGATGCTTACATTACAATGCAATTAAAATAATGATTACTGTAGGAAAGCCAATGAAACTAGTTTTGACTTTTCTTTGGTTGAACTTAATATTGTATTTTTGTTTAATGCATATTTAATTTTTTTCACAAACATTTAGTTTGACATGAAACAATAATTGGCGGACCCCCTGTAGTACTGCCACAGACCCCTTAGGAGTACTGTTTTATAATATCCAGGACAAAATCCTATTAAATGGATGCTGAGGAATCAGTGTCAGCACACTAATAAAAGGGAAAGGTTTTGTGTAGCATTAGTTTGAAGCATGAGTGTATTAATGTAAACACCTGGTCAGTGGCGTAACAGTTACTAATCTCCATAGACAGCCATCAGACACCAACCACCAGTCCACGGAGTAGCAGAAGAGGGAAAGATTTTATCTTTCCTTAGTTAGAGGGAAATAAGACACCCCCATGCATATACACATGCCAGCAGATACAGAACCCACGCACACACAGCCAATGAATAAATTACACTTCCTAAGTGACATTGAGCAGACAGTGCCACAGTTTTTACACATCAGAGGACAGTGTTTGTGTGTGTGTGTGTGTGTGGGGCTCACATTGCTTGTTGTACTTTACTGTATATTGCAAGAATCCAGCCTTAATGTGCCTTGCATTAAAATATACACACACACGCACCAGGTCTATAAGGATTCAGGTCAAATCAATGCACAATGCACTGTAAACACACACACACACACAGGAATTGTTCCACCTAAAAGCTGAATGTGATATGTGCAGTTTGGTAACACACCTGTGTTCTAAATTCACTTCATACCCAATGTGCTTGGGTTTCCGTGGCACAAAATTAACAATGCAATTCCATTGTGCAATTTTCAATGAAAGAGGTGGTGGTTTATTTATTAGCAATAAGCCAAGGTAAGTTGTGTATTTGATTTTACCATGGTTAAGGTATGATCTTACCTTCTAACTCTGGGTTTGATCGTACTCTGGGTTCGGGCCAAAATTCCGAGCCCGGAGCCCTCCACCGGGCAGCACGCCAAATACGCATAATCTTTACTCTATTTAATTTGATGTAAGTGTGAACTCGTGAATACATATTCGTTTGCAAATGCAAACATAATTTTCTCTCTGTGGTCTTCTGTTCTCAGCATTTATGTCAATGAAGACAGACCACTCTCCCAAGTGGATAAATTTGCAAACACTGTTTTCACGTTGTAGTGTGGACTTTGAAAACTGAGGTATTTGAAAACGATAACACATGTTGTGTCCGTAGTTATGTCATGCATCTTGTACCCATACATATTTATACCGGCACTGTTGTGCCTACTATAAACATTCAAAGTGTTGCTAAGAAAAATGTTCATTTGTACAATCTTAATATTGCATTCCTGCAAAGATGATTGAAAATTTACGTTTCAGACAATGCGATTTTGAGTGCAACCTGAGTGGTGGGATATTTTGCTAATAAAATGATCATACCAGAAGAAAAGTATGAGAAATGTATTATGCCTGCTCGCTCTCTGTATGATCTTGTGAACTTTTAGTATGTTTTATGTATGTGCTGTAAGGTGATTTAAGCATTTTCAAATGTTTCAATGTGGATGAGCAAATTTTGGAAAAAGCCTGAAAACGTGGAGCATTTAGAAATGAAAACGCCATTTTCAAATGTATCCAGATTAATGTATACGTACCCTTAAAGGTTAGTTCACTTTTAAATAAACTTTTGCTGATAATTTACTCACCCCAATGTCATCTAAGATGTCCATGTCTTTCTTTCTTCAGTCGAAAATAAATTAAGGTTTTTGATGAAAACATTCCAGGATTTTTCTCCTTATAAAAGAGTCAATGGACCCCAAACGGTTCAAGGTCCAAATGACAGTTTCAGTGCAACTTCAAAGAGCTTTAAACCATACCAGATGATGAATAAGGGTCTTATCTAATGAAACAATCGTTCATTTAAAATAGAAAAATCAAAAGTTTAAGTTTTATAAGCACAAATGTTCGCCTTCCTCCGTTCTGTGATATGTGTACATGACGCCACGTAATACGCAATTATGTTGAAAAGGTCACGCTTGTCGTAGGCAGAATTCGAGTCAGTGTTTACAATGTGCGGAAGGAGGATTCAAAATCGTCCGACATCGTTGTTTTACCTTTTAACTCCCTTTTTTGTAAACGGCGTCTGACTTATGTGCATGTTCAACAACGACTCTGTATTTCCGCCTACGGCAAGCGTGACCTTTTCAACATAATTCCGTATTGAAACTGTCATTTGGACCTTGAACCGTTTGGGGTCCATTGAGTCTATTATAAGGAGAAAAATCCTGGAATGTTTTCATCAAAAAACCTTAATTTATTTTCGACTGAAGAAAGGAAGACATGGACATCTTGGATGACATAAATTATGAGTAAATTATCAGCAAAAGTTTATTTAAAAGTGAACTAATCCTTTAAGAGTGCGGCAGTAATGCTGCACTAGAAATGATGGCATTTACTTGTCTTGTTGGGTTCTTCCATTGAGTCTAAGACTGATTCTTTTTAAAATAATCCTTTGTATAGATGTCTCTCTGAGTGTGAATGGCCTCTAAAAGTTAATAGCCATCAAGATAATAACTATGACATAATTTAATTATCTTGTGAAAGCTGTATGAGGCTACACTTTTAAAATGGGAAAAAATCTTTTGCAAGACTCATACATCACATATTTTATGTGAGAAACAGACCGAAATGTAAGCCATTATTTACATGTCATTTTCTCCTTCAGTGATAGGCTTTATCACTTTGGACAAGAATTTCGATAGAATAAAAAAAAAGCAGACAGACAGACATTTTGGAGCTTGGGAGTGTCAAAGAAAGTCAAGTGGGTTTGGAATGACATCAAGGTGAGAGATGTAAATGATGACAAAATCTTTTTTAATAATCACAGTAAGCTATACTTCTAGATCAGTGGTTTTCAAAGCTGTCCTAGAGGCACCCCAGCCCTGCACATTTTGAGTCTCCTTCATTTATCACACCTGATTCAACTCATCAGCCCGTTAGAGACTGCAAGAACTAAATTGGGTGTGTCTGATAAGGGAGACATACAAAACGGACAGGTCAGGGGTAAGTTCAAGCTCAAGCGGTTTGCTACGGTTTCCATGTTGAACGTCATGTTTCCTGGAAACGGTGTGCAACAGGGTTTGAGATACATTTTCTCTTTTTTGGTGGGTGTGTCAAAAATGTCAGCCCAATCGGCTAAACCGTGCGGTGTTAAAGAGACAGCTCGCACAATGGGTTCAAGTAAAGTTGTTTACAATGTGTCCGCTGCAGCTCGTTATACGCAACAATTGAAGATGTTAGAAGACATGTTTGTCTTTTCATCCTGAAATGCGAGGCAAATGTTGGATTACAATAATTAAGAACCACAGATTCCACAAATTCCTTCACTCTTTTATTCTGGACAGCAAGGACAGTGACTGTAACAGGCTTTGAAAATTATTCAAAAAGAACACAAAGAATGGCCTTCTCATCTGCCATAGTTGCAACTCCTGCATCATCAGAACAGGGTGTTCAACCACCGTTTTTGTTTAAAAAACGTTTTGCAACATTTTGTCGAGGTTTGAAAACCACTGTTCTAGATTGAACCAGAAATATGTATTTATAGTTATTTGCATGAAACATTCAACTGTAGCAACATGAAGCTGATAATCTGATAGTCAAATATTAACTATTATCAGTTCTGTAACCAGCAGATGCCATCACAGTCCAGAGGAAGAACACAAGGCAGGTTTGCATTAAACACCTGTTATCTAACGCTCAGCCAACTACAGAGCACTCATAGAAAATAGGAGAAAGAAACAGTCGTGAAACAAGAGACCCAACACTCATCCAAGATTTAAAGAAAGCAGGATGGGGTGAAAGCAGGACAGGGAAGATCTGAAAATAAACAGCAAAAATAAAGGGGAAAAGTAGAGGAGATCAAGTATTAAGTCATGCTGGCCCTCATAACTGTTTTAGCTGTCAAGAATGATAGAATCAAGTTTGTTTGTCAGTAGCATCCCTCTCGCTTTCAGTAAAACTTTCAATGCAGCTTCTTGGCAGGTCCAAATTTATGCAATATAAAACAGAGACATAAATGATAAAGACACTAATATCAGTGGCCTGACCCCATAATCTCTAAACAACCAGATACACTAACTGCTTTAAAAAGAGCTAATGTTATTTTGGTAAAGATATATGGTTATTGTACATTCCTGTTTGGTTTGTAAAAAGATCTCTTTTCTTGACAGTGTATTCTGGGTTTAGATTAAAGACTGAAAACATCCTAATCGTAAAACAGAACATAAACTTGGGAGCTCTTACATGGAAAAGCTTAAATTAAAAAAAATGTGGTATGTGTGTGCGTGCTCAGTGGGACAAGATTTTTTTTATCCAAAAACAAAAGATGGTATGCTGGAAGAGAATCAAAGATCTCACAGCTGTAGGACGTCAGGCACAGCAGGACTTATAAGGTCCATAAACATCACCTTCCGTAAACTGCGTCCCTCCCCTTGGCACACACCATTTGCTGAAGAAACTGTAAATTGGCAGATTCAGCTGATTTGAAATCTGAAAAGACACTTGATGTCGATATGTATATCAATGATGATGTGCAAAGAGTGCCTTGAAGCAACTGTATCAAACTGTATATTGTCTACCATCATTCCTATTCGTTGTTGAAGAATTTGTGAAGACTTTAAGGCAGACAAGCTACTGAGAAGAACATTATGGGAGGATTATTCCCATTAGCAAGTGTTTATTTTTGTGGTTTGCCAGTTCCAGAAATAACTATTAAACATCACAGCAGGAGGATTTCCTTCCTACTATGGGCTGTCTTCACCAGTATTAACACAAGACTGCAGACTTAACAGACTTCAACAGTTACAGCAGAGAAGAATATTCAAATGTGCACCAGCTGAACGTGAAATCTGTTGCTAAAATGACTCACCTGCCAAACCTGCCCTATTCGTAAGCAGGTGACCAGATAACGGTTCTGAGACACATCCTAAAACTAAGCCTAAGTAGACTCAAAAGGTAGAATGTGTCACATGTGAAACAGTCCTAAATTGAATAGAAAAAAAAGGCATGTGGTGATTGGAATAATGGAGATGTTCCTCAGCATACGAGAAAAGAGAGCAAATAAACAAAATAAAAATAAACAACTACTGAGCATGCTAGCTAGAACTATTGATAGATAGACAGACAGACAGAAAGTCAGATGAAGTTGATTTTAAAGTTGATTCTGGGAATAATCTTAAATTGTGCCCAGGAAACCAACCCAATCTAGGTAAGATGTCTCAAGTTCTGTCCTGGTCAGATTATTCCAAGATCAACATTCCAAAGAAAAATAACTGTAGAATCACCACAGAGACAGTCCCAAAACATCTCTGTACATGACTGTGTTTTATCTTCAATTGGGCAATTACTGTGTGCTTAAAACAAAGCCACTTTAAAAGACGTGTACACAACATAAGAACACAGGCAGCTCTCACCACAACACCACTGTTGGCTGAAATGAAATCTGGAAGCAAACAAGACTCAAATGCAGTGATTCAGCGTTTTTCACTACTTACAAAACAGATTTACCAGGTTTAAAAAAACAACAACAATCTCACACTGATGTAAGCTCTGTGTGGTTTGAGTTAAATGTTTTACCCACAGTAATGTGCCTTGCGTTATCTTACAATCTATCTGTTCTGGTCTATTTAGCGACAATGCTGCTATCTGAAACATGATCGTTTAGACAACTCCCACTGCCTCTCTCTTTCTCTTCTCTATCTCTTGGGTTGTGATATAACTCCATGAGCATGCCAGCTCTAGTCAAGAACTCTGTCTTGTGTAAATCGTGCCTTTCTTAAAAAAAACAATACAATCTCATTTTTGCCCAAAACAGAATTCTTGCGAGTTCAAGCAACAGTTGCCCTTCACCATATCTTATGATTCTTTCACTAAGAGAATAAAAATATGCTAAGATGCTGCTGAGACAAGTTTTATTGAAAAGGTGGCAGGTTCATTAATGATTCCTACAGAAAAATCAACAGTAGCAGCTTTTTTGTTGTAAATGATGTCAACCCCTGTTTGAAGAAAAGAGAAGAAACTTAAGTTAGCCTGATCAGGTGGCTGGTTTTAGAGGGCAACTTGTCAGCTAGACCATGATAGATAGATAGATAGATAGATAGATAGATAGATAGATAGATAGATAGATAGATAGATAGATAGATAGATGATGGATGGATGGATGGATGGATGGATGGATGGATGGATGGATAGATGGATAGATAGATAGATAGATAGATAGATAGATAGATAGATAGATAGATAGATAGATAGATAGATAGAAAAGCACAAAGCATAGATGACTAAAGCATGGAGGTCCGCAGTGCATAGTCTTGCAGACCCGTCCGGGTGAAGTAAAACACACTACGTCCTATAAATACAACACCACCAGTTACGCGTGTAACTGTATACTGAGCGCGCGAGAGAGACACGCACCAGCCGCCGCTCGCGCAGCCAAACGCGCGCCGTAACCGGAGATGCCCTACTCATCATCTCTACGATTAACGCCAGTGACCACGGTGACACCGAGCTCTCCTCTTTCCACCGAGTCAAACATTTGCTTTGCAATGAGTGTTTAATGCGCAGGCTACCAGTTGGTGTTGTTAAGACCAAGCATGTTTCACTTGAGCGTCTTGGCCATCTGCTGTAAATTCATGGAACATGGTAACTGGTTTCTAGCTGGTCTAAACTGGTCGTTAGCTAGTGCAAGGATAATAGATAATGTTGGACCAACAATAAACAAACTACCAACTGGTTATACAATCTTAATGTGTTCAAGCTAGTTTATAGCTTAGCCTACCTAATAGCCTAATCATTTTAGACCAGCGACATTTTCACATATAGCCTAACCAAATGGCATGCTGTCAGCCTATCATGTGTTTTCAATTATCAACTTTATGGGCCTATTTAAAAATATTCAACCTTAAGTTCAACCGTTAGGTGTTTAAAAAAAAAAGAAAAAAGAAAAAAAGTCAAATCAAAGTTACAACCAGCAAGTTCACGTTCAACTGCACACATATAAAATTTGGCTACTTAAGAAAATTCAGGTTCATTCAAGAGCATATTTTTTAACAGTCTATAGCATATTAAGTATTACAAATAGCTATATACAGCATGATATAGGTAAAAAGTGTTTGTTGTTAAAGAGCTGATGAAAGAGCGTATCGATAAACACCTACCGGCCAGGCGAATTGAAAGGGGATGATAACGGTCCCGAGGTCATTGGCCTTGTTTGGGTTTCCATTGAATCCTTTCAGCTGAAATGTATTCCCTCCGATCACGCTCGAGCTTCCAGTGCCGTACGTACATAAGCCAGATGTGGTGACCTCCACCTGGTATTCCTTTAGACACACTCTCAAATATGTGTCACATTCGTCCAGGTCGCACAGACCGTCTCGTGCGCTCCGCGCGCCGTCACAGCAGTTTCCATTCGCGAGCTCACCCTTGTCATTCTCCACGCTGATCAACTGGAGCTCTAAATAACCCGACGACTGGCACACCTAAAAATAACATAAACAGTAGTTAAAATATGAATTACACACAGATTGGCTTAATATGATTGCACAGAATAATTGGTCTGGTTCCAGCACATGTAGCCTAACATAAATTAATATAGCGGATTTAGTGCAGTGACGTGTTTAAGAAAGGATTTAATGGTTCTACAGGTATTGAAGAAATACCCACTTATGCATTCGCAGCAAACGTGAATAAACAGACTCGTGCAATAATGAAAAGCCGTATTATTAATTTAGCCAATGCTTAAAGTTTTCAAAGTCGGTCCATTACAGTGTACGCGGACTGGTTTTAAAACTCCTTTAAACTTTGAGGATCACATGATTCCACTGACAGAAGGATAATTCTATTAGGACAAGAATCCCAAAATCTAATTTGACTAAAATGAATGAGTTTCAGTTCAATATAAGCAGTTGTTTAATCTATGGACTTTACAGACAGTGAAGGGAAAAAGTGGACTTAAAAAGGCTTTAAGAAGTTTAACTCACCTCAGTCCAAAACGTCAAAATTAGTAACACTATTGAGAAACAAGCTCCAAAATAGTTATGCATGACTCCTATGAAGTTAATATGACATGGTTAAAAAAAGAAAACCAATATATGCATTATCCACAAAAATCCAGCCATACAAAGTGATTCCTTTCTCCGCAAGACCTCCAGAAGATGAGATGAAAGTCACACACATACATCCACTCAGATCTCCGGCGCGCTGCTCTCACTATATCAGTCAACTACTTAGACGTATGAACGGACTTGACTGACAGTTCAATAAACCATTGGCAAGTCATCAGCTGTAGTAAAACGTCTGCGGCAGCCAATCGGATAGTCAGAGGGCGGGGCCTCCCTATAAATGATAGATCTGACAGGATTATTGACTTAGTTCGTAGAGTAAAACAACAACAAAAATTGAGATTTTAAAGATTTTTCAAACAAGTCGCCTATACTGTTATCATTTAATCAATTTTAATCTTTCACAAAAGGAATAATTCTATAATATTTGACAGTTGAATGGTTATATAATTAGCTATTGGTAGAAGTATGTTGACATTTTACAAACGATTATTACGCAGTAAGCATTTTTTAAAGCATTTTTTCTGCTTGCACTCTTTCCCAATCCAAATTGACACTCACGTCAATGCACGTTTGAACGATTGTGGGTAACAGATACAGAGCGCCCTCTAGTGATCGATTAGCCTACTGCTGTATGGTGTGTATACTATGAGTTACACTTTTTTGTATGTTGTTGTGTGATACTTTTTTTACCTTCAAAATCCCAACATAGTCCACTACATTTTTGTTTAATTCCCTCACAAATAGGATAGGCCTAAATGTTGAAAAACAACTTGAAAGGACATTTGAAGTACAATTTAAAAAGGCTCATAACAGCCAACATCCTGTTTTTGTGTGTGTCGGGTTTATTGATACGTACCAACATGTCAGTTTGCGTGTGTTTACCGTGCATTTAGTATTTGCATATAACTTTGACATCTCTTTATTATTTGCGCCCGCAGACTTCCGTAGACAACCGCAGATTAAAGACTGAAAACATCCTAATCATGAAACAGAACATAAACTTGGGAGCTCTTACATGGAAAAGCTTAAATAAAAAAAATGTGTGTGTGCGTGCTCAGTGGGACAAGATTTTTTTTTATCCAAAAACAAAAGGTGGTATAGTGCCCGTTTAGTGCCCGTCATCGAGAAGCATGCACAACCTGCGCGTGCGTGATTGTGAGGGGTAGTAGGCTGATTGACGTTACTTTTTTTTTTTTTTTTAGCGCGAGAGTGATATTTTAAAATGACTGAAATAAAACTGACAGCGGACTTAAGGAAACACCACGTGTCTGCAAAAATGAAAAATTACGCCTATTTATAGCTATTAAAAGTAGTTAATCTATTTGCTTAGGTAGCCTAGATATTCATTTATTTTGCTCTATTGTTGAATGATATGATTTTTTTTTATTTAATGAATTGTGTACAATACAATTGATAAAGCAATATTTTCTCCATTTTTTTGTGAATGTATAATAGAGATCTAGCTTTGTTTAAAAACACATTTTACATTGTAAACCTAAAATAAAAGGTTAGAAGTTAATATTTTATATATCTAATGTTTTCAGTTCCAATACTTTTAAACACATTTGTAACCATTTTGCATAATTTTTTTTGCATACTTTTCTAAAAATTCAGCGCAGAAATCACACAAAAAAAGTGCAGATTCTGTGTGGCCCTGCGTGATAAAACATGGTATTGTTATGTTTTTTTATTATTTATTTTTTTATGCCAGACCTGAACTTTTGCTCTGAGTTTGTTAGTAATACTCTGAACTAGATGATATCATAGATTTACTGTATGGTTGTGTCACATCCTGCTATTTGTTAATCCATGTCTTTCTCTGTCCTTTCTCTGCTCTCTCTCTTTATAGGAAATGGGTGACGCTAGTCCTAATCTTGCCGTCAGACTCCATCCTGCGTTCCTCTAGTGCCGGTCCATAGCCAGAATAAAGAAATAAAGAAAGGAAGTCAGCCCGAGAGCTACATGCAGAGGAATTAGATGGGAACAATGCTCGCTGCACTCTGAGGATGTGACACACTGCAGCTCTGATAGAAAGAAAGGCACCTGCAATCTGTTGAGCTCATAGAACATGTACAGATTGGGGAGGGGGTGGGAAAATTCAAAATAGTTCTGTTTTTCAGTAAATGCACATGGAATAATATCTACACCACAGATGCACACATTATTTGGTTCTGAGTGTATGAGGGTTGGCCTAATTGTAGTTTTGATACAGTGTTGTTGAGTGATTTGTTTGGTTGCAGGGTGAGATAAAAGATTAAAGCTTTGTCTGTTAATATAAGAGATTACCTAACATGCAATATCACATTCAATACATGCAGTGGCCCTAAATATTATTTTAATAATATATATATATATATATATATATATATATATATATATATATATATATATATATATATATATATATATATATATATATATATATATATATTTATATATTTATTTTTTAAGATAAATATTATTATCTTATGGCCAAATATACGTAGGCCACCATGTATGCATTTGCTCTACTTCATCTTGTCCTCTCTACTTCCTCTTGAAGATGCAGAGAGAAACAGAAGTGCAGAAGAGTTAGCGAGCAGGTGTGTCATTGGGAGGTGTGAAATTCTGTCTCAGGTTTATAAATGTCAGTGATGGAGTGTGAGAGTGCTTAACCTCTGACCTCAAGGCAGACTTCTATTACAGCTAATGCAGATTCCCTCAGTGTTTGCACTCTACACCTCTTTTAGGGTCACTGAAGGGGTGCGACATGTCAATGGGCTGGCCTGAATACGTCATCTTCAGAAGAGGCATCTTACAGCTCACCTCAGCTTGCCCTGTTTTGATTGATCTCTGGAAACCAGTCGGAGTTCTTTAAAAAGGTGACTGCACTGAAACTGTTTAGATCCTTTTGTTTACTCTTTAGTTTTATATTTTCTTTCAGTACATAAAAAAGTAATCTAAATTTATGTCAGGTTTTGCCTTTTTTGGAGCTTGACAGCCCCTGGTCCCCATTTACTTTTAATGAACAGAGTTTTGTTTCCACATTTTGTGTTTCGCTGTAAACAGAAAGTCAACACATCCTTTTAAAAATGAGTTAAAGCATCATTATGGAAGTAGCCTATCATAGAAATATATCTTTATAGTATTTCAGAGAGAGAACTATTCTTAACTTTGATACAGCTTGTAAGCATATTAACCAAAGTTCATGGTATTTTTTCCAACTAGTGGAACCAAATCAAATGAACAGTTTCCACCCCAAACTTACTGCAGAAGTTGAGACAGTGTTATGTCTGCACTTATCAGGGCACTCAGACTGCAATTCTGTTTAGTGCCGCTAGTGACAAAAATGACACACTTCACCTTCAATTAAAAAAAATTTGAAATTATGTCTGAATGTTGAACCGAAAGTTTTTTTTCACAAGATCCAGCCTGAGACTGTAAACCGCTGGTAATTAGACAGCTATGTGACCCCGCCACATAGGCCAGTTTTTGAAGCTAGGCTGTGGGTTTTGATCCAGGCTTCTGGAAAAAGATGCCAGGGAGTGTTTAGCTCTGCGGCCCACGAGGGTTAACCTCAGGCGGGTATGTGCGTGCCTAGGAGTGGGTGGGTATGTAAAGGATGGAGCTGTTATCAGCTCAGTCAGCTGTGCCAATCATTCATTGCATTAGTGTGCTGTAAGAGAGGGAGGAGTACACACTCACATACACACGCACACACAATGAGACATTGTGTTGCTTATATACAGTGCTGAATAGAAGGAGATAGGCAGGGCTGGTTGAGCATGGATTATGTGTTTCTCAGAGAAATCCCTAAGGACCCCTTGTGTGTGACTGTGACCTTCTACACATGAGAATATTCTCTATTGTGTATTTTTAAGGGGTGGGGGGTGCATATAATATATTATATTTACAATTGACTGGGACTTTTCACTGTTTTTATCACTCCACCTGTCTCTGTTTGACAGTTTAAGACAGACGGTCTGTGTATTATTGGTGGAGCTTTTACAGCAAGCAGGGCGCCAGGGCCCACTAGCGGACCCCAGCAAGAGGGCCATAGGATGACGTAACTTTAATAAATTATTATTAATATATCAAGATAATTAAAATGCAATTAAAATAAAAACAAAATAAATTTAAATAAAGTATTTATTATTATTATTAAAGGCAGGGTAGGTGATTTTCTGTTAAACTGGTTGAAAGTCTCTTCATATCCTGATAGCAATCATTAAGTGGTCTAAATATATATTTATATAAATATATATCTTCTGTGGAAGGCATAGGACCTTAAATACAATACAATGTCCTACCAGCCTGTCAGCGTAAGTATTTCCATACCCAGAAATTCATCAACGCATTCCATAAGGCTATGCAGAGTTGTAAAAAATCCGCATTTAAACAATATTAATTCAAAACGTACAGCCTCTCACTTCGTCAATATGGATCAATGATTTTAATGACATCCCTCTGCACTTCATCAGATTTTCTGCCCAATCAAATGCTCTCTAGAATCTACAGCGTCCCACCCCCGAATAGATGCTGATGCTGCGTCTGAAATCGGTCACTTGTTCACACATTTACTATTTTCTACATGGTGACTGGCACATAGTGCACTATACAGGGAACAGGGAACCATTCAGACAGTGCAAATATGTTTTCATTGGGGCGAATTAAGTCTGGTTTGCATTAGTGTCACATGAACTGCTAGCCAACAGGTCCTTCTCAAACAATTAGCATATTGTGATAAAATGATAAAAATTAAACTTCCATATATTTTAGATTCATTGCACACCAACTGAAATATTTCAGGTCTTTTATTGTTTTAATACTGATGATTTTGGCATACAGCTCATGAAAAAAAAATAGCATATCATGAAAAGGTTCTCTAAGCGAGCTATTAACCTAATCGTCTGAATCAACTAATTAACTCTAAACACCTGCAAAAGATTCCTGAGGCTTTTAAAAACTCCCAGCCTGGTTCATTACTCAAAACCGCAATCATGGGTAAGACTGCCGACCTGACTGCTGTCCAGAAGGCCATCATTGACACCCTCAAGCGAGAGGGTAAGACACAGAAAGAAATTTCTGAACGAATAGGCTGTTCCCAGAGTGCTGTATCAAGGCACCTCAGTGGGAAGTCTGTGGGAAGGAAAAAGTGTGGCAAAAAATGCTGCACAACGAGAAGAGGTGACCGGACCCTGAGAAAGATTGTGTAGAAGGACCGATTCCAGACCTTGGGGGACCTGCGGAAGCAGTGGACTGAGTCTGGAGTAGAAACATCCAAATCCACCGTGCACAGGCGTGTGCAGGAAATGGGCTACAGGTGCCGCATAGTGACAGAGAAGCAGCACTGGACTGTTGCTCAGTGGTCCAAAGTACTTTTTTCGGATGAAAGCAATTTTTGCATGTCATTCGGAAATCAAGGTGCCAGAGTCTGGAAGAAGACTGGGGAGAAGGAAATGCCAAAATGCCTGAAGTCCAGTGTCAAGTACCCACAGTCAGTGATGGTCTGTGGTGCCATGTCAGCTGCTGGTGTTGGTCCACTGTGTTTTATCAAGGGCAGGGTCAATGCAGCTAGCTATCAGGAGATTTTGGAGCACTTCATGCTTCCATCTGCTGAAAAGCTTTATGGAGATGAAGATTTCGTTTTTCAGCACGACCTGGCACCTGCTCACAGTGCCAAAACCACTGGTAAATGGTTTACTGACCATGGTATTACTGTGCTCAATTGACCTGCCAACTCTCCTGACCTGAACCCCATATAGAATCTGTGGGATATTGTGAAGAGAAAGTTGAGAGACGCAAGATCCAACACTCTGGATGAGCTTAAGGCCGCTATCGAAGCATCCTGGGCCTCCATAACACCTCAGCAGTGCCACAGGCTGATTGCCTCCATGCCACGCCGCATTGAAGCAGTCATTTCTGCAAAAGGATTCCCGACCAAGTATTGAATGCATAACTGAACACAATTATTTGAAGGTTGACTTTTTTTTGTATTAAAAACACTTTTCTTTTATTGGTCGGATGAAATATGCTAATTTTTTGAGATTGGAATTTTGGGTTTTCATGAGCTGTTTGCCAAAATCATCAGTATTAAAACAATAAAAGACCTGAAATATTTCAGTTGGTGTGCAATGAATCTAAAATATATGAAAGTTTAAATTTTATCATTACATTATGGAAAATAATGAACTTTTATCACAATATGCAAATTTTTTGAGAAGGACCTGTAGATGCCAGCCGAATTAAGCCCCGCCCACAAAATTTGAGGTTGGACAATTCGGTCTTGACTCGATCTGGTGAGGAGTGATTATGCCCGAACAGAAAATGTTCGGACCAATCAAATTCTCAGAGCGGGCTTTATACGATGATTGACAGATAACGCAACGTAATCATCCACGTCACCAAAGAGCGCTTGGGTTGAATTCGTTCTAATCCTAAACAGAGAACTTGCTCGTATATGCATTCACCTTTACTATTTCTCTCAAAAAGGATGATTGTGTTTGTAAATACTCCGTGTATCCTTAAATCATTTTTTACAACATCGGCAAAGATCGTTTACACTCATCTTCTACTTCTTCCAGCGTGCGTTTAGTTGATGAACGATTCGTTCTTTTTGAACTAATCTCTGTAATATGACTCAGGAACAACAAGTTGTCTCAGAGAGCGGTTTGTTCATTTTGAGTTGACCGTGTATGAGCTACAGGCCATCGGTTCTGTACAGGATCTTCTGCACTCAGCCGATGGGGCTGTGAGAACGAATGACTGGAACTCGAAGACTCAAGAGGTGAACTAATCAATTCTGTTTTCGGGACTGCACGCATTGCTCATAGTGCTGTCACAGCCCAGATCAGACACTGATAACAGAACTAACGACGTTTGCATAAGAACTAGATGTGTTGGGGAATTTAACATGTGACATTTTAATTATTCTGCTGAAATGAACGAAATGACTTGGAAAAAGATTTGTTCATTTTGCTGAACGAGATTCAAAGATCCGAGTCCGTAAAATGATCCGAACTTCCCACTACTATGCGTCGCTCAACATATCATTTACTCCATTGCTTTGATTGGTTGTAGGTCTATCCTATTGAGATATTTTCTGGTTGGTTGAAACACGCTGCAATAATCAGAGCCCAATGGAGCGGTATCTGACTCATATTCTGACTAGAATTGAGTATGACCACTTCAGGCTAATGAACCGCTGCAGCGCGCACAGTCTGCTCCAGTCAATAATCAGATTATCTCTTGTATCTCTTGTATCCTGTATCTGAATATGTCCAGATTTTTAAATCTTCTTGACACTCATTGTAGGTGGTGTTTAGTCAACTATAGGTGACTTCAGCACATTGAAAATATACATAGCCAGAATTAAATCAGTTGTACTATTTCAAAACGGAAGTGCGTCACGAAACTCAGTGCAAGTTTCTAGCCACTTCGAAATTGCATTAACAGACCTTTAAAGAACATGCAGTTCTTAAAACTTCTGAAATCAAAAAAATAATAATGGTTATATATATAAAAAAAAACTTATGAATAAAAATGAAAAAGTCTGAAAATAAGGGTAACAAATACCAGAAATACACTCTAAATAAAAATGGTGCTAAATAGGATTAAAAGTGGTTAATTGGCTTGTAATCATAGGGGTACCACTTTAATGGGGGTAGAGCTAAACAGCTATACAGAACCTTTGTCTAATGGTGCTATGTCATAAGAGGTACATTTATTCAAAGACTACAGCCAATCACCATCATCCTCCAATTGTATTCCTCCTTCCACATAATTTAAACTGCAACGGACAGCTCTCAGTATCCAAAACGCATACCACCCCATTGTCCTCCTCAGACTTTAGATACTCTTAGTTACTCCACTCTCATAAATTTGCTATGAATGAGAATTTACAACAATGGCAAAAGCTGATCTGAATAAATTTTATGCTTTTCTGAGGTCAAAAAGTCTTGTGTGGGGCCCTGGAATATTTCCTTATAGGGCGACCTTGGGGGCAAAAATGTTGAGAACCCTGTTATCTTCAGGAAATATACTGTATTTTAATGTTGTTTTAATCCTTTCTCCACTCAAACAAAGAGACTAAGAGAGAGTTAGAGAACATTTAAAGAACTATGCAGGGGCTTAACTGGTTATTTGTATGGCAGTGGTGCTATATAGCACCTTAACCACCCCAAAGAACCGCCAAAGAACCACACTGCATGCATGGGCTTAATAGGTTCTTTACATGGTAGCGGTGCTATATAGCACCTCAACCACACCAAATAATCCCTATCGGAATTTATATGTAGGGAGGTGTCCTTGGAATATTGTGTTGGACAGCAGGGGACAAAACAAAATAGGTTAAGGGCCACTGTTTTACAGTGACTTTCTGCAGGTTAAATCGTTTTACCAGTAGGTGAGGACAAAGAACTGTCTTTATGAGTGAGTAATTTTATAATTTATTCAAACAATTTTTCCAAAACATGGATTTATTTAGGAACACCATTATTATGAGTTCAACGTAGCTAATTCTTCTTTGAATTTTTTATTTGAAACTTAAATTAGACAATTAGAAGATTACGAGAGAGATTGTACAAACTTAAACATATTAGCCGCCAATTTGCCAAAATGTAAAATAGTTACGGATTGCCATGAGAGTGTGTTGCAATATCACACTCAGATTTATATTCAAATATGTATATTCGAGATATACTTATTTTGAGATTTATAAAACCGTGTGTACCGAATGAAGTTCCTCTTCAGCCTTGCCATGTATTTAAAGGCCATGTACTTTCACTTATTACCTGGTGTTTAAACATGTTTTCCTCTCTTGTTAAGACTTGTTAAGATTTTTTAATGGCTTCTTGTGCACTCCTCCATGTCCTCAAGTTTTTTTCGAGTAGGAACAAGGGAATTGTTCATGGGGAGGGAAAGATCCTGTGCAATTGTGTTTCACACAGAGGTATTTTTCTGTATGAGGTAACATTTCCTACAATAGTGAGAGAATGAGAGAAAAAAGTGAGGAGAACAGGGTCGAGAGACTTCATTGTAGCGAAATCTGTCAAAGGTACTGCATGGTGCAGGGGATTTCGAGGGGAATTCCACAGACATTCCATTCTGTCCCAAACACTTCACATCTCAGTTTAGCAGCACAGGAAAAACACACATCATGACTCAAGGACATATCACTCTCCCTCTTCCATGGTAAATCTCAGCCTGTACAATCCCGTGCCAAATCACATTCCAAGTTTTTGCATGAATGATACAAATTCCCTGAACCTTGACACGATGTTGGAGGGAAAACCTTTATACGTGGGGTAATAATCCTTTCATGTGCAGGATTCTGGTATTAATTTTCTAAGAAACAGAGACAGAAAGCTTTAGAGAGGAGGGAAGTCTGGCCTCTACATGTCAAGGAGACTACAAAGTGCACACTCACATTTGTCCCTATGCCAAAAATAATGCCTGGGCAGATCTTATCAATCAAAGCAGAACATAACTCTAGTCAAACAAGAGAAGATGAGAATGGCTCTTATCTTTGTTTACTGTAAGCACAGAACACTCCAGAGTTCTCCGAGGGCTCTTTGTGACATCACAGCTCCGGGTTCTGGATTCGGTTCTAAATGGAGTCAACTTTGTTGACAGTTAAGAGTTTAAAGAGCCTGATCTGTTTGTCTTTGACGCCTCAGATCTTTGGCGCTGCTCAGATTCACGGTGGTTTGTATTTCAGAAGCTCCTGGGAGGATCTTGCCTCTCAGAAGATAAAGACGTTGGTCTGTGATTAATCATTTCTATTGTCATATGAACTGTGATGATAATATGTCAACTTAGTGGTGTCATGCCAAAAGAGCACTGTGATGTCATGATCGAAATAACCTTTCAACTTTGTTGCAGAAGTTCAAGGAGAGTTCATCTCCTTTTCACCCTGTCCACCAATCGTGGTCCACAAAGAAATGATTGAATCTGCCTTGGAAGAACATTTTAAAGCTCAGATCTGAAGCCCGGTGAACAGCGTGAACCAGGCCTCACCGCACAACATCACCGTCTAAGCTTTCTAGATGCTCTTGTGTCTAAATGGTAGCAAAACCCACAGCTGTGTTCCGACATGCAGTGAAAAGCCTTCCCAGAAGTGAGGAAGCTGTTATAGCAGCAAAACGATAGTTTTAAGATGATGGTTTTGAAAGAAAATATTCAGCAAGTATGTATGGGTGTGGTGTCAGGAGTATACTTACTTTCATTTAGTATATTCTGGAAAACACACCAATGTTTTGATATAAATATCGAAAATGCATCATTCAGTCAGAATATTTAATATCACTTAGCTTCCATCACACAGTTTAATGCAGCAGATAAAACACTTTGTAACTACTGATATTTTAAGTAAGGTAATTTGTTGCTCTTGTAAATCTCATTATATTTTTTTATTCTATTCTATTCTATTTATGTAAAAACTGTGGTTAATTCGCTTTATTTCATGACCCAAATTTTCCTTTGGACATATTTAAAATGTAAACCTTTATCAAATATTTATATAGAATAATGAAATATAGCTATATTACCATGGACTACAATGATGTGGGATTTACCTTAAAAACTATTTTCACTCAGAAATTGCTGGTAAATTTTACAAATAATTACAAAACAGCAAATAACACAACACATAAGTAGAAAAAGTGAAATGTGTTTTCTTGTAAAACATACAATTATCTTTGTTTCATTGACAATTTTGAAAAATTGTACACTTGGCAAAAAATATGCAAAATTATTGACATGACATATATGCTGAATGGAAATATTGTCAATTCTATAATATTGATTTACCAGGTTCAACAAACCCTGGGCCAAATAATGTATTATCAAGTGATAGACTATTTTGGTGAAAATACAGAGATACTTTATGATTGAACACAGATCTGTTGAAGCACTTTAATGATCAATAAGTTATGACAACATATGTTTTTACATTACTTTATGTCATCAAAATAAATTAAGCAATTTTCAACCGTTTTTATAAGTTCTACAAGATTCAACTAATTTTTAAAGGCATTTTAATGTGATTTAAGTTGAAATGACTTGAATTGATTGTAATTTAAAATTTAAGGCAGCAACTTTACAGTGAGCAAACATCAATATAGAAAGTGTTTTCTGTGATAAGACTTATTTTGCCACCTTAACCATGCATTATTACATGCTTAGTGTCATTGTATTATTTTTGCATGTAGCAGCTTTTTTTCTATCACCAGTAACCACCTGTTGAGAACCACTGATATAAATTAATATTTTTTTTGTATTATTGTATTCCAGGGCTTTCTCAGATCGTCTGTCTGTAGGGATCATTTGCTTTTCTTTTAGGTGTATACAGTAGATGACATGCCCACACACAGGACAGGTCGATGGCGGTGATTCAACCTTTACCTGAGCATTACTGCTCTTCAACACTTCTAGACATTATGTCTCCACACTGCATCAAAGACACACACTCACCACCTATACATCCATTGAACTACAGTATCATTCATTAAAACCTCACGATAACAGACGCAGTGTCTCTCTGTGCTTAGAGAGATCTGTGAAGGTGGGTATTGCAATAATAGGGCTGTTTTGCCTTCAGAATGTGCATGTGTGTCTGCAAGTCTGGATATGGATTAACTTAATAGTGTGTGTGAACAGAGAAGTGTCTTTTAAGTAGGATTTTAAATTGTCTGGCTCCATAACGCAGTATTACGGTCAGTCTTTTACGCAGAAGCCAATTATTACCTGACCACATAATAATGCAGTGTTACGATGTAAATCACTGTCTGTACGATAAATAATTTCATGATCACAAATGTGTCACATTGCACGCTCTCTGAGAAAACAGAAAATGTTTCATATGATGTATATTAAACTTTCAGACTGATTGTAAAATAAGAGCAAAACCTTTTTGAGTATGAGTAGGCTACATGTGACCTACCTTAAAGACTGGTCTTGAAAGCGTTTGTGTTCTTCCAGAAAACGATGCTAAAAATAATGAAGGGGTGGATTTATGTGTATTTATCATTATATTTGTGGTAGATATATAAAATGTGGTTTCGTGATTATACTTGTTTTGAGGTTGTGCTACAAACTGAAGGCCTTCGTCAGAAGTATATGGCGTTACCCGATCATAACCACTTGAGGGAGCACAGAATTCGTTTTTGAATAATAATTATAATTATATAAGAAAATATCAGGCTGAAATGGAATCATTTGTTGCCCATCAAGATATAATTTTCAACCGTAACATTTAAATGTAGGGCAGGAAATTTCGGAGTGGCTAGCAATAGCAAGCTAGCTATAAAACCATTATCCTACCCTCCCTTCAGAGCGTCTCCAAAGCCGTACCTCCTCCAAAACACATGAACGCACACAGCCAGAGCAGAGCTTTCCACAGAGGATATATATATATATATATATATATATATATATATATATATATATATATATATATATATATATATATATATATATATATATATATATATATATATATATATGTACAAAAAACAAAAAAAAACAATACAAAAAAGAGAGAAGAGAGTTTATGAAAACCCTACCTTTAATATTTCGGTCTTAATACACTAACCAAACAAACTTTTAAACACTGTTTAAATCTTCATGCTGTGCTTTGCATATAATGCCTTTATCTGATTGCAAGTTCACTGTCAGCACTATATTAAGTGACTTTTTTTTTTCTTTTTTTTTTGTCAAAAATTTTTAATGGGGAAACTATTTATTTAATATATATTGAAAATAGTAGCTATGGAATTTTCTTCTGCGACACATATGCTAATAAATTATTCAAACATGTTCCACATAATGAAGAAGGGTCCATGCAGCTCTGTTGACAATTTTATCCAACGCTGTTTGGAATAAATCATGAAAAATAGATTTGTTACTTTGAGATGTTCATACTTTAAAATGTTCTATATTTTGTCAGATAATGTCACACTCATCCTATAATCATCTTATTAAAATCTTAATTTAGCGTATATATCAGTCTGTGTTGTATCCCAGGACAGCTGTTATAAAGTGCAAGTCTCTGGTGGTTAATTCTAATGCAGAAATCTTTCATTATGCTTCTATTTTTCCATTTCTCTTTGATGGTGACCCATTTTATTAAGTAAGAGATATGGGGACGTACATGTGTTTTTTATGTACACAGTCTGTGATTTTATAACAGTAACCATCATTTTGGATGTCTCACACACATGTGCCCTTTTGGAATTAATTAAGAAAATTCTTTCTAATTAGTCTTTAATTGCCCTGCTTTACACAGTGCTCTTCTGCAGCTTAATTGGCCTGGCCTTAACAAGCTTTCTCTCATCATTAACCCCTCCTGGGTTTACTGACTAGTGGGCCTGATTTGAATATGAAAAGATAATTTATGCAGATTTCTACACACAGGCTCTTTTGGGATAAAGAGAGAAGCTCACAAAAGATGAGAGAGAGTGAGAGAGAGAGAGACCGACCATAAGGTACTCTATTCCTCCATTTGACCAGCAGGTGTAGCTGTACACAAACAAACAGTTTTACATTACCTTTCAATTTGCAACCTGCAACATATATTTTTCTACTTCAAACTTTTAGTTGTCCAGGAACCTTTTTTTTTTTTTCATTTTCATTTTATGTCGTCATGGTACTAAAGTAAATTATTATTTATAAAACATTTTGTATTGTCAATTTTTATACCCAGTATTAGAGTAATTATATATATATATATATATATATATATATATATATATATATATATATAATTTCGCACTAGGCAAAACTAACGCACTGCAGCTTTAAATATATTTTATTTATTGCTGTTTGAGTTACAGTTAACATCTTAGCAAATTGATGTATGTGATGTCTCTGTGTGTTTCATCTGATGGATGAATTATTGAGTATCCATAACCATTTCCTCAGGTAAAATAGAACTTTTCTTCCAACAGGATTCTCTAAAACAAACCCAGATCAAATATAAACAGCAAAAGTTTTCCTTTATGTCAATGTGTTTTATGTATGTGGGTGAGAGCGAGAGAGAATGAGTGTTACCATTGTTTTTTGTAAGTGCCATAATTATGATATCAATCCAATTTTATTTGCATAGAGCTTTTAATACGCACTGTTTAAGAGTAGCTTCAAATAAATTCATAATGTTAATAATAACCTCAGTCCACACGTTCAGTTTAGAGCTAACATCGATTAAACAAGTGCACGGTGCTGTTGTATGTGCTGGAATCTAAGAATGCTGACTGCGCAAAGAGGTTTGGTACAACCCCTGCTCCAGCACGCTTATTACACACCCTGACTGCTTGAGGATGTGCTGTTTAGAAGAAAGAAGGTTTAAATGTCTTTATCAAGCTTTCCCTACTGTACCTCCCACTACAGGACACCTCAGTATATCCCAGGCATTCTTAATCCCTGAGCTGTTCCTCACACACATGCACGCACATACGCACCACACAGCAAGAAAGGGGTCAAAAGTCAGGCGGCACCCGCCAAGCTTTCTTATACCACTTTGTAAAAGTAAATTAAAGGTTTAAATGTTACGGTTTCCTTATTTATTTCTTGTTGGTATTTACAATTTGTATGTAACTTCAGATAAAAATATCTGCAAAAAATAATACATGAAAAAGTATTCTGCCAAACCAAGGCACACAGTTGAGAACGGTTATATTAATTTCATGGTTCTTTTGTAACATTTACAAACAATTTCTTGGTTTGTAAAGTTATTTATTATTCAGAATAAATTCAATGCACAATTGAAGTTCAAACAGAATCCACTATTTTAAAGGGAATTGGTCAAACAAAATGTTAGAGAAGCAGATGAGTAAAATGGGATCTCACAAAAACATGAAGAACACATGCAGACCATCTCAGAGTTTTCAAACAAGTTTCATATAAATTTCTTATTTATAAAACAACAAAAAAAAACGTCTCCCCCCAATTAATTTCCTAATTTAGCCCTTTAGAAAAATTTTAATAAAAAATGAATACAATTAACATCATTTAAAAAGAAAAAAAAGAAAAGAAAAAAGTATGAGAACTGATTTCTCTTGTACCAAATGTAGTGTCCATTCACAAACTATCACTGTTAGAACAGATTATATTTCGTTTTTTTGCTTTGGATGATCACAAATAGTCACTGATGAGCCATTTCCCCAATCCTGAAGTGAAAACCCAGGGTAGATGGGTTGAGAAAATGTGGTCTGGATTTGGTGTAGGAGGGTCATTTCATCAGAGACATTGTAAAAGGACACGGCTCCTTCAACTTGATCGAGAAACACTCCAATTTTAGAGACCAAGCTAATGTCATTCTGTTGGTTATTGTGCTTTACACAAAGTTTAGCTGCTGGAAAGTCACATTTCCAGGATCTGTTGTTAGAGCCAAATGTAACAGTTCCTCCACTAATCTGGTCATATGAAAACACAATAGAACAACCTGCTCCTCCAAACTGAAGTTCAAAATAACAGCGCCCTGATAGACTCTCATTACACAACACTTGGCATCCACGGGTTGCATAGTATGAATAAGCATCACGCTTTGACACAGACTTGTACTGTACAGAAAGCTGATTACAGGCTGATGAGCTATTCAGATTCAGTTCAGAGAAATCTATTGAAAAAAAGAAAAGAAAAATGTAACATGTACTTAAGCATGATATTTTGACATTTACACTACAGAGCAACTCACATATAAGGAACTCTTCTCTGGTCCTGGGTTGAGATGGCAAAACTAAACATAAAACATGAAGATTATTTGAGTGTATGGTTGTTATAAACAAAATTTTTGTTATAAAATAAACATGTGAAAAAATAATGTTGACTTACACTCTGTGCTCTTCTTATTATTCACCATTATATGGACAGTGGGAACTATTAAGATACACACAAAAAAATTATTCAATGATTATGAAAATCTGCCTTCATATGTTTTGAAATATATTATAACCAATGCTTAAAATTTGCCTAATTTTTGAAAAAAAAAAAAAAAAAAATTAAATAAAGGTTCTTTGTAACAATCAGGATAAAGATAATAGTTTGATTTAAAATAAGATCTTTAAAAGCTCTCACCTTTCTCTGAGATCCACACAATGTCTTGTTCGCAGAGATCATCCAGTTGACTTTTCAGCTCACAGATGACGGTTTCTATCTCTTTGAACGTCAAATGTCGTCTGATGGAGATGTTGCACAAATTTGAACATTGGTAGTGGGAAAGAGAGGTGAAATTCTGCAGATGGAAAAAAGCAACAATAAATAATTAAACATTTTAAGCAATGACTTTCGATGCAGACCTGAGTCAGTTTAATGTCAGAGATGTTACCTGAATGAAATAGATGTCATCTTCCATCTGTGACAGCTGCCTCAGTTCATCGCGTCTCCTCTTCACTGATCTCCTGCTCTAGAGTTAGTATGAGATCTTCAACTCTGCTTACTTCTGCTTTCTCCTGAGCTCTGATCATCTCGGTTATCTTGGCTTGTCTTTTCTCCATGGAGCTGATCAGCTCAGTAAATACCTTCTCACTGTGCTCCACTGCTGCCTGTGCAGAGAGCTGTTAGATAATAGACAAAGGGAAAACTTTAGGCTTTAAGAAACACCCCATTGATTCAGCTCTGACTGTAACCCCTAGGAAACATTGGCTCTGAAGTTACACCCGAAAAAACAAGTTGACAGCAACAATAACATCTTGGTGAAATAAAAGACTATATAATAAACATTTGCTTTCCCAAATTGACACTGCAGGGACAATTCCCTTTAAATTTACTATTATACTGCCCTACACTTTAGATTAGTACATTATACTATAACTATACAATAATATTCTATTTTATAATAACTATAATTATCATAGATCTACAAATGCTGTAAATTGTGGTAAAATTATTAATGTTCCACACATACCTTATGAGCGTTCATGGCTTGTCTTAATTCCTCTACCTTTGTTTTTCGCTGATGCATTTCACTTTTTAGAGTATCCAAAGTTTTCTTCAGCTGTCCCTGTGACTGAATTTATAATAATCTGGTATTAAGCTTCTGTAACAACATTTTATATTTGTTCTGAAAATTGTTTCCAAACAGTGATAAGTATGGTAAATATTGCTTGATTGCAAAGGATGCATTCTTCCTAAATATTTTGTGCAACAATTTAATTAAAAAAAAACAAAAAAACAATACAAATCAGAATTAAGAGTCTATTCAAAATATTTATATAAAATAAATATAAAAAATATTATTATTTAAAGGGCTAGTTCACCCAAAAAATGAAAATTCTGTAATTAATGACTCACCCTCATGTCGTTCCAAACCCGTAAGACCTCCGTTCATCTCCAGAACACAGTTTAAGATTTAGTCCGAGAGCTTTCGGTCCCTCCATTGAAAATGTATGTATGGTATACTGTCCATACTGTTAGTTAGAATGTTTTGAAGCATCGAAAATACATTATGGTCCAAAAATAACAAAAACTACAACTTTATTCAGCATTATCTTCTTTGATTTTTTTATGGTGGTTAGCATACAAATTCAAGGTGCATTACCGCCACCTGCTGATTAGGAGTGTGGATCAAGATCACAACATACTTCCTATATTCCTAAATCCTTTTATCTAAATGAGTTTTAGATAAAAGGATTTAGGAATATAGGAAGTATGGCAACCGCCATTAAAAAACCCAACAATGCTGAATAAAGTCGTAGTTTTTATTATTTTTGGACCAAAATGTATTGTCGATGCTTCAAAAGAGTCTAACTAACCACCTACTGCTGTCACATGGACTATAATGATTTTTTTATTACCTTTCTGGACATGGACAGTATACAGTACATACATTTTCAATGGAGGAACAGAAAGCTCTCAGACTAAATATAAAATATCTTAAACTGTGTTCCGAAAATTACGGGTGTGGAACGAGTCATTAATGACAGAATTTTTGGGTGAACTAACCCTTTAAGTAGGCTACTTACAGTACTTATGTTCTTATGATCTTCTTGGCTATCCAATGCACTGAAAAGTGTTTTCAAACCCATTAGTATGTGATGGGTTTCAGACCAACACTTATTGCCTGTTCTTTTTATACCTAGTATAATATCTACTCGTGCTATAAATAAAATATTATTATTTGTAATAATTATGTCCAGCACATCAGTTAGAGGTGGATTACAACTGATAATGTGACACATTGGTTTGTGAAACCAGAAAGAAAAACACTTGGATAGAAAGTATAGTCAAATGTTACCGTCTTTTTAATGATACAAAATGTTATGCAGACAAATCAGTAGCCCTACCTGTATGTTTTGTCTTTTGTCTGCAGATGAAGTCATGTTATGGTTCTGGTGGTTGATCAAAGCACACTGCATACATATCAGCTGCTGATCTTTGCAACAGTACAACTCCAGTAGTTTATCGTGTTGAGAGCAGATCTGGTCCAGTAGATGTGGTGAAGCATTGACCAGTTTATGCCGCTTTAATGCAGGAGATGTATAATGAGTTTGGATGTGAGATTCACAGTAAGAAGCCAAACACGCCAGACAAGACTTGATCGCTTTTAGTTTGATCTCTGTGCAGATATCACACTCCACATCCCCAGACACAGAAAAACTGATAACAGGAGAGGCTGTTCCTGATTCTGGTGTTTCTCTCTTCATTCTCTCTACAACTTCAGCCAGCACCGTGCTTCTGCTGAGAGGTGGTCTTTGGGTGAATGTCTGCCTGCACTGGGGGCAGCTGTAAACTCCCTTCGATTCGCCTTGATCCCAGCACTCATTAAGACAGTTCATACAGAAACTGTGCCCACAAGATGTAGTTACTGGGTTGTTCAGAAGATGAAGACAGATCGGACAGTTTAAGGGATTTTGATCATCAGATGATTCTGCCATTTTGCTGCTATGAAAATAGTAGAAAAGCAGTAAGTGATGTTACTGGAAAATATTAAGTCACGTAACCCAAAACGACATTTTTAGTCAAATGTCACTAGACAGCTTACAAAAATAAACAAAACTATTTCAATATAGAAATAAAATTTGTGGTTTACTCAATATTGCTATTATAATAGAAGCTAAATATATTTGCTATCAGTCCCTCGATGTGCACTCATTAATTTTGCAATGAATTCAGGCACTAAGAGCATTTGGCTAACTGGTGTACAAGAATTAATATTTTAGGCCAATATTCATTTCTTATGGGCTTTTTAATTAGGTAAAATTAATGAGTGCACCTTTAAATTATTTACCACCAACAACAAAAAACAACAAAATCAGCGTTTTGCTTAAACAATTATTTGGCTAAAACAAAATAATAAAGTTAATTTAGTTAAAAAAATGATGATGATTAATTTATCTTCAGACTAACTTACATTTAAAATCAAAACCACCTCATCTCACTTTCTCCCGTTTCTCTAACATGGCATCGAGAGGGCACCACACACCTCATGTTTACTCGCCCAATCATAAACATTTACCTGATCACTTGAACTTCCAGTCAACTTAGGTTCCATACGTTCGCTTTCATTAAAAGTATCTCTCTCGTTCACAGGAACTTCTGTATTCACAAGTTACAACGATCATTTAGGGAGAGAAGCGACAGTAGGCTATCAGCTGAAGGAAGAAGTGCCAAAGGCATTTCCTTTTTGAAATTTTGAATCGAGTACGTCATCTTCCATGTGACACTGGCTAAATCCCAGCGTAACCGTAAATACATACATTTAAATTGGTTTTAATTCGTTTTAAATGAGTAATACTGATATTTTAATTAGAAAAAAAAGAATAATAGATTTATATACGTAAATCAGGAATTATTAGAATAGTGGCAACCGTGGAAGTTATTTATAAATAACTTATAAACGTTAGCAGCGTAGTTGCGTATTCAGCCCGATTATCATGATTTAAATTTCCGTCACTACCCATAATTCACTTAAATAAATAAAGATAAAGATAAATATTCTGCGAATATACCGAAATATTAAATACACTTGGCGAATAACTCACTCAAGATCAGTTTTTCTTTTTCTTTTTTTCTAAAAAGAGAAAACCCTTTATATTATATTTTATTTAATACATTCGTAATTAATAATATTTCATGTAAAGTCTATGCTGAACAACATGTCCTCTACCTATAACAACAGGTATAAAGGAGCAATCCCAAACCCCTTTTGAATTCCTAATGCAGAATGAGAACGAGTTCGAAATTATAGTGTTTTGGTGGAAAGGTTACTTAAAGATTTGTTTGCCCTTATGTTTTGTTGACAGGAACTATCAACTGACCAGAGAGTGTGCGTCTGTCTTTAACACTATATTCTATTAGATACATTTCTAAGCAGCCTGGCAAAAATCCTCTCATTAGCGAAATCAATCAATATTCTCTTTCCCTCAGCTCATTTTCTCACCTTTCTCACGATCTTGGGAAATCCTGTCTCTCCCACACACTTCAACAGATTAACCCACAATCTCTCCCATCAGGCCCGATCTCTGATCAGCACTGTTTTCTCATGTGTGATATCGAAAGGTCAGAGTTCCAGAGCAGTGAAAAAGAGATAATGATAATGATAAAGACAGAAGTGTGAAGAGGTGAGTTGACCATGTTCATTTCACTTGGGGTCTGTGTAAATATAGATCAAAGCTCCAGACATATTTCCTCCCTAAGGATGCAGAACCATCATATAGCCTACCATTAGGATCACAGGGCAGGCTAAATATTTAAATACACTGTGAAATGTATCGTCTCTGTCTCTGACATGTAAAAGAATGGAAAGTGTATAACAAAACACTTTTTCTTTGTTGTTGTTGCAGAGCTCCTTACCTCTCAGAGATTTTACTAGCCTGTAAGGCAAGACCAAAGACCTCCACGTTATACCCATTTATACAGATGGCCCTAAGAACTTAAACTCCCAGCAGCCCTTGCCCAGCAGAGGAAGGTCTCATCCAGGGGGATCTTACAGTTAGTTACTACTGCTCATGTTTCTATGCCAACCAAAACGCAACAGCCTTGAGCACATGAACCTAAAAAAACAGATGCTCAACTCTTTCATTGCCTTATTCCCAGAATGTTTTACCCACTGGCAGTAAAGATAGCCTGTCTTAGGTCATAGTGTCGAAGGACAGCAAGTAGACAAAAATATAATAAAAATACACAGCGATCACACTGGAAAATAAAGACAGAAGACTTAGTCTATTATGATTACTCTTTATTTCTTTGACCATAAATACTATTAGGTTTACTGAACACTACTTTCAGTCTGTTATATTGTCACCATTGTTGCTGCAAGACCAAACCAATCTGTTCCATAAGACACTGGCTTTAATGGACTACAGCAGGGGTGGGGAACGTTGATCCTGGAGGACCACTCTCTTGCAGGGTTTAGCTCCAACCCTAATCACACACACCTGAAGCGAATCAAGGTCTTCAGGATTACTAAAGTTACAGGAAGGTGAGTGTTTTTTACAGGGTTGGAGCTAAACTCTGCAAGAGAGTGGCCCTCCAGGATCAACGTTTCCCAACCCTGGACTACAAAGCAAGTCCTGAGGAAGATTTTTATAATAGGCTACAAGCAAGAGTTCACAAAGACTTTAACTTTATCGACTGTAAATGCAAATTCTGATGTTTGGGTCAGTGGTTTAATCAGAACAATTTGAAATCACAGTCCAATATGTTTCTTTTTTTTGCATTTTCTAACATTTCAAGATGGTTATCCTGTTAATAAACCGGATCATCTGTACTTATTAACTGTACTTATTACTGTAATTAAGCTCAAAATCTAAGTGGCTTGGGTTTGCATCAGTAATATCTGCTGTGTCTTGTGGCATGACTGACAGAATAAACCCCTCAAATACATTTCTAACAGAACAAATTACTCCTCTTATATTTTACTCATCTTTGAGTCTGGGAGAGAACTAAAGTATAAATAAAGTAAAACATTTCTCAAAGAGCACCATTTTTTTTCTTCCTAATGAGTATACAGATATGAGTATTACTATTAAAACTATCCTATTTTCTTCCTCATAAACAAACCAATATTAAACTGTCAATCCATTTTGAAACAATCCAACATGGTAAACATCTCATTTATCAAAACAAATATATATATATATTGCATTTTGTAAATATTTAACAGTAATAAGATCAAACCAATGACATTTTAACAGCATTTATCTGGAATTAATTTTTCAAGTACTCATCTCCATAAACCTGAAATCAAAAATAATTATATTCTCATCAAAAGTAGCTTTTAAACATTATTCTTAAGTTTAAAAAAAACTTTAACTAGCCCCAAATTGAAAATCCATCGGACCAGAGGGTAATTTAATAATACAAATTATAAAAAGGCACTAGGAAACCAGCCAAAAGTAGCGGAGCAAAATTTAACACTGTCACTAATCAGATTTTACACCCGTAATCCACTCTGAATACTGAACACATAAAGCTACATCTGGTTTAAAGAATAACACTTTGGCTCTAAAAATTATTATACTATTCCAGGCCTGTATACTGCATTTGTAAAAGGCACGTGTACATACACACGTTTGTCCACACAGAGGCCTGAGCCTCGTGCAGGCTAATCGCTTTAGATGTGCAAGATCATATGTCATCATTAGCCTAAAACACACAGTAATGTAGTTAGCTGAGAGAGAGAGAGAGAGAGAGAGAGAGAAAGAATCATCTCTCCCAGTCACCATACACACATCCATTTACTCTCATATTCCTGATAGTGAGAGTTTAAATGGTGTTTAAGTTACTTAGTGCACATGAGCTCAGAACATGCACCTATTGAAAGGCAGAGACACAAGAAGGTGGGGTCTTTGTTCTTGTTTAGCTGTAGTTCTCCTCTGTTGTGTGTAAATTTCACTGTCTTTCTTCATCTTGCAAACACAAACACGAACACCAGGAGTAGTGATATGGAGGTTGTGAGTTTTGGGGTTAAAATAAGCAGCAGGCTAAGTGTTAGTGTGTCCTCTCCACTGGTGTTCCCACATGCACCCTGGATTCAGAAGCCATCATCATCATCTAATTCATAGCCATAATCTGTAGACAGGAATGCAGAAAGGTTATAAATACTAAAATCATGCAAAGAGCAAAAATGTCAAAAGGAGCCAATATGTATAAATAGTTTCTTAAATATTCATGACATAACTTTTTTTTTAATAAACATTTGCTAATGATCTTTTAAGCACATAAAATAGGTTAAAGGAACACTCCACCGTTTTTAGAAATCGGGCTTATTCAACATGTTTCCTACATTTAGAAATGTGGGCAAATGCATTTTTGTCTCAGTGCATGCATTGTTTTAGTTTGGCAGGGTCACCGCTAGTTTAGCTTAGCATAATGAATGGAATCCTATGTTGCCAGCTAGCATGTCCCAAAATAAAAGTGATCCAAACTCTCATGCATTGTTTTAGTTTGGCAGGGTCACCGCTAGCTTAGCTTAGCATAATGAATGGAATCTTATGTTGCCAGCTAGCATGTCCCAAAATAAAAGTGATCCAAACTCTCTGTGCCAAAGTAGCAGTGCTTAGCCTGTGCTTCCCCATAATCCAAAAGTCCAAAGTTAATATCTGCCTAGGAAGTCTTAATCTGCATCGCTATTTGTACTCGTTGTGAATACACAGCCCACAAGAAGTAATTAGGTGGCTTTTAAAAAAAATTTTTTATCACTTTTACTCGGGATATGCTAGCTAGCAACATAGGATTCCATTCATTATGCTAAGCTAAGCTAGCAGCGACCCTGCCAAACTAATTCAACATATTAATACAAACTATAACAGTATATAAATAATAATGAAGTGACACGGCTCTAAATTAATAAGTCTTTGCAAAAAGTTAAATATTTATCCTATAGGTCAAGGACTTTTTTGCATCACGTACCAGTGCTGCCCATTAACTGCACGGCACTGACACAGTGTTCGTCCTCCTCATCCTCATCTTCTTCATCTGCATGTTCTTCATATGCCACCGGTCCGCTCTCTACAACAATAGTATTCTGGGTTGGGGCAGAAGGAGTGGCCACTGGAGCACCAGACCCTTTCTGGAGAAAAAGTCAACATAAAATGGTATTCACAGCTCCTTTTGCATCAGTCATCATATTCCCAAGTGAAACGAAATGTTCAAGTAGGGGGAAAATGTGAGGTGGAAATGATTGAAAATTCAGAATAATTCTGATATGTTTCCTCTTTGGAATAATAACAAGCTTCGATGAATTGTGCACAATAAGATAAAGGTATTATAATGATCCATTAATATAAGAATCACACTTATCTTTATAAGTTAGCTTCAGAGTTAACAGATAACCTTGTTAGTGAATTTATTAACCGTTTCTTTTCCTGAGGGACAAAAGAAAAGCCGTCAATCACAAAGCTTCATTTCCTGTTGCCAAGTGATGGCAAGAGGTTGCTTAGGTACCTGAGTATTAACCCCCGGAGGTAGTATTTTTGCACTGGGTTCAAAAGAGGGAGGCGATTATGTATTCACACTCACACACATACTCTCGCAGAAGTTTAGAAGTAGTAGAGAGAAGACCATAGACTTTCATGAGACAGACAGACTGACTTAATAACAGAGAAAAACAAGACAGAGGAGAAAAGATCAAGGTCCCTGACATACAGAAAGATGAAGCCTCATGGATGACACAGCTGGAGGGAGTGACAGACCCACTGAAGAGCTCCAGCGGTCTACGGGCCAGAACGACAGCGAGGGATCAGTAGGAGACGAGAGAAAAGAGCATGTGTCATCAAGGCCTCCTCAGAGTCCAGACGTCAGTGGCCCACTTTCTGAGGCAGTACATTAGCTTATGATACCCCAACTCAAACTGGAGTATCGGCGCAGACTGCAGATCTAGGAGCAGCTCAGAGGATCAAAAAAAATTCTCTTAATTTAGACATGAAAAGGAAGAACTCGTTTCTAGGTCAACTTAATGCAGTTTTCCTGCACCGGGGATAAACTAACTGAAGCTCTGGCCCAGAGGCCATTTGAGGGTTAAGGGAAATTTGTTTAATATATCCAGAGACCTTCCAAGGATGTGCTAGTATGACGAACCGTGATTTGAATTCACTTACCTGATCGAGGGCCAGCTTCTTAGAGGGTTGTGCACACACCAGGGGCTGTAACCTTAGAGACAGAAAGATAAGAGTGAAAAAGACAGACAAGATCATTAAGAGAACATGGCATATTTCTCAATAAAAGCTGCTCAGATGATGTTTTTTTTGGAGGGGTGGGGGGTGTGTGTATGGGGGGCACAAGGTTAAAAATTACAGTACATACTATACAATCCAATAAATTCAATATTTACCTCATCTGTTCTTTTCAATTCACTATGCTGCTTAAAAGTCACTGACTTATTATAATGCAAATCTTGACACATTATTTAAATGAATTCCCTAGATGTACGCAATTTAAATTCTATCAACCCAGATAAGCACAAGTTTACAGACCCACAGGGAACCCCCACTTTATAATGAAATACCACTGTATATTCGGTAAAAATGGATTCACTATATTTTTCAGAAACTAAATGCATAAAAAAAATCTAGCACATTTTCATAGGTGGTGCTAGACATGGACAAGTCCTGTCTTGAATTACCTCAAATCTCTCACTGTAAAATTCCCAGAGGAATAAACATGGCAGCTCAAGTGACAACAGAAGGAGGGAGATCGAAAGACAGACAGAGAGCAAGAGAGAGGAGAGGGGGGGGTGGGGGCAGGACAAGCACAGAAGAATCCAGAGGCGCAGCTCAGTATTTGCAAGTCAACATGCAGCGGCACAGTTCGAATAATGAGTTTACTCATTATTCCAAAGAGTGTAAGATATGTAAATGAGGTATGGATATGATGCACTAAACCTGCAGCCTAAATAAACGCTAATCAGAATCATATGATTCTCCTGATGATACATCTGAATATGCAGAAGAGATTCATTTGTCATGGGAGCAGTTCTCTTTATTTAACCACAAGGCATCCCAAATCTACTCAAACTCGCATCTTAAACTCAACTCAAATACAAAAATCCCTCGTAAACAAACAGACTAAGAGAATGATCGAAAGAAAGGAGGATAAAATGAAAGGAGGATTGATAGAAGAATATAACCATTGCCGGTCCTCCCTATTCGCAAACCACCAGGGGGCCCCCTTGCTCTCAAAGATTATTTAAGTAGCATATCACTATATAATGTTAAAAAAATTTTATAACATGCAAATATAAATGCGGATTTAACTTTAGCGTAGTCATGTTTAACTTTCTTTTTTTCTAATTCATGATTTACATTTATTTAACTGTTTTGGACATCATGCAGTGCACCAAATAATGACATATACGTTTTGTGTGCCTAAAAAGTGAAGCCAAAACCTTAAAAAAAAGAAAAAAAAGAAATCACCCACAGGAGGCTAGGTCCTGTAGAGGTCATAAATCCCACCCCTCCATATAATGAAAGGGGACACGAGAAAGCAAACAAACAAACAAACAAATAAACAAACAAACAAAACTCCAGTCCAGATCTCCAGGTTCAATATTAGTTAACTGTGTTTCGTTAAATTTGCCCCATGAAAAAATTTAATTGTTTGTTTGTTTCAATATACACCGATCAGGCATAACATTATGACAGGTGAAGTGAATACCACTGATTATCTCTTCATCACGGCACCTGTTAGTGGGTGGGATATATTAGGCAGCAAGTGGACATTTTGTCCTCAGAGTTGATGTGTTAGAAGTAGGAAAAATGGGCAAGAGTAAGGATTTGAGCGAGTTTGAGGCCAAATTGAGATGGCTGGATGATTAGGTCAGAGCATTTCCAAAACTGCAGCTCTTGTGGGGTGTTCCCGGTCTGCAGTGGTAAGTATCCAAAGGGATTCACGGAAGGAACAGTTGTGAACCCGCAACGGTCATGGTGGGTGGCCAAGGTTCATTGATGCACACGGGGAGCGGAAGCTGGCCAGTGTGGTCCCATCAAACTGACGAGATACTGTAGCTCAAATTGCTGAAGTTAATGCTGGTTCTGATAGAAAGGTGTCAGAATACACAGTGCATCGCAGTTTGTTGCGTATGGGGCTGCATAGCCGCAGACCAGTCAGGGAGGCCTCATACTGACCCCTGTCCACCGCCGAAAATGGCAACAGTGGGCACGTGAGCATCAGAAATGGACCACGGCGCAATGGAAGAAGGTGGCCTGGTCTGATGAATCACGTTTTTTTACATCACGTGGATGGCCGGGTGCATGTGCGTGTCGCTTACCTGGGGAGCACATGGCACCAGGATGCACTATGGGAAGAAGGCAAGCCAGCAGAGGCAGTGTGATGCTTTGGCCAATGTTCTGCTGGGAAACATTGGGTCCTGCCATCCACGTGGATGCTACTTTGATGCGTACCACCTACCTATGCATTGTTGCAGACCATGTACTCCACTTCATGGAAACGGTATTCCTTGGTGGCTGTGGCCTCTTTCAGCAGGATAATGCGCCCTGCCACAAAGCAAAAATGGTTCAGGAATGGTTTGAGGAGCATGAGTTGTTGACATGCCTCGATGGGTCAGGGCTGTTTTTTGGTAGCAACACAGTATTAGGAAGGTGGTCATAATGTTAACATTAATAATCAAAATGTTAACACATTCCTGTTCAGTCACGCAAGCTCCTGTGACTCATGTCAAATATTTTAGAAACAATGGCCATTAATCTTAAGTTAAGCAAATTAGTGATGCATTTACATACGTTTGCTTAAGCTTTATTGGGTTAACTATTTTCAAGACGTAATTTACTAACAAAACAAAGCATGAAAAATAATTTCAGCTGTGTGTTATAATTTTTCTGACAGATAGATGGTGTCAGAGCAATACTTCATTAAAGCATTTATTTAGCGGTCAACAAAATGTTTTATTTAATATTAACTGTTCTTACTGGCAGTTTTGCCTAGGGTCCCCAGAAGTGTAGGACCAGCAACAGATATAAAGAAAGAACATTAGAATCAAGTAACACATGCGCGCATGGTTGACAGTCCTTCACGACCCAGCATGCAAGTGTCCTATTGATGGCTACAGTGCATTCTGGGATGGGGGAACGGTGCGGTACTTGGCATAAAAACAAGCTGTCAGAGCCAAAACACAGTGACAACATTCTATTCCTGAGAAACAGTCTGTTCCACACACACACACACAGATTCACATTTACGTCAAGGGCTGATAAATTGTTCACACCACTGAGTGGGTCAATTATTTAAACACATAGCACAACAATAATGATCAGAGGTGGGAATCAGGGCCCTGGTGATGCACTATATTGATTTCTTTATGTGACAGTTATTCAAAAAAAGTATATTCAAAACTGATTCATTGTGATGCTTTTCAAAATCATAATTAACCCGATTAAAAGGATTTTATTTTGAACAGAAATATCAATGTTCTTTCAAAACTAGTTCTTATTTAGTTTAAGAAATTTCATTATGTTCTTTCAAAACTAGTTCTTATTTAAGAAATTTCATTACAGTATTGTGATACTAAATACAAATTTTATATCTATTTTTTCCTCTTACCATTAGAAATGTGTGTATGACCTCATTACAGTCTTTGGTTTGTGGTTGCGATGACTTGATTGCTTTTTCACAGATCACTTTAACATTTTAAACTGTTCAGCATTTACTCTGACCTTCTGCATCACCCCTTCGTTT
This sequence comes from Gobiocypris rarus, assembly GCA_023029165.1. NCBI lineage: Eukaryota > Metazoa > Chordata > Actinopteri > Cypriniformes > Gobionidae > Gobiocypris > Gobiocypris rarus. The sequence continues at coordinate 19,110,311 of CM040927.1, forward strand.
CATGGGCTGCTCTCAGCGTATGACTAAATGGCTGATGTCAACAGAGGCCTTTATTTTATTGAGCTGAAAGAGTATGACACCAGGCTGACACTATTACCACTGAGTGCTTGAAGGCATGAGCAAACATTGCCTAAGAACTCGGTCTCTTCATCTCAGAAGCACGTTTTGGTCCCGGGCAGAGATAAGGCTTTCACTTTTCCTTGAGGATGACGAACTTCCTCTCGTTTTTGGGTCAATTCAGCCTTGAGAAAAACTCTACTTTCTTTGATCTCGCAGACAGCTCACCTCTCTGTCTCTCTCTCTCTCTGGAGATGCAGGTTTTCTGCAAGTAAGCTGATTAAGAAAGAAACTCTGAGCCGACAGCAGAAGGAACCTCAGAGGAAAAGAGATGGAAGCGAGAGAAAGATGGAAACAAAAAAAACTGGGGAAGAGAGTCTATAACAGCTGTCTGAGAGAGCGAGAGGAGGAGACTGTTTAATTACCAGATGTGTGATGGTGTGAGATGGCGATTTCTGGCACTCCAGGTGTGAATGTCTAACATAAGATGGTCTCGTTTATGGTTACGGAGGAAGTGTTGGAAGAACAAAAGACCACAAAAACGAGCGCAATCCATCTCAGATTCTCACAAAGCCCTACCTCCAACTATAATGAAAACCTTGTCTCTCACAAACACACACACACCTTTTATAATCTCCATGGCTCTATATAAATGTTGAGCTGCGCGTATCTTGGGAGGACAAGAAAATGACCAGAAGGAGGGAGGAGAGCCAGGAAGAGGGGGTTAAAACAGCAGGGGGCAATTATACAAGCTATTTCTGGATGAGAGAGTGAGAGAATGTGAGAGATTGTGAGAGACTTATTAAATTTAAGGTTCAGTAGAATGGACGGATGAACAGACCAACAGATGGGTAGATGTTCAGGTAATTGCGAGAATGTCGGGAATATGCTGTAAAAATACAGCAGAGAAGCAGAAAAGGGAGGTTGCGTGTCTGTGTGCGCTGCGTATCACGGTACACAATACCTCAGTGTGCAACACAGGGTGGGAGTGAACGGAATACAATGGCTTTACTGTCAGCGGAAAATCTCACACACACACACTGAATAGCACTAATTTGTGTTTCTGTGATAAATTCAGGGTCAGCTGAAATAGGACTGGAAACCTCACACAGGAGCCTGAAAAAAGTTAGGGCTGGGCGATATATTGAATATTCACAGCATACATACAATAATTTAGCTGGTGATATAAAATTAGCAACATTGAAAATCGAATTGATTTTAATAAGCTTATGAATTAAGCCTTTTTTTACCTATATTGCCATGCCATAAAATGAGTCTACAAGTAACAGAGAGAGAAAAAAACAGAAAAAAGAGAAGGTCATCTCTGAGCGGTAAAAGGCAAGTCACTGAATAATACAGACACCTCCATTCAGGTAGACTCCATTCAGTAAACAGACTGCAGGCTGTTATGAGTAAGAAGAGGGAAAAGTTGGAAGAGAGACAGTGGCATGGTAACAGTGTAATGGCTTTTAAAAGAATGTTCAGATTGCTCACCTTTCCATTCAGAAAAAAAGCAAACATAAAAGCTACTTTCAGAATGAATGATTCAGAAGATCTATCCTGTTCACTTCAAGAATTCAATCAATGAGAAAAACACCACACACAGAGGAAAATGGCCACTCAAAGAGAGAGAGAGAGAGAGAGAGAGAGTTGCTCAATGTTCCATGATAGTGTGTCAAGACAAACTGTTGGAGCATGTGTGTGTAGGGCTACCAAGAGCATCTCCTTAAATATCAATGAATAAGAATATCCATGACTAATGACAACCTAGAAGACTAGCAACATATGAGTGGAAATGAGTACACGGTAGTAGCGCACACACACATATTCTCCAAAAAGGAGGGTACTAGGGAGTGGGCCACAATGGGGCCTCACTTTAAACATGTGCTCTAAACTTTAATGTGTTCCATACCAGTATTTAGAGACTAAATATAGAGCAGAAGGAGGCTATTCTGACTGACCATATGCATGGGACTTTCTCTCACACACACACACACACACACACACACAGTTAATTTAGCATAGACTTGGCTATTCTTAACAGACCTGCCCTGTGCTTAAGGGCACAAAAGGGTAAAGGACATAAAGAGAAACAAACATAAGGTCCTTTCACACTTGCAGCTCTAGAGATTTTTCCATCCGAGGGTCACACATGAGTGAGACCCCAATTAGCTTTTTCTCTGAGACTATTAATTCTGCATTTTAAAAAATGTAAACATGGGAATTTAAAGGTTTGATGATGATTTGAGTACATCTAAATGATTATGCCATTATAAAAAGTTCTGTGAAGTACATAATTAACGATAAATCCATGGGACTTGAATATGTACCGTGCTACCAAATTACTAAACTGTTCATACACCACAGTATTGACATAGTGCTTTAAAGGGGTCATGAACTGGCTTTTTAATTTTTTTATACTGTTGTCTGAGGTCAACATATAACATTCACATGGTTTTTACATTCAAAAACATCATAATGAATAAGTAATGGACTATTTTCTACCCTGGTTTTCAGCCTCTCTCCTGGAACGCTCCGTTTTTATGGACGTGCTTCACTGAAGACTTGGAAGTAAATGCCCATGGCTAGGACTGGATAAGATTTGCATAATATAATGAGTTTCGGCTCCCCTGTGAGTACACGTGAGGAATTGTTTTGAAAGTGTGTGGGAAAACGGCAACCAGAATGATTTGCCCACAGGGCTCGCAATATGTCTTTATCAAACAAACACAATGATTTCTCTCTCATCCAACCGCAATTCATTGGAATGTTATTTTTTTTTACTTGGCAGCATCACTAACACACACACACACACACACACACACAGGCTGAACGATTAACTGCATTTGCGATAATTTTGCAATATGATAAAACATGATTTTTTTTAACAGCAAAGGCTGTGATTACACTCTAGTCATGTGGCACGTGAGAGTAAAGCAGTCTGCAGAAGAAGCATCAACTTTGCATGTTACACATACAGGCCTGGCCTAAAGAAAAGAACAGTTTGTGTTTAATCAATCTAATATGGTGTTGGTCATACTATATATAGGGGAGGGAGAAAAGATTCTCTCTCCAATGATTCTGGACCAGTTCTGAGTTTAGATTTTAACTGCAGGTGCGCAATGGCGCTGCGTGTTTTAGAAACAACCGTTATTCTGATTGCTTCCATTTCCTCACACACACACCATAAAATAATATTTCATAACGTTCAGGAACGGTTGAAGCAAATCACAATGACATTCGCTGGCTTCATTGCACAGGATATGAGCTGTGAGAAACTTTGCTTGACGTTACTCTTACAGAGTGTGTTCTCGCCCACCGGTACAAATGCTCTACGAAGGCTTCATTTATGTCGTTTGGAATGCAGTGTGCTTGTATATTAAAAATAGTGCACTCACTGACAGAAGGCTTTCAGTTTCAAATGCTCGCGCCACGCTTTGTGGAGACTGCTTGCGGCTGTGCACGTCTCAAAATGTAATTATAAATTACTTATAATTACATATATAATTAAAAATAAATGTTATGTTTTATTAATAAGATTAATTAATAAGTTCAAGAATTTAATTTATTGTTTGTCTTTGTTGAATAATACAGAAGATAAAGAGCTTAAAAATTAATTGCATATTAAATCGCAATCGAGAATTTATTTTAATAAAATATATATATCGCAATTCGATTTTCAAAAATCGTTCAGCCCTAACACACACACGCCTCACTGCAGAGTCAGACAAATCAGCATGATCAAAACTTCAGCGATTGTATTTTTCCTTCAAATATCAGGTCAAGAGAGTGAACAACGCACATCAAGAAAGGAATGTTATTTCACTATTTAAGATAGCCCCTCAGCAGGTCGGTGATATGTTTTGGTAGCTCGTCTGGAAAACACAGCCCCGGGACGCAAGCCCTGGTCCATACATGTCAGAGTCTGATCCCGAATCGCAGCACAATGAACCAACAACACCTCAAAGGATTCTCCAGCCTGTGACAGCATGCTAAGTTATGTTCAGTTAGGCACGTACATAATCAATAGATATCAAATGATCTGTAACAATGCAATACTAATCACACATAAAAAAAAAATTACTCGCATAATTGTGAGCGTTTGCGGAGCCAGAGGTCAATAAAAGCTTTTCTTTGACTAACAAGGAAGTTTTCAGCTCTGAAACTTACAGGATATTCTTGTATTTTCTGCGTATATTTATTAAAAAGCGTCTGCTAAATGACTAAATGTAAATGTAATAACTCCTTTAAGGTACTTAAAGGTACTTAAAAACTCCACATTATTAATCTCATCACCAAAATTACCTTTTGAGACCGGAAAATACTATTTGTAGGTATAGCAAGATACTATAAGTAAGAATAACCAGAAAGTCATGTGATCTGGGAAATGCTTGACTAATGCAGGATGGAATTTTATTAGACTGCTTTGTATTTTTGCTAAAGGAAAATTCTTATTTTACATCATCTTAAATACATTTCAGTGGTTTAAGAAAAGGAGGCAGACTCTGTGTAGCAGATGCACCTTGTTTGAACATGGTAAAATGTTTGTGTGAATAGAAAGATATAGAGTAAGAAAATATAGCAGAGGTCATGATACAGTTACAGTAATGTACCCTGCTATTGTGTAACCGTAGGTCTATAGTTAGCATAGAAGAGAATAAGAGCTTGAGGTGGTTACAGGAAAGAGTCCAAAAAAAGGGTGTGGGCAGACAAACAAAAATCAGGGTGAATCAATAGGAGTGGATCTGTTTTAAAACTGTTAAGGATCATAATTGATTTTAATTTACAACTATGCAGAGTATTTTTTGAACCAATATGGTTTTTCTGGGGGCGGGGCAACCTTGGTCCACACGAAAAATAGAAACCAAATCAATGTCCAGTCATTCATTGCAGTTGGCATAAAATGTTTTTTAAATGAAAGATTTTTTCTCATCATGCTTGGATAGGATATGGTCTTAGACTATGATGGTGGGAATTTTCAAGGACAGACGGTGAGCTTAGAGGATTTTCTATAGCAGAATGTGTGATTTAAGGTGTGTGGGCAAAAATAAATCCAAAAAAAAAAAACTAGGGAGGGAGGAAAAACAGAAATAAAACCAAGACATAAGAAACCTCTCTCCTACAAGTCCATACCTCTTGCCAAAACTGCTGATAGTTTTGCCAATGTTGGGTGAAGTCAGTTGGGGTTTCCGTTGGCGGGCCACGGGGGTTCTTTTGGCTCCAGTGGAAGCTTCTTCAGGCTGGCGAGTGGGACTTTTTGGGCTGGATTTGTTTAAGTCTTTCAGGACATCATAGTTTATTTTAGTGGAAATGCGTTTCTGCTCTAACATCTTTTCAATGGCTTCATCTGCAGTGCTGGCATTGATGGGCTCACGCCTCCGTGCTGACTTTTTTCTAGGCTGTGAGATGACACACAAAAATTAGGAGGTAAACGCATACATTTGGGACCCTCACAGCTATAACTTGCATTCATGAATTGCTTTGTTACCTTCCGCTCTATATATGTACCCTCCTCCTTTTCCTTTGCTATTCTTTCTTCCTTTTCTGAAAAAACAAACAAACACAGTTATAAAAAAATAAAAAAAGAGTTCCAATTTAATCTGTCACGGGTAAAATTAACAAACTGGACAGTTCAATCTTCTCCACCTTTCTGTTCTTTGAGGTAGTCTGCATTTTGAAGCATCCACAGTTCAGTCTTCACCTTAACTTCCTTCTCATTCAGAATATACTAATAGAAAAAAAGATTAAAAAACAAAACATTATATAATCCCTCAGATCATGATGGACAAGTAAACCATTTCTTTCCACTCTGTTCTAATGCAATTCCATTATTCATTTTTGGATGTGAAATCCCTTCTCAGATTTCAGCTTTATAGAACCAAATTATAAATGACCATGTGGTTACCATAGTGAGGTCAAAACTTACCCGATCGATCTCGTCCTCATCAATACCGCTCAGGTCTAGCTCACCGTTTTCTGCCTCCTCATCTGATGGGAGAAAAACAAACAAACAATGTTCCTGAATATAGGCTATTTTATTGATAGACATCAGAACATCATAAGTCTTAATACATTTGTATAAAAATCACATAAAATAAGAATTTCAAAATAAAACATAAATAAAAAACTGTGTTGTGAATCTATTTCAGACTGCTTTGGAAAAGAGAAAAGTGTCGCCTGGTGTTTACTCCGCATAATTAAAGTGTATTTAATGTTTCAATTTCCTAAGGAGAAACAGATGCTGCCATTCATCAGAGAACATTTCTCTGAGCCAGTTGTTAAATTAGTTAAGTGGCGATGCATAGAATATCCCCATTGCAGTCCAACCCAAAACCTTCACATAAAATGTCCCTCAGCAAGATCACATGGCAAAACATACTCAAAAATATGTGCGTGTTTCTCTGTGGTTTCTGCCCTGTAGCAAATCTTACAAGAAAATCCACTGGGGCTACTGGGATCATTAAACCAGTGGCTCTACAGTAGCAACTTCCAGGGTTATTCCCTCTCTGTCTTCCATCTTTTTCCTCTTTTCCAGGCCCAGTTCCTCCCTTCCCCCAGTCTTACTCTTTTCTTTCTGCCTGGAGATTGTTGGCAACGCTTCAGAAGTTTGCTTTATAGAGCATCCCTCTCTCTCTGTGTGTTGTAATGAAGATGGGGGGTTAGGAGAAAAACAGAGAGGGAAATTCTGGTTCTCTCGCCTCTGAGCGAGGGGGTCCACAATGCCAGTCGATCCCATGAGTCAAGAAACCTGACCTCCTCTCGCGGCTCACATCTGAACACGCACAGACTAAACAAACTGCACAACCAATGCATGCGCGCACACACACACACACACAGACACACAGACACACACACAGTCCTCCAACACCACACATTAAAACATACTGTGCTATGAGTCACATGTGTGTGATGTGGTGAGAGCGTGAATAGCAGAGATTAGTTACAACAGGCAAAATAAAACCACATAAGAGAGAGACTACCAGGTGCAGCTGGATCCAAGATGATGAATAAAGAGGAGAAGCCAAACTGCAGTAAAACAAGCAGTGCAGTCTGTCTTTCCCATTAGGCCTAACTTTGTGTTCATGTTCAAATGTTTTTAGTTTTTTTTTGTACAGCCTGTTTTCATTAACAAACTGTGTGTAGCTCGCCAGGAAGTGTATTTTGACTAAAAATAGCATTTAAATAGCAGCTGCACTACCTTAAGACATATGCATATGCATGAGGGGTCGACATGTCAGTCAGAAAGCACTTAGGGACTGAACACTGTATAAAAAATAAAAAAAAGTTTTTCAGCATCAACTTGGTAATGAAGTATCGCCACTTAAAGGTATAGTTCATCCAAAAATGAAAAATCATTTACTTACACTTATGTTGATCCAAACTTCTTTTTCTGTTTATTATCTTCTGGTTCACAAAATGTAAAAAAAAATATTTTCTTGAATTCAAGCTTCAAAAAAAGAAAAAGTACAATAAATGAAGCCAATATAATACTGTATGTAATATAATATTAATGGCAATATGAAGCTTAATTCAAAGTCGGCATGAAACAGAAATTTGTATGATCTTTTCTTTATTAATGTGATGTATAGCCGAGTGAAATAACTTTTCGAATGAGAAGAAATGTTGGGTTGGACTTGATTTTGTCCAACGGGAATAGATTGGATTGTTGTCGTTTGTTAATTTGGGACATGAATTAAAAAAAAATAATGATGTGCAGAGATAAATTATTTATAATAAACATTGCAATATTACATAAAATAAAGAACTCTCAATTGTAAAGTCAATATTCAATGTTGTAAATACATTTACTGAGTTAACTCTAAAACCTAATCTGTCCAATTTGTAAACTCGCCCAATTGTGAACCAGATCAGCTGATTTAATATATAGATCCAACACAAGCTTTTTTTCTGCACCTGTTCACTGTGTAAAAAAGAAAAAGAAAAAGCATACTCAGACCAGTCTTCCAATTCATTTTGTGTTGCATATAGTACATTAAGTCAATAAACAATAACTTTAATTTCTGAATGAACTGTCCCTTTAACATCACCTGAAAACAACAGAGGCAAAAAAAAACCCTGAGAAGCAGAAAAAAGGAGCCAAGTTCAACCAAATTACAGAGAAGAGAAACAAATGAAAGACTCCACTTAACACTAATCATTCTCCCTCTTCATCTATTCCCCTGTTCTTCAAAAAAGCTTTCTGTCCTGAGGCTACATTTCTGAATGATGTTGTCCACCCAGACATTAGCGTTTCCCTGTGCGTTCTGAAAGAGTTCAAAGGCCCCCCTCGTCTCCAAAGGTTTCACTGACACCAACACCTGTTCAGAGTCAAGCACTATGTCCGACTAAAGACAAATAGATATTTCAAGATACCAGTAGACTGACACCTCCTTTCTTTCTCTCCATGGACAATTCTCACTCGTCAACACAAGCAGGAGCTCATCAAACGTAATCATCTGATAACGTCACTCAAACTGACTGCGGGTCAGGAGAACAAGCACTGAAGCTCAGCGAAAGGAAAAGACGGACAATGGAGATGCAGAGATAAGGAATGAGAGAGGAAGGGGGGGCTCTTCTGGAGGCGAAGAGGGCAGACAGGCCCATTAAAAACTGACCCCTTCTTGCCCCTGTGACTTCCCCAGGGAAACCCCTCGCCCACTCACACACCTGCTACAACTCTCTATATCGCCCAGAGGCTGGAAAGAGAGAATGAAAGAGAGAAAATGTCAAGAGAAAATATATGCATGTACTTTTTCACACTCTACTGTACATCGACAGACCAAAAATGGGGGAGGGTTAGACACATTTTTAAACAATAAAATGTAAATGTAACAGCAAGAGGAAAAGATTTAAACAGACTTTATTCATGAGATCTCTCATTTTCGCTCACATTCAGCTGCCCTTCAGGTGTTAAATCTAGACAGGAAAACAGCCTCACGGGGGTCCGCGCACAGATTTTTCTGTCAGTGCATGTTAACGGTACAGTGAACGTGTCTATCACATGGATCGGGCCTCCCATAGTCATTTGTTGTTTTCCTCTCAACACGTCTGTCAGTCAGTCACACTTTTATGATGTCATATTTCACACAGATAGCAGCGTCTCTGTCAGATGACATCACATCACTGTCAATGCTTGCATTTTATTAGAAGAAAATTAAGCAATAAATGAGTGACAAGGATGAAAACGATAAAGAGAATCAATCAAACAGCAGGAAAAAATAAAGGAACGAAAACATTATGATTCATAAGGGTGACATTGAAAACGATACTAAAACTAGCATAATGTTGATATGACTATAGTTGCACAGCTTTATAAACACATTTTTAAAACTATACACTAATTTTAAGTTGAAAATATGGTTTGGCAAGGTATTTAATATTCATGATACATTTGTGTATATTTAGCTGTAGAAATAAAATTAAGTAACTAAGTAAATTAATGCTTTTTTATTTGATGAGAACATACATACACATTATATATAAATGGGGGATATGTATGTATATATGTAAACACAAGTAGGTCTCTTATGCTCACCAATGCTGCATTTATTTGATCCAAAATACAGTAAAAAAATATATATATTATTCATTTCAAATAGCTGTAGCAAGTAATAGCAAGTAATTCCTGTAATGGCAAAGTTTCAGCATCCTTACTCCAGGCTTTTATGATTTAATATACTGATTTGGTGCTCAAGAAACATTTATTTTTATTATCAATGGTGAAAACAGTTGTGGTGCTTTATATTTTGGTGGAATCCATAAAAAAAAAAATGTCAGGACTCTTTGATGAAAGTTCAAAAGAAAAGCATTTATTTGAGAATAGAAGTCTTTTGTAATTTCACAAATGTATTTAGTGCCACTTTAGATCAACGGGTCCTTGCTGAATAAAATATTAAATCTCATCAAATCATCAAATAGGCACCTCAAACCATGTGACCTGTGACATGACTCTAAACATGTTGTTAATGAACATTGTTATAAAGACTGACAAAGCCACATCTGTGTGTGTTATAAAGGCCTTATGAATGTAAATTACCGTCACTTTTGGCCCATCTGTCCTTTACAAACCCCTAACAGCTGTGTTGAGGAAGCATTCAAAGCGAGCAAGAAGAATAAATGTCACTCACACACTTACTCTGTCTTTCATTCTCCTTTGAAAGGCACCTCTCCTACCCCTTCTCTTTCTCTCTAGCTCCGCCTACTCTTTCCTAGTGTAAATGAAGTCTGAAGATTCAGGGAGATTCTAAAGGATGGGAAGTTGAGGAAAGACTTTTCTGCTGCAGATAAACAGTGAATAGTAACATTATGCAAAGAGAATGGAAACTAGGGTGAACAAATAAACTTAATATACTGACTGATCAATAAACAAAAGGAAAAATAGAAACAGAAATATAAATCACAGGAAACCTGGGGGTGCTGCTGGTATCTCCTGCTGTGGTCAGAGAGGACAGTGAGTGACCATCTGGAGACTCAAACTCACTGCTGCATTGTTAAGATCACAGGCCCTCCACCCCCTCAGAGAATTACACTGCATTACACAGCAGCACCAGACCTAATTGGGCTTGAATAGTTAAAAAGTGACATATATTTGCAGGCAAACAGTCATTTTTGCCTTAAGTGAACGTAAACAGTTGAGAAAGAAAACGCATAAGTATATTGGATCTGTGAAATTAAGGTAAAACGGAAAAATAGGAAGAGATATTAGTCACTGAAGGGATGGTTCACTTGTATGACTTTCTTCTGCTGAGCATAAAATAATATATTTTGTGAAAAACCTCAGTGTTTTTTGTTCATAAAATGGAAGTCTAATTCAAAACATCTTCTTTTGTGTGCCACAAAACTTTCATAGTCATATAGGTTTGGAAAAACATGAGTAAAAAACAACATTTTCATTTTCCTAATCCTTTAACATAAATTATAATGATGCACAAGACTAATGGTATCAATAATTGTGTTGATGTCATTAAGTTTAATGATGCAGTGAATGTTCTCTCTCTGATGCAACATATACTCGCACATCACACAAGCACTTCTGCATTTTTAAATAAGAACATCCAGCTCAATCTCACTCTCACGCACAGTAACTAGAACACTCTAACAAGCATCTTATTGTCTGGAATGGAACAATGAGCCCACCTAAAAATAAACAGAGAGAATAGACAGAAAAAGCTGAAGCAGACAGAACCAAGACAGAAGAGTGCACAGACATAGAGAAAGAGCCATATTGGCAGTTTGCAATACATAATCATCACTGAGATGAAATTATCAAATTACATTGTCACAGGCATTCACTTGAGTTTAAAAGGACACTGGGCAAAACAAAAGCACTAAAAATACCTCCTCTCCGAGTCATGATTTTTCCTGAACCTCAGTCAAAAACCAAACCAAAATACACACACACACTGCATGAGCGGGTCTCGCGGGCAATCAAACGCGCATTCAGTCGGCCATAGTGGGTGGATGAAAGACAGTGCGCTAATGACAAGGTGCTGTGTTCAATTAGTGCTTCAAAGACTGAAGGGGGGCTTCCTCTTCCTCCGCCCCATACAAATCATCCACAATCAGCGCAACCAATCGAAAACATGACAACTTGCTCGCACAGCCAATCACACAATCTGACAACCTGCCAGCACACTATCCCCAGGAGTTTGCCAGCTGCAGCTCTTCTGCCTGTGATGAACAAAGTCTTATTCTCTCCATCGAATGCTCTAGCATAGTGTAAACGCAACAACCACAAAAGATAATGCAATCATTTCAGATAAACAAGTCACTCTTGAGTTCTGTTCTCCAGAGGCTGGGTAACTCTCACTATAGTGTGGCAGTGGTATAAATTGAAAGAAGTGATTTTCTTTTCTATAAAATAATCATTCTGAGTTCCACTCCTCTTGTCCTACACATCTGCATAGCACAATGTGTGATATAACGATGAATGTGCAATGAAAGTAGATTAAATGAAAGTGGATTAATGTGAGTGTTTTAAAAAGAAGTCACTCAAGTTCCACTCTTCTTCTTTGACTAATGCTGTAATAGAACAAATATGTGACTGATCAATGAATGCGAAATGAAAGTAGATTAAATTAAAACGGATTAATGAGTGTTTAAAAAAAGGAGTCAAATAGTTGCACACTTCTTAAAGGTTGGGTAAGTGTTATTTCAAAACAGCTTTACAAAACGGACTCGGGCCTAATGCATAAACAAACTTTTAGCCAATCAGCAGTAAGGGGCCTGTCTACTAATGACGGGGAGAAGAGAGCGTTCAGTGCACGTCATTATTCAAAAGACACGACACACAGGACGGACATTAGCCGAGCGAACAACAGGAAGAGAGAGATGGCAGAATAAAAAAAAGGGGGAAACATTGATTTTGTTTTGTTTCAGAGAACTAATAAATCCTGGCTTTTGCTTGAAGATGCTCGTGTGTCATGTTCACTTGATTGTCCATTTGCGATCGTATTGTCATTCACTTCAGTGATAATAAAGACCCATTCATTTCCACACCGCATAAGCCTCCTCACTGTCTGTTTCAAGTGTCAGCTCACAAAATGTGTCCGAAAAGTAAGATAATATACTCCTAATATATGTTTGTTTCATGTTTTACTGATCTATATAACCCTCTAATTTGGTCATAATTGAAATATGTTCGTTAGTCTGTCGTGCTCATGCCGTCGAGTAGTTCATGAGAACGGTTTGTGTTTTTGTGATCGCTATAACTTTCTAATCTTGTCATAATTGAAATATGTTCGTTAGTTGGTCTGTCGTGCTCGTGCTATCGAGTTGTTCATGAGAACGGTTTGTGTTTTTGTGATGGAAGGGATGACTTTTTTTATTGAACTTTTGACCTGGATTACCATAGTAACACAAATTCCACCATTGTTGTTGCCTGGCTTACGTATGTGTAGGGCGGAGCTATCAAAATTGGGGCGTGTTTGTTTTAGTGATTTGAAATATCAACAATTGTTACCAAAAAAGCACTTACCCCACCTTTATAAAACCCTCTGGGCCTCTTCAGTCAGAATTGGCCGAACTGGTGTGGCTTTAACAAAATGTCAAAATTGAGCCAAAAGACTCGAATAAGAAGTTGAAATCAAATTAGACTCAGACTGATTAAGTGGTGATAAAGCATATCTGTTTGTTACATTTTTATTGAATTTTGATGTTATGTGTAACAAAATGTCCGCCTCTATGTTCAGGTTTGACTGTAGTTAAACTAATACAAAAACTGACACTTCAAATCAACATTTCAAACAAAAAAATATCTAAACTTTGATATAAAAAAAAAACAGACTTTGAGATTAAGTATAAATACAAATCCACAACTTAAAAATAAGTATTTATGTCTAAAAACCACTAGAGAATGTAAAGCTTTTTATATTGAGCTATTCGGGAAACTAATGGTTACGCCATGGCTTGGCATTAGTTTTAATTTTTTTACTTCCACCAGACGGCACTAATCTACCTTCAAAAATTGGATTTTTGATAAATGCCTTGAGATTTTAAATGATTTTAAGATATTTTAGAACAGAACTGTGTATTATTTTCAATGGGGAAAAATAGTTTATATCATTTTTATAAATATTGCATAGCATCATTAAATCCCCTAAAAACTCTAAATAATAAATCAAAAATATTATTCAACAAAAAAAATTGTTCATTGGTTTTCCTGGAAAAAAAGGTACATTTCAAGGCTTCGGTCACTTTTGACCACAAAGGAGCCAAATGTGACCCTTAAACGAAGAGGGACAGAGGGTTAAATTCATGAAACAAAAAAGAATGAAGAGCAAATGTGTAATGAAAATGGATGGAAAGAAAGTGAATTAAATGAATGTGGATTAATGTTAATGTTTCACAAAGTTTACATTCTAGTGCCACTCCTCTTCCTCTGCTTGTGCTCTGTCAGTGTTATCACAGCAAAAATGTGGTAACAAAGAATGACTGTGGAATTAAAATGGATTAAGTGTTAAGTTTATGCACCTTAAAAGCGGAGTCACACTTACCGTTCTCCTTCTCCGCTCCAATTTTGGTTATGGACTCAGGCAGGCCCAAACTGGCCGCAGTGGGCAAAGATCCAAGCAATAATGCTAACGAGGGCCGTTTGGTTGGAGAGACTTTCTCTGCATCTTGCTCCTGCTGACTGCCACCTCCATCCTCTCCAAATACAGTACTGCACAAGTGAGATGCTGCTGCCCTTAGCTCATCGTCCTCTCCTTCATCATCACCAGCAAGGACACTGGATGATGCCAAGGAAATCATATCATCTGGGAAAAGCAAGCGAGAAAATATACACTCATCACAAATTAAGTCTCTCAAATAATTGCAGAAACAAAAATAAAAGGTAAACGAAGTAGAAAAAGAAATTGCTGTATGTACGCAAATAAAGTACATTTATTTTTTTAATTAAATTATTTTGCTAATTAAAACATGAAGCTAAATGCACTCGCCCTTTGATTTTGAACGTTGCTATGATCCAGCTGACAGGGGAAGAAAGTAATTATATAAACACACAGAGCTGACCGCAGCAACACACATGCATGCACACACACACTATCGAAAAGTGAACACACATGCATGAAAAGAGACACTCAGACACACAAACACTCCTACGCTCGCAGTCTTAATTAGCTCCCTCCTGTAATCACTACATTAGAGAGAGACATATCACGCATGGGGAAGCACTGGATCTCTGATTGTGAGGGCTGCTGAACAAGGAACTAATTGGATAGAAACGTAAACAGAATTTCAGGGGAAGTAACACTCCACTTCGAGAAGAAAACATTGTGAGAGCAGCAGTTCTCACCAAACAAAGTCAAATTCTGAAAAAAAACAATCATTTGTTTAAAGTGAAAACATTTTGGGTGTCATTCACCAATAATTGTGGTTCTCATGGAACAAACCATCTCTATGTAAGTGCTTTCCACGCAACAGCCACTCATCACTCTTTTCAAACAAATTCTTGCGCTTTTCTAAATGTGCGCTCCCATCTGAGAGCATGCACCACACACAATTTTCAAATAAAGCCAAGCATGTTAGTACCAAGACCTGTTCATACACAATAAACTGGCCTAGACTGCACTTGATAGCTATACGCATGCCAAGACAATGCCACATTAAGCTATATTTCTATATTATAAAATGTTCGTCATTCTGAAATACTGGATCCTTAATTTTCTTAATTGTTAAAAATGTTAAAATGTAAAGTTTGTGTTGGTTAGAATTTTACCCTCACATTAAGAAACAATATACATTACCATTAAAAAGATATTCAGCAAGAAAGCATTAAATTGATCTAAATCATTTATAATGTTGTAAAATATTTCTATTTCAGATAAATTCTGTTCTTTTGAACTTCTATTTATCCAATATTCATGAAGAAAATTGATCAAAGTTTGCACAGAAATATTAAGCAGCACAATTGTTTTCATTTGTGATAAAAATAAGAAATGTTTGAGCACCAAATCAGGGTATTAGAATGATTTCTAAAGGATCATGTGATAATGGAATAATGATGCTGAAAATTCAGCTTTGCCATCACAGGATTAAATGAAATTTATTCACACTGATTTTAGCCTCTGTGATGCCTCGGTGATGGTGAACATAAAGAGACTTCTTTCAAAAACATTTTTAAAAATCTTACTGACCCAAACTTTGGAATAGTAGTGCAAGTGTATACTGAAAAAAACATGTGCGACAACTTTTCTGCGGGGTTGTGTGTGAACACTGTACCTTCTCTGGAACAGGATGCATAAAATCCCCTGGCTTTGGGCCTACAGCTCTCCAGCTCGACTTCAATCTCATCCTGATAGCCACAGATTTCACCTGCAGAGCACATATACGTGTGAGTGATCAAACACACATGATAAAGCATAAAATCCTGTCTAAATGTTTAAACGTACCTTCAATATCATCAACTTTCTTTGCAAGCTCCAGTTCAATCTGTGGAAGAATTCATCAGAGAAAATAATTGGACTGATTGTGTGAAAGCACATATTGAGGGAATGGCTTATTTAAATGTTCATATTTCTAAAAATACAAGATGCAAAGAGTGCTAACTGGGGTATTAAGTCCGTATCTCTGTGCTCTTTGGATGAAGGATAGTTCAATTTGCAAAAAACATGAGGCCAAGGCACTCAAGAATTTAGAAAAAATATAAAAAACCTATAACATTTTAAAAACATTAATATTTCTTACTAAAATTGTGATTTGTGACCTGTTTTATTTTTTGCTTCCTAAGTCCAGCCGTGTAAGAGGGAGGGTCGCACTCCTGCTCCAGATCCACCCTCATGAACTCTTCAATAGTCAGCTCACTGGTGGGTGTGTCTTCAAATTCATTCAGTCTGTCAATCCAACACACCAGGGGTCAAGACATACAACAGCAAAATGGGGCCTGTATTCAAAGCCCCAGAAAGAGGGTGCAAAACCAAAATACAGATACAGTGGCAATTGCATTTTACAAAAATAGTAATAACTGAGCACAGCTTATGGTCATACAGTGATTATTTTAAGACAAAACACACCTTTTCCTTAGTGTGGCTTCACAGACTTTCACCACGCTGATCACTTCCTTAATTGTGCGACGGAACTCGTGCATACGGGCAGCAACCAAGAGAGCTATAGGGAACACATATACACAACAACTTTAAGTACATCATACACACTTTCAGCCAATGGCAAGAGAAATGGAGAAATGGAGAAATGGAGAGAGAGAGAGAGAGAGAGAGAGAGAGAGAGAGAGAGAGAGAGAGAGAGAGAGAGAGAGAGAGAGAGAGAGAGAGAGAGAGAGAGAGAGAGAGAGAGAGAGAGAGAGAGAGACATTTAATGCACCTGCAATACAGCAGATGCCTGTTTCACTCTGATTCATTAAAGAAACATGAAGAGCCAGATGCACTTCTGAACTGCCTGACAAACTGAAGAATGTCCAACACCACAAAGCATGCAAGCATGTAAAAGATACTGAAGAATTTTAGAGCTTAATGATCCCTACAAGTAAGAGAGTTTTTTTTTTTTAATATGACATCATGGTTCACTGTCATTCTCTAAAATGATTGGACTGCTTTGAGAAACAAAAGGACTGAATTTACATTTCAAATACAAATATAATAATTCCCCTAATTCAAAATCTTATCTCAAATATATATTTTGTAGCATGTTATTCACATAAGCCAAGAAAAATATTGATCACTTTTGGTAATTATTATCATTACTTTTTGTAATGGTATTTTCTGCATTTGGGGGTGAATCGCTATTAGTTGAGCACTGACACAGCTTGCCCTGAAAACACTACAACTATGATTTATGTACATACTTGCTTCATTTAACAAAAACTTGGTTGTTTTGAAAAAAAAAAGTAGAAGTTCACCAATATGCATAATATTCACCACCATCAAAAGTGTTAAAGTGTTTTTTTTTTTTAGAAAATCATACTTTTCATTCAGCAAGGACTGATTTTGATCAAAAGGTGACAGTTAAGAAATGTATGATTTTATAAAAGATTTCTATTTCAAATGAATGCTTTTTAAAAATCTTGAAACAAATTATCAAGTTTTTCACAAAATATTACACAGCACAACTGTTTCCACATTGATAGCAATAAGAAATATCTACTGAGCATAATATAATGATTTATGAAGGAATACATTACATTTTAAAATAGATTAAAATAGAAAACAGTAATAATATTACATAATATCCAAGTTTTAACTGTATTTTTATACAAATAAAATGCAGCTTTTGTAAGGCCTTTTTCAAACAGATTTTTAAAAATGTTACTGATTACAAACAGTACTGAATATTTTTTGAATCTATATCTATATCTATATATATATATATATATATATATATATATATATATATATATATATATATATATATATCCTGCCAAGTAGAAAATGTACTGTCATGTAAATATACAACAACATAAAAATGCTTTTTATTTTTCTAATAAATAAATAAATAAATAAATAAATAAATAAATATATATATATATATATATATATATATATATATATATATATATATATATATATATATATATATATATATATATATATATATCCTGCCAAGTAGAAAATGTACTGTCATGTAAATATACAACAACATAAAAATCCTTTTCAATTTTCTAATAAACACCTCTCAATCACAGAGATCTGTATCTGATGAGTCCTTTCTAAATACAAGGTTTTGTGACAGATTAAAGGATATTCTATCCCATTCTCCCCTTCATGTCCAAGGGTGTCAGATGTATTTAATGGCTAGTTTCCACCGAGCGGTAGGGTACAGAACAGTACAGTAAGCAATTATTTCCATTTTGATTGTCAGAAGTTGTGAACGGTACCAAAATACTGTACCACTTTTTTGGGACCCTTATATTGGGGTAGCTAGCACAGTAGTCCGGTACCTAAAGGGTGGAGCTAGACTCACTGCAGAACGCTGATTGGTTTACAGAGAATTGTCACTTGCGCATGCTACAAGAGAAATTACAACACAAGAGGCGCCAGTTTTTTATATAGTTGAAACACAATATAAGCTTGTCGTCTTGTGATAAACAGCCACATGCTGAGAAGAAAGAACAAGATTTGCTGTATGTCCTCTATTGTTGTTTACTGTGTCGCTTTCGTCTTTGCGGAAGAATGACATTGATCGCTACTTTCTGGCATCTAATCACGCCTATTAAGTAAGGGTACTGTTAGCGGTGGAAACGGGATCAGGGTTTACAGTCCCGAATCGTACTGTACTGTACAGCTCGTTGGAAACGAGCCATAACTGACCGCTATCTTGGGCTCAGGTTCATGTTGTTTAAAACACAAAACAAACAAAAAAACAGCAGTTTTCCTCCTCTGCTGTTTAATCCTGCAGGATATCAAATCAATCTGTGCTTCAGCTGCTAGATGAGGCCTATTCAACAAGCTTGAGGCATTCATCACACTTAGCAGTCCTCTCTGCCTCTCAGTTTATCTTCATTCTGGGTCTTTTTCACATTCTTTCAGTCTCTCTGTCAATCTGCCTTTCTTTCTTAAGTCTCTGATCTCTCACAGCGAAACAAACTCTTTTAGGCTCATGCTTCCTCTTTTCTCAGCACTGCTTCTGAAAGATTAATGGGAGATTCATAATTCAGGTTATGCAGCGAATAGGTGGGGTGGGGGGGTTGTTAGAGAAAATCATGCTGAGAGGCAGGAGTCATCAGTTATTCTAAAAACTTAATTACTGAAACTCAAACTTTACAGCCTGTGTAAAGTTTACACAAGACTTAAAGTGAGAGAAAATAAAAATGACATTGATGAACAGGCATCAGAATTCAGCTGCACTGAATCTCTGAGGCAATTTACAGTGCCAAGAAATATCAGACCGCAGAAAAAAAGTGTTAGCCTTCTCACACTCACTTTCATCAAGACCGATTGGTGATTTGGGAACCGCTTCAAATGCATGACCTGATCTAATTACAGAATTTGACAGATAAAATTTATATTTTAAAATGTTTTCTATGACAGATATAAAACTTTCATTTCTGGAAGGGGTTTCTAGAGCGCGCATTCCAACTGTGGATGTCTCAGCTATGGTGTATGTGCTTTTGCGCATGTAACAAAGCAACCCTTCACTAGCTCACATCATTAAAGAGGTTGCACCGTTAGGGGAGGGTTGCCATGGTTACCTGCTCCGCAGAGGCCTGAAGGTCTTCGTCCCGTGTGCATCCAGTCTCTCTTCATCCTCTGCAGGAGACGCAGTGCCGTCATCGAAACCTCGTGGCTCTTCTCTCCAAATTCCAGCATTTGCGCAAAACGCGGGATATAAAGACACGGATCTGCAAGGGGGAAAAAACTCTCAGAATTACAAAGCTAGACAGGTCTATCTAGACATTCTCAAACACTGTTGCTTTTTCAGTTCAATAACGTTCAGTGTCATATCTAACGTTTAAAGCGTTAATGAGTGACGTGTGAGGGTTTGTACAAGATAATGCTAACACTGTGGCTCATAACCACTGATGAGTGTTCAGTTTAGAGGCTTTTAATAACCTTGAGTTTCATTAGTTATAATAATGCAACAAAAGTCATCAAATACTATAAAACTCATAACGAGAATATCCATTATTAAACTTTAGCCATTGACATAAGACGTTTCTCACACCATCAAAACTGATTTAATGGCAGGAGAAACATGACAAATTGAGCGACTTTTCCAGTTTTCTGACAGTTTTCCAATAATACATTCAAAAGATGATGGCACTTTGTGGAAAACTCAGAAGTCTTCTTGTTCTAACAAAGTATCATCATATCTACCATTTAATCCAATGATTCCCAATCAAGGATGTGTGTACTGCAGGGGGTACTTAATCAGGCTCTATGGGGGTGATTTTGATTTGTTAAACTATTAAACGGAAATTACTTTAAAATTGCCATAAAAAAAAAATTGCTGTACATTTTTTAAATAAATAACTCTCAGACTTGTACGGTAATTACACTCCAGAAAGAGGGTGAATGTACTCCTCTCTCACTCTTCTACACAACAATACAGTGTTTTTCCTTGTTTTTCTACCCATCAAACATCTCAGTCAATTATATCAATATCAATCTAAATGCAGTTTTAAATAACAGATGAAATAAAATGCTTCAGTTTGAGTGGGTGCTACATGTTTGGGTCGATTTTCACCAATTATATTATACACATGTATATTTATTCAGTAAGAAATGATTAATACATTTCTGGTATAATGTTGATGAAAAGGTATGAGCCTTACTGATGGGACTGTGTGGGTACATAAATCAAGAAAGATTGGGAAAACTCTGATCTAATCCCCACTACATAACATGTGTTCACATAAGCCGCTTAGATCCGTCTGCGCTGTCTGTGGGAAAAAAGAAGAGACCGGGGGAGGGAGAGAGAAGCATCACTCTGCGCGAGGACTTTATTGGGAAAACGGTTAGCAGTCGCGCGCACTACAGTATTTCCACAAGTACAACCCTCGTCCGGTTTCTGACTCCATCACGACCGACCGTGAACCGGAGAAGTAAAACTTTTGACATCGCTTTGAGTCGAGCGTACTATCTCAGCTGTGTGATGAAAACAAACCAACGCACAAAATACAGATTTTGAGGTAAGAATACGCTACTAGATCTTTTACTGGTTGCACTAGTAGACCAGTTAACTTAAGTGTGACGTAAATGTTTACAGAATGTAAAAGAATCTGCAGCGCGCGAGTTGAAATTTATCGTTGGACATTTTAATAAATATACATTGCATTTAAATAACGGTTTTTTATTTAGTGTTAGCGCTATGTTGCATCGTGAGTGTAAAGGTAAAAAAAAATAGTGACGAACGAAATAGACGACGTGTATCCTACTGATGCGCAAAAATACATTTTATTTGACTCGGATCATAGAAAGAGACGTTAAGATCGTTAATGTTGTTAAGTTATAAACATGCATTTGTAGTAGATTACATTTGAAGAATTTAAAATCATTACCACTGCACAGTCCATAGAGACCCTCACAAGGTCCATTTACGCAAGGTTGCCAGATCCCACAAGAAAAAAACACGCGAACTGTTTTACACGTATATTTTCAATAAATATATCCTTTTAGAAAAATTTATAAATGAATAAATACTATTTCACATACATGCATATATTCACATATACATACTGCAACTAATCCCAAAAACAACACATATATATAAGCATGTGTACAAATCCCAGACATGCGTTACTTATAATACCCGGACATGGCAACACATAATTTACAGGAGGGATGGAGAGACAACCCTCCACTGCTGACGTCAGACGAGAGAGAGGAGAGAGAGCTCAAAATAAACTCAAACTTCATCATTCCGTGTGGACACGGCTGGGCTGAGGAAAGGTCCCCATGGCCGTTATTTAAGACTACAGACATTTTTTTTTAAATATTTGTTGTGTGGGTCCTAAGTGATTTTAACCCGATTTGGATTGGATTTTCGGTATGGGGTGGGAGAGAGTATGTGATTAGGGGAAAAAAGGATGGCATCTATGAAATAATCCTTGAAATCCCAAATATTTGTGTGACCGTTAAGGACAGTGGAACGGTTTTTGTTTCCATTGAAACGACACAACATTATTTAGGAATAACACGGACCACTGTTTTCGCTGATTTTTTTTCTTTCTACAAAACAAAAACTTTTGTTGTTTTGTGTTTTTGTTGTTTTTTTTTTTTGTTCTGATGCCCGCTGCGCCGGAATGCAGGCTGTCCCATCATGGCCGGATCATGAAATGCGTGACTTTTTTACTCTTGCTCCCCGAAACGTTAAAGAAGTTGAAGCGGCCAAACAAGCACCCCGGCAGGCTGTCTGTGTGCTATAACATCTTAACTCTTTCCCTGAAGAAAAGGATGGCAGCGGAATTGTACCCCGTGAACGATCACGCCACAGTGCAGAAGAACGGAACCGTGATGCTGAGTCTGCCCGAGAAGAAGAGCGTAGAGCCGGTCGCGCAGATCACCGCGTCCGTCGCCACCACACCGACCACAGAGCAAAACATCAACAACAACAACGTGGAGATTCCCAGCTGGCACTCCGCGCACCCGACATTACGAGAAAGGCAAGCCATTAAATCAAGTGATACATTATGAAAAACATTCTTTTTTAAAAAAAATATTATTACATTTGTATAGTATTAAGGAAAGCTATTTAAAACAATTTAACCAGTGACAGAGAATACATTTAATTCAGAATTTACTTAACATTAAACATTCAATAATTGATATCATATTTAAAAAGTAAAAAGGCTAAAATTAATTTTTTACTTTACGCAGAAATGCACTAATGTTCAATAATGAACACATGGCCGATGTTCATTTCATTGTTGGTTCACCCGGCGAATCAGAAAGGGTCCCGGCACACAAGGTGAGTCCACACACACACCTCTCCCCTAACCTGTCCCCTCCCCTACAATAACATATTTTGGATGTCTTCCCAAATCGAACAAGCCTGATTCGACCCAACAGCTTATCAGTGGACCTGAAATAGGTGTCAGATAAGGGAGACATCCAGAAAACGCTTAGGAAGACTAGATAAAACACTGATGGATTGTCTTCTCCCTCTCTCAGTATGTGCTGGCGGTGGGGAGCTCCGTTTTCTGTGCCATGTTTTACGGGGATCTCGCAGAAGGGGATTCTGATATCCATATTCCAGATGTGGAACCCGCTGCGTTTCTCATCCTGCTAAAGTAAGACTCACTCACTAATCACATCCGGGCATTAATAACAGGGCGACTGAGCTTTCATGCCAAGCAGCACAGATGGGTTCACCCGACAGTGGTGTCTTGGTTTAAGAGTCACCCTCTTATTTTAGCGCTATTAGAGATCGTTTATTGGATTGTGAATCTGAATGATGTACTTTTTCCCTGGGAAAGTTGAAAGTCACTATTTAAAGCAGTAGCGATGCAATAAAAAGATGATGTTAAACAGATCAGCTTTGAAGTATGAACTAGCTGTTTTATTCTCTTCGTATGGAAGAACATCTCTGCACTTAAAATTTGACAATTTGTTAAGTAATATTGCCGTGTTTTTTATCAAAATAACTCCCCTCCCCCTTAAAACAACATTTCTTCTCTATTGATGTGTTTACTGACACGAGAGCCGAACAACCGGTCACTCAGATCGCAGCAACCTCAAACAATAACGATTTAAAAATCCAATCAATTCTCGATGGACATAATCAAGTCCCGCCCTACATTTTTTTCTCATTCGAGTCACTCAGTTATACATCACCATAGGGAAGAAAAGACGATCAGTTCTTCCGTTTCCTGCAGTCTTTAAAGTTTACCCTAACCTCTCTTCCTCTTCTTTATCAGATACATGTACAGTGATGAGATAGAGCTGTCGGCCGACACAGTTCTGGCTACGCTCTACGCTGCCAAAAAATACCTGGTGTCTGCTCTGGCTCGCGCATGTGTGGGTTTCCTCGAGACGAGCCTGGAGGCGCGAAATGCATGCGTGCTGCTATCCCAGAGTCATCTGTTTGAGGAGCCAGAGCTCACTCAGAGGTGCTGGGAAGTGATCGACGCCCAGGCAGAGCTTGCGCTGCGCTCCGAAGGTTTCTCTGAAATTGATCTGCCCACACTGGAAAGCATCTTGCACAGGGAAACGCTGAACGTGAAGGAGGCGGTGGTGTTCCAGGCTGTCCTGGGATGGGCCGATGCAGAGTGTCGGAGACGAGGCTTGAGCCTCACAACACAGAACCAGCGCTCCGTGCTGGGAAAGGCGTTGCACCTTGTGCGCTTGCCTTCCATGACACTGCAGGAATTTGCGGATGGAGCCGCGCAGTCAAACATTTTAACCCTTGAGGAAACGCACAATATCTTTCTCTGGTACACGGCTGCCACGAAACCTTCACTGGGATTCCCGGTTGCCACCAGAAAGGGGTTGGCGTCGCAACGCTGTCACCGGTTCCAGTCATCCGCCTACAGAAGCAACCAGTGGCGCTACCGCGGACGCTGTGACAGCATCCAGTTCGCCGTGGACAAGCGAGTGTTTATCGCTGGACTTGGTCTATATGGCTCCAGTGGAGGGAAGGCGGAATATAGCGTCAGAATTGAACTAAAGAGACAGGGAGTGCTTTTGGCACAAAACTTGACCAAATTTGTGTCGGACGGTTCTAGCTCAACGTTCCCTGTGTGGTTCGAGCACCCAGTACAGGTGGAGCAGGATGCGTTCTACACGGTTAGCGCTGTTCTTGATGGGAGTGAGCTAAGTTATTTTGGACAGGAAGGAATGACAGAAGTCCAGTGTGGGAAAGTCACCTTCCAGTTTCAGTGTTCCTCTGACAGCACTAACGGGACAGGGGTGCAGGGGGGCCAGATTCCGGAGCTGATATTTTATGCATGAGTACTCTGACTGATCCATTAATGAACAGCAGGGGGATTTTTCCTCTCAAATAATTGCCTTCATTCACAATAGCTGCGAGGCACTACCAGAGGAGGACAAATGATGCCCTCTGATCTGATTTTTTTTCTCACATATAATTAAATTCTTATTTATTTCTTCAAACATATTGTTTTAAAACACACTTTAATTTAAGCATATTTTCTTTCTAATTATTCATAATCTGCCTGTGTACAGTGGGGCAGTTTGCACTTGAAACTAGACAGCTTTTCTTATGTCTTCTTGTTTAATGTTTATTTGTTGACAGCTTGATGCTGAGTGACCTGAAAAATCATAAAACATTGGTTTCTATTCATCAAACAGTATTTCCTTTTCTTTTGTCTAAAGCACAGTTAAAGTTTAAATCTGGGTCAAATATACCCTTAAAAGACATCACCCAAAAAATGTACTCACCCTCATGTCATTCCAAACCTGTGACTTAATACTGTCCTTCTGCAGAACACAAAGGATAACATTTTAAAGAATGTTTCATCTGTTTTTTGGCCATATAATGAAAGTCAATGTGGTCCAAAACAACACTGGACCACACTGACTTTAAATATTTGGGCCAAAGAAAACAACACAGACACATTTCCAAAAATCTTCCTTTTAGTTCCAGAGACAAAAGAAAGACATACAGGTTTGGAATGACATACGGCTGAGTAAAGGATAACAAAAGTTTGCTTTGTATTGTTTCTTGAAAGCAACTGAAGACCACACAGTGCACAAATCAACCCAGTGTTCAATCCAGGTTTTACATTTGCAGTTGCGCAGCACCCTCTGGGTATTAAGAGCAGCACTACACTAATCCATTCACATACTCACACAGTACAGTACTAGCAGAATTCGGGTGAGCGGCAAAGCATCATGGGAAACGGCAATGTTACTTTTTTGATGCTTACCAATAGCTGGTGCGTTGATGCACAGTTCCCTGGCTAAAACAAGGAAGGTTTTCCCCAAAACATACACGTTCACCTAGGGCAAGAAAGAAAGAGTGAGATATGGACACATATTTGGTCAAGAGAGAGAAAGACATTTATATATATATATATATATATATATATATATATATATATATATATATATATAACTATAACAGAATATATAACAGAGAATGAGTGTAAGAGATAAGATAGAGTTAGGAGGATGAATAAAGGGACAAGAAGACTTTGTAATAACGCAGTGTATTTTAACAGATGCTGAAGGTTGCAGAGTTCATAGCTCTGGGGTTTGGATGCGTACCAGCATCATCACAGAGTCTTCACTTTCTCACAAACTCTATATCTGTAATCCTTCGAGGATTAACTACAATAACAGAATATTTCATAAAACAAGCTTTAAACATATAACTCAACACTTATCTTCTTAATAATTACCTTAATAAACCTTAATAATTATTTTTAAAAGATATCCATAAAGAACGATGCTCATGCGCAAACACAGACACCCTATTTCGTCCATCTGGGCCCCACGGCATTAAAGATGAATCTTTTTTGGTTGATGTCAGAGGTCACGACCACTGAAAAGTAGGATTGCCCTCACACACTCCTGACCTGAGAGGGGCGGCAACAGCCTTATGCCTCAAAAGAGCTCTTCTGTCTGGGGGAGAGCAAAGGAATTTATGGGTCCTTTCTCTGGTAAAATCCCCAAATGACTCAAATACCGCAGTGGACAGGGTCTGCATGTTAGTGTGTGAGGGGGTTTAATAGGACAGCTGGGAGGGTAAAAATATAAAACGGCCACACCAGCTGGAAGAAAATGGCTTTCACACACTAATACATGCACACTATATAAATAACTGCGTTCAAAAGTCTGGGAATGCTAGTGAAACTATTTCTATTTATATTATGTTCTAACTAAATATAAAATTGTTCATTCCAAATTGTACCAGCATAAGAATTTTGAGTGAAAAGTGTTCATGTACATGAACCTTGCTTATTTTACCTAAAAGCAGTGCCGAATCTATATTGGATGTTTGCATTTACATGTTTAGTTGTTAGTAACTTACCTGCAGGAGGTCACTAAGGTCAAGCAGCATGTCTGAGAAAGTGCATTAAAGAAATCGTACAGAATTGATTTTACATTGATGCATTTGACAGAAAATTTTATCTAGAGCAACTTACAATTTTTTCTCATTTGAGAACCAACTTCCATTTCATGCCAACTTTAAAGTGAAGTGAAGTGATACACATAGGATATTGGTCAGATTTGGTCTTTTACTTGATATTTTCCCACTTTGAGTAGAGCTCCACTGAACCACCACCTTGTGAACTCTGGAAATCCCCGTCTCCTGGCAACCGAGTACTCGGTATCCATGGAGACCAGCACACCTGTCTAATAAAGACAAAGTGTATTAAAACATCCCATTAAAGAATGTCATTGTGGGATTTTCAGTTGCCACGGTAACAGTGAGAGATAATCCTAAATTGTGGGATTATGGAGGATCCTATTAAATGAATGATCATTTTTAGGATGCATAAGGATTTGACCTTTCCAGGGAGAAATCCTACATATTGCAAAATTAGCTAAAGGCATTAATGTTTTCCCTAATTACTTGACAGAAATCATAGTGTCAACATAGAATTACACATTCGTGACCATGGACCACAAAACCAGTCCTGAATTACACCTGTATATTTGTGGCAATAGCCAACTATACATTATATGGGTCAAAATTATATTTTTTTCTTTTATGCCATAAATCATTAGGATAATAAGTAAAGATCATGTTTCATTAAGATATTTTGTAAATGTCCTACCATAAATATATCAAAAATGTATTATTAGTAATATACTTCAAAGGCGATTTTCTCAATATTTTGATTTTTTTGCACCCTCAGAGTTCAGATTTTAAAATAGTTGTATCTCGACCAAATACCCTTATGACTGGTTTTGTGGTCCAGGGTCACGTATAGTAAAAAAAAAATAATAATAATAATATAAAAAATACATAAAAAAATTGTCAAGGATAAAAAAGGAAAACAACTACAATGATCCACAAACAAAAGATTGGTGTTTTAGAGCTAACCTTAGAGCAAGAAGCCCTTTCAAAGGCTAATGTTTGAAAAATAAAGCAAAATAATGTTAATGTAAATTTACTTTGTACAGTAGACATTGAGACCAACAATGCCACTCTCACTCTCACGCACACACAGCCCTTTTCCCCCAGGACAGAAAGGGAAAGCTCTCTCATGAGTTCTTATATAACCCAACCAGACGTCTGACTGAACACGTACGTTGCATAATCTCAGAGAGGCGGAACGATTGTGTTACCTCAATTTAAGTGTTTTTGGACAAGTGAAAGCGAGCAGCATTGTCCATGAAAATCCAAATACACATTAATGTGAGTGTTACTGTGGTGGCATTTTCAGACAGTTAAATGCAGAAGAAATTTGAAAACAAAATCACCTCATACTCAAGTGTTTGCACATATAGGGCATTAAAGTTATAACAGATGAATATAAGTTATAACTGAATGTAACAGCTGGTGCAATTAACCATCCATCCATCCATCCATCCATCCAGCCATGAACATGTGAATGTTATCTACTGCACCTCTCGCTGGTGAACGAGTCTATTACTATTAGAAAGACAACACATTCATACCAATGAACCAACTTGAATTAAAAAGTAAAACATTTATTTAGACCTATTCACTGCTTGCTTTTATCATTGGTAGTGAGGGATTGTAGAGCAATCTACCGTTATACTCTAGATTTACACCACACTTTGCAAAATGCTGGAGAATGTGCACTAACTGCTTGGCAGAAAATAACACAAAGTATAATAAACTAAAGCGGGGTGTTCCAGTTGATTTTTTTTATGTGTAATACAGGCCTTGATGCAGTCTCCTGAGAGACACACCCTGCCTTTTTTTCCTGCTTCTCTTTGAACACACATAAACAACATGAAAAACGCAACTCATTTATAAGCGAGATCCCGTCTCGGACACCAGATGAGGTTGCTGAAGCGTAGGCTAAACAGGAGGCTAATTATTTTATACACATACACATTAAAGATAACAACCCGAGTTAGACTCAGACTCAATGAGTCAGTGTGAGTGTAGGATTTATTACAAAAATAATCATGAGTGTTCACACACAGGAGAATCGAGGCTATATGACTAAGCTTCAGATGCTGTGAGTGTTTGTGTGCGGTGTGGAATGCAGACAGATGTACGTGAGGAGACCAAATCAAGGCGACTGACTAACACCTATGACCATCTACCCTCAGAGTGCCTCTCTTGCTCAACCTCTCTTCTTCTGTACCGCTTCGTCTTCTTTCCATGGAATGCAATCTGAATCATCATCTCTTTTTATTTATGCTGGATAGTTCACCCAAAAATTAAATTTCTATCATCATTAACTCACCCTCAAATTGTCCCAAACCTGTATGAATTAGGATGGATTCTGATTGGCTGTCAAATGTACATCTGGGTATTTGTAGACAGTGCACAGTACAAACACTTTATTCTGCAGGGATAATTAAAAGTAGCATGTTAAAATGCAGTCACATTAGCAAACTTTTGAAGCTAAAAAGGTCCACTGTCTATTGGCAATAATTAAAGCATAGCTCAAACAGAAGTCACTTTCAAGCCAGTCAGCTTTCTTTTTGTCAATGCTACGAATTAACGGGACCAACTCGAGCCCACTGCAAAATCTGCATGGGAAAAACGTGCCTGATTGGGTGGATTCTTCTTCAAATGACTGGATTTTGCCTGTGAAAATTCGCTTAACAATCGGTAAGGCCGGTTTCACACAGCATGCGTTAGCAGAGCCTTTAGTATTATAATACTTATAATGAAAGATTATTAATAGCTTTTCTTGTTCTGACCTCTCTGTAATATGTTGCTGCCTCATTAAAAAGCTGTGCTACACATTTACAAGAAATGTCTTTTGATTTCTTAATATATAGTATATTTCTATAAATATATATACTTATACATATTTACGTGTAATATTTTACCAGATTTAGTGCTATTGATTCACTTTTATGTTCCTCACAAAAAAATGTTTCCACTAAATCTTTTTTCTAGAGTAACTTTTGCTGCTAAATTATTCACTAATCTAGTTTATCCACCATTTAGATTATAGTAGTATTTTTGTTATAGATTGTGATTATATTTATTTTTTAATTTGTTGTTTTTCTTTATAATGAAGTCGTCTGTATTTAGTAGATTGTGTTTAACACACAATAGAGTGATTATCACTTCAACACACACAGGTACACTGAATTTTTAAACAAAACTGCGCTGGTATCGGATCGGTCCTTAGAATTTTTGGTATCGGATCGGTTATGAAAATTTTTTTTTTTTCTCATTAAAACCAAAAGGTGTTCATCAGTGATTCTGTATAAAGAGCAGAAACAAGTTTGTGTACATTTTATTTTGTGATTTAACCAGAACGAATAGAGAGTCTATGGTGCTCCATCACAGCATGCCTCCCAGAGTTTGGCTGTTTTCAGGAATAGTCTGTACAGCTTATCTGTCTTTTAAATCTAATAAAACTTTTGACTTTTGAGATGAAGGATGCAATAGTACTGTATGTACTCAAAATTAACATGAGAGTGGCTGAAACTGTGTGTGCTACAAAAACCAAATGACACAAACAAATCACATTAAATGAATATCTTATCTACATCACCATTAATGGTGTATAACCCTCAATAACAGACACTTTATTTTCTCTCTAAGTGCTTTCATCACCTCATGGTCAAAAGGATACGAGGTGTTCCCTCTGTCCGGCAGACGAGGTAGAGGCAGGCGGCAATGACATGGGATGATTTGCGTCCTCTGGTCAGATGCTTGCAGAGTGCCATCTTGTAAAAGTTGAAGGCGGTGTCAAGACAGTGCTGATTCATTTGTAGCTGATGACCAAGGTGGTTTATCTGTCGCTTAGCTAAATAAAATACAACCAAAACACCACAGTCAGGCTTTTTCAAAGCACATTTACAGCAGGTTTAGTCCCTCGAAAGTTAATATTAGAAACACACAAATGGTAAAAGCACCTGGTTTGCCCCTTCTAAGGGTTGAACTAACAAACTTTAGGTTACCAGTCCAACTCTGTTGTGTTTAAATGAAACAGAACATTTGAAGTATTTTGCAAATTACAGATTATTCCTGGTTTCCATGTTTTTCCAAATTTTTCCAAATAACTGAAGTCCTGCATACACCACCAGAGAGAAGTCTGTTGCTTCCATGTCCAGTTATGGCATTTTGATTGAAAAGTTACAAGGTTAAAAAAAAAACCTGATTCGTTCACAATAAGATCTATAACACGCATTTAGAAAATATATAAGATCAATTTTCATTTCATGTGGCCTTCAAGAGCTAAATCCTATCCTAGTTTAATGTGCAGTCAACTATCAGTATTTTTTATACAGCATCTCTACTATTCCTAGAGTTAATACCAAAAACTGATCGTTTACCCATAATCAAAATACATACTGAAATTATGCGTTTCAACAAGGTTACTACAAAGTAGGTCTAGTTACATTATATATGAGCACCTGCTGTGGACGGCCTTTTAGGCCCTTCAGAATGGGAGGAGAGCATCTTTAAGCTGAAAGCAGGTCTGTTTATATGGATTCAAGATCTCACAGAGCAACTTTTGTTCTCTCACCACACACAGATAGTATAAATCTCGATGCAGACATGAGGCCATTAATCACAAGTGTACATTCCCACACACACACACAAATAAAGTGGCCTCCGCATTTCCCTCCCAGCACACACACAGACCATACGGTTGTCTGTCCAAACTGATTCATCGGGTTACTACACAAAAGCACATAAACCCACCACACCTTCTGACTTCTCAGGCTTAATAAGCCGCTTTCAAAAAACAACCATTACCATCTGGCTGAAACGAGCTTCACACGCTTAACTTGAAACCACATTACACAAGCCCACAGCTTCCAAAGAATCCCCCTTGCTTATAAACACAGAACGCATATTCTTAACTATCTTGCTCAATCATGTAGTTCAATGAAATTTAATATTATATGGACATATATAACACACAATATTGTACAAGTTGTAACATTTCAGTGACACATAGTACCATCTTATATTCACAGGAATTGTAAAATCGAAATGCTAAACAATTTAAAGGCCCACTGAAGTGCCTTGAAACACGCAGCATTATTCAATGTGTTGACATAATTTCCATTGAAACAGGAAGACAGGGCAGGATATAAACAAACAGCTCCTCACCTTTTTTAAAACAGACAATAGTGTTTAATTTATATCATAGTTTATATTTATATTCACCATGATTTTATAAATATAAATGCTTCAGCATCTATTTGGGGGAGGGACGCTGTAGATTCTAGCAAGCATTTGATTTGACTGAAAATCCGATGAGAAGCTGAAGTGCAGCGTGATGTCATCAAAATCATTGACAGAAGTGAGAGACTGTAAGTTTTAAATACTTAAATTTTCTAAATGCAAATTGTATAATTTTTTTGAAGCACACTGGTAAAAAGATAAAAGTAAGGCTAACCTATTAATACTAAAAGCCAAAAAACTGGGATTGAGCAAAAAAGCACAATATAGATGTCACAATGATATAAATCTAATGCCAAAGAACATTACATTCGTATGATAAAGGAATAAGTTTCCATCTATATCTTTGTATTAAGGAATAAAAACAATTAAGCAAGCAATCAAAATATTTAGATCCCAAATGCTCTATGAGAAATTAATGAAAGTCATATGAAGGGTTTATAGATACACTATGTTGCCAAAAGTTTCCGAAGCCAGCCTTTACATGCATATGAATTTTAATGACATCCCATTCTTAATCCGTAGGGTTTAATATGGAGTTGGCCCACCCTTTGCAGCTATAACAGTTTTAAATCTTCTGGGAAGGCTTTCCACAAGGTTTAGGAGTGTGTTTATGGGAATTTTTGACCATTCTTTTAGAAGCGCATTTGTGAGGTCAGGCACTGATGTTGGACAAGAAGTTCGGGCTCGCAGTCTCCGCTCTAATTCATCCCAAAGGTGTTCTATCAGGTTGAGGTCAGGACTCTGTGCAGGCCAGTCAAGTTCCTACATACCAAACTCACTCATCCATGTCTTAATGGACCTTGCTTTGTGCACTGGTGCGCAATCATGTTGGAACAGGAAGGGGCCAATCCCAAACTGTTCCCACAAAGTTGGGAGCATGAAATTGTCCAAAATATCTTGGTATGCTGAAGCATTAAGAGTTCCTTTCAATGGAACTAAGGGGACAAGGCAATCCCCTGAAAAACAACCCCAAACCATAATCCCCCTGCACCAAACTTTACAATGGTCACAAACTTGCCAAACCCAGAGGGAACTCTAGCACAGGAACTCCAAATATGCACCGCAGAAGAACACAATGTCATTCCATAAAATCCCTATGAACATCATATTATCATTCTTTGTTCTTGTTATCTGAAGTAAACTAATGGTAACTAATGAAAACTTATTGTAAAGTGTTACCGAAATGTTTCTTGATCACCATATCAGCATATTAGAATGATTTCTGAGGATTGTGTGACACTGAAGACTGTAAAGATGATTGTTATGATGCTGAAAATGCAGCTTTGCCGTCACAGGAATAAATTGCATTTTTAAGTATAGAAAACAGTTATTTGTATATTGTAATATTTCACAATAACAATATTTATTGTATTTGATTAAATAAATGTGGCTTTAGTGGGCACAGGAATCTTTCAAAAAATATAAAAGAAAAATCTTACCGATCCTAAACTTTTGAGTAGTTCAACTTTTGTAGTGTCTATGCTTTATGTCTGTTGTCTGACTGTCATAAAGCATAGGCTATACGAAGGACATATGAATTCTTCATGAATGGCAAATACTGTATATGAACACTCACCATTCTGTAGAGTGGCAGCTCTGGACTCCCTCCCAACCCCAGTGTGGAAGTTTCCACCCAATGATGGCACATTTCCAGACGCTACAACAAAGCAAACATAAAATATATTAGTAATACTAATATTATGAGAACATAAAAATATACTTTTCATAGCTAAACATTATAGTATATTTTCTTTTATCAATAATCTTGATTTTGTTTTAATCAATCTCTTCTCATCCATATTTTTATACTCTTAATTGTTTTTTATTTTATATTATGCCTCTGTGAAGCACTTTGTATTACTATTGTGTATATTGTGCTATACCAATAAGCTTATCTTGCCTAGTACTCTTTATCTTAGAAGAAAGGTAAAAACAACACTTATATTCAAAATGAGCTGTTGAAAGCCAGCTTCTACTATAAAACATTTTTATAGGCTTTATGTTGAACGTCACATAATCAAACCGCAAAACAGGTCTCATTGCATCTGCTTGTCGGAGAAAGTGTTAACAGCAGTATGAACTGAAAGCAATGTCTAAGGACTGTTAAGGTAATCAGCTAACCAAGCTAGTTATTTTTATTTTATTGGTGTGAAGAAGAAAAAAATCTAAAAAACTTCTAGATTTTAATCTGCATATCTAATGGTTACGCTCATCTTTGCTCGCTCCTCTGAAGGCATCGTGAGTAAAACATCCTTATATTTAACAAAGCATATACAAAAGACCTGAACCGGAAGAATGCGACCTGTTTTACAGAATAGAGAAGTTTTTTTACGCATAACACACACTGCAGCACAGTTAAATCAAAGCACTCACTCTCTTGCAGCTAATTAGGTGCTAAGACCTATGCATCATTAGATGAAAATGCAAGGTCAGCACACAAAAAATAGTTTTCTTAAGTTCAAGCAAGAGATAAAAACAGTGCAAACGTTTCTCCTGTCTGCATTCAGCACATTAGTTAAAAAAAGAAACTTGGCTGCCATCAGGTGTTCAAAGACAGTACTGCAGTTCAAGTGACAAAAACTCATCCCATTCAATACAGGGATATTTCACCTAAAAATTATAATTCTGTCATCATTTACTCACTCTCAAGTTGTTCCAAACCTGTATGAGTTTGTTTCTTCTGCTGATGACAAAAGATGATATTTTGAAGAATATGGCTAACCAAACAGGCACAATGTCTTCTAGGGCCCCCCTTTTAGGCTTTTTATTGGTTATAAATGGGTTTCCTCTCAATATCCCTCCTCGTTTCTCGCTCTTCCATCTTCCATCCTATGACCCTATGACGAGGTCAGCACTCTTGTAGGACATCTCAACTCTCTAATTGCACCGCGATGAGGCAAGGATCGAGGAGTGAGGAGGCATGAGCGAGGATACACGTGTATCCTTTGTGGAATTGTTTTACCGACTAAACGTGACACACGTATTAATACTCCTCCCCCTTCACGTCATCTTGCCACAGTTTATTAATTATATTATGTTTACATGTACAAGACACAAATGTATGTCAAATAACAACAACTGTAGTTGCAGAATTATAAGAAAATGAAAGAAAATTAAAACAAACTGTAATACTATACAACAAATAAAAAAAAGTTAACTGGGAATAATTGTTAATAATAACTGGTAATATCAAATAAAATATGGACAAATGTAGTATTTTGTGGAAGTTGAAACTATTACAATATAAAGTTATCTCTAATGATCAAGGATAATGTTAATGTTAAATCCAGCGGTGTAGAGTCATCATTAATTGACAACGATATGAAGTGACGCTAAAGGAAGCGATGATTTCACCTGATTCAACTCCTCGGTCCTCACGTCTTTTCCTTGCGTCCTTCCCTCGCATCCTTAAGGGGTGGAGGTGAGACGCGAGGAAAGGAGGCGAGGAAAGGGATCAAGGATGCACAAATAAGAATTGAGAAGCACCCAATTCTCGGGTGAAGGCACCCAATCCAAATCTGAAGGCAGTGGCCTTAGTTTCTTAGCAATAGCCAAAATGCAGTTTGTCAAAGAACATTTTAATTCGGCAGTTTTACTGACTGGAGTATGCTGGGTTAAAGTTCATAAAATGTGTTTCTCAGTGTTTCTCACAGGAGTTTGTAAAACTATGTTGGGTGGACAGAGGGCATGGTCCCCCGCAAGAAAATTGTACATTCGAGGTTAAATGCTTCAATCTGGTGAAATTTGAAAGGTCAAAATTAAGAGTTTCAACCCATGTACAAATTGAACAAAAAAAAAGCATTGACTTGTACCTGGACATTAAAGAGAGAGCCCTAACATCTTTTTAGCTGTGATAAAGCTGCGATAATGTAGTCTCAGTCTACATTGCCACTGGTGTTTTAGGATGCCAAACAACTATAATAACATATGATTTATTCATTCCTATGAGAGTAAATATCCATAGCCTATTGTAAAACAAATGTACAGTGTAAATGAAAATTAATATTTCTTAAGTATATTTTACTTTACACTACAGTATAGGGAAATTACAATACTTTTTTGTCCTATCCTAATAGCTTCACTTGCAAGAGATAAACCCTTGAGCTTCTATTTTGGAGAAAACACCAGATCTCCAGCTGATCGCATTAGCAAAGTGCACACTTTTCTTTAAATTACGCAACACAAGCAGACTGCCTATATACTTAATTAAACCACAGTCTTTTGTGGTTTCATAAAAGGCACAAAGCCATATCAAGGTTTAGATTTTAGTTTGTTGACAAAATATAACATTAGAGACCTTTATGTTAGGCTACACGTTTTACATCTCATATGTGATGGGAAAAGGGGGAAGAGAGAGTTTGGAAAAGGCGAATTTGAACTCGTTGAATGCGTCAAAAGCTCCTTTCAGGCACCACACTCCCTACGCCACTGCAGACCTTAAGTGGTGAGCGACTTTTTGCCAACAAGACAGGCACTTAGTGCCAATATACACTCCGTTATCCGAAATGTAAGAAAAGAAAAAAAAATGTTTTCTTCCACTCGCTTGGGCCCCAAGTGCCCATAATGCTCATTGGACATTCCGGCCCTGCATAGAATGAAAAAAGTCAATTGCGTCCATCAACTGTTTGGTGACAAAGAAAAATCTTCTTTTGTGTTCAGCGGAAAACAAATTCATACAGATTTGGAAGAATTTGAGGGTGAGTATATGATGACAATTTTCATTTTTGGGTGAACTACTCCTAAGGAAAGTTAGGAGAGGAACTCTCTGTAAGTTTAGTTTCAACAAGATTTTCATTTAATTATAAATAATTTACCACACATTTGATTGATTTATTATAGTGTGTCTAATGTGTCATTTTAAAAAATTCAAACTTTTCCATATGTGCAATTTTCAAAGATTCAAAATTCAATTCAGAAAAGTGAAATTATCCAATACTGCCAATTTTGTCCAAGACTAGAAATTCCATGAGCACATAATAAAAGTGGAAGCAGATTATAATAACATTAAAAAAATTCACATGCTGACATTTGAGAACTAGAACTGTTTCCAGTCAAAGTTCCTAACAACCCTATCTAATGGACGTTGAGAGAGAAGATTAAATCACAGTTTTTCAGGTACACACAATAACAAATTCTGTTAAGCACATAAGCTCACAAAAAGTATTCCCTCATTAATATATTAAAACAAATTAAACTAATTCAGTAACAAAAATGTTCTGTGGAGTAGATGAACTATCACTCACAGTCACCAGCGACAAACTGCCCTACGGCGGACGATCCTCCTCCACTGTTCTCCACGAAGGTTACCTCAGAAACAATGATGTTGTCCTCCAGCACGGAGCCACAGCCCATGCACACGGCATCACCACGAGCCTGGTCCACATCGATGTCCGTCCCCCCACAATTCTTACACCTCCTCATGGTCACAACCAATCAGCTCACACAATACGAGGAATGATCTCTAAATGCATAAAAAAAGAAAAAAAAAGTGAATCTTAGAGCCACATATGAGGTGAACGGCAAAGTTCATAGTTGTGACGGGCAGACTTTAAGCTACTGCATTCAAAGTGTCACAGTCTGACTGACCATTCACTGAGACTAGTAACTAATAATTACTGCATTCAGTATTGGGCTTAATTATATTTTATAAAAATACCGTTTCAAAAAAACAAATAGAAATGATTGGATTAATAACAAGTATTTTATTCTATTGACTGCCTTTAAAAAAAAAAACACCAAAATACATTTTTTTATCTTTTAATATTGTGTAGAATAAAAGACATGCTGCCAATTTTATACAACGTAAATATTTTTAAGATATATTTTAAAAATGCATTTATTAAAAAATGTGTAAATAAATTAAATTATTAACATTAGTATTTTTTTATCATTTGTTTTGGCCTTAGTACAGTGACATTATAAATATATTTAATATAGGAAACAGCATGTATATTATAATCTTAAAATATCACCATATGTATATCACCATATGTAGGGGTCCTTGGCAACAAAAAGTTTAAAAACACCTGTGCTATACACCGATCAGGCATAACATAATGAGCACTTTCCTAATATTGTTGGTCCACCTTTTTCTGCCAAAACAGCCCTGACCCGAAGCATGGACCCCACTTAACCCCTTAAGGTGTGTTGTGGTATCTGGCACCAAGATGTTAGCAGCAGATCCTGTAAGTTGCGAAGTTTGATAACATCACCATGGATGGCAGCACCCGTGGTTTACCAGCAGAACATTGCCCAAAGAATCACACTGCCTCTGTCGGCTCTCCTTCTTCCCATAGCACATCCTGGTTTCATGTGTTCCCCAGGTAAGCGACACACACACACGCACCCAGCCATCCATGTAATGTAAAAGAAAACGTGACCCATCAGACCAGCCCACCTTCTTCCATTGCTTCATGGTCCAGTTGTGATAATAATGTTCCCACTGTTGCCGCATTTGGCTGTGGACAGGGGTCAAACTGCGATGCATTGTGACTGTGTATTCTGACACCTTTTTATCAGAACCAGCATTAACTTCTTGAGCAATTTGAGCTACAGTAGCTCGTCTGTTTGATTGGACCATACAGGTCAGCCTTGAGCCTTGGACACCCATAACCCTGTCGCCAGTTCCCCACTGTTCCTTCCTTGGACCACTTTTGATAGATACTGACCACTGCAGACCGGGAACATCCCACAAGAGCTGCAGTTTTGGAGATGCTCTGACGCAGTCACTATTTGGCCCTTGTCAAACTTGCTCAAATAACTTGCCCATTTTTCCTGCTTCTAACACATCAACTTTAGGACAACATTTTCACTTGATGCCTAATATCACACCAACTAACAGGTGCCGTGATGAAGAGATAATCAGTGTTATTCACTTCACTTGTCAGTGGTCATAATGTTATGCCTGATCGGTGTATATTACGCAGTGTTGTTGTGGTTCCCCGTATGAAACTGTTGGCTTGACTTTAAGGAAAACATACTGAATTCTCATTTTAAAAGTAGCGCAAGAGCGCCACTGTGAGGGCGACAGGCGAACTGCGCCGCCAACAAGCCCACGTTGCAGACATCCCCGGTACAGATATAAACGCCCAGGATCCATGTCAAACAGATCACGTCCTAAAAGACACGACCTTAAGGGGTCAAAGGAGGTGACTCTCTTCTAATCAATGCCACGCAGTCTGCTCCGTTGCATCTAGCTAGCAACGTGGCAATCTGCTTACTTTACAAGCAAATCTGGAATTCCCCAAAATCTGTCGAATAACCGTAACAATCTGTGCAGATGTCGGCTTATGAGCTACTTAAATTGAAAAGAAGAAACTTGTTACCTCGAGCAGCTCGGAAGATAAAGAATCGCAGGCTTCACCTGTCTGATCCAGAAAGCCCGTCAAAGGCCCTTCAGTTCCTGTCTGTCGAGGTGACAAGTGTGTATTCTTGATCTTCAGTCGTTTTACAGACTGTATCACTGAGTTGTTGACCAAACGATACTATATGTTTCTCTACATGACAAACCGGCAGGCTCCACTATCCAAAAAACACAGTCAGCCACATGTTTCCAGTCAGCGTGCGATGCGGCTCATACCAATATGAGTGCGGAGGGGTGTCACAACTGCTTGCGTCCATTATAACATACTGTTATAGACAACGGCGCCGTATTACACACTGTTGTTCTTTTTTTGAAATCAATTATCAATCAAAAATCATTAAATGAAAAGGTATACGATATATAAGATTTAATAGCTTGGTGACTGATGAATGGTTTTCCCTGCCTGAAATGTTCTGATCATACTGACGTAACATGTAAACGTTGCGTGCAACTTTGCTATGTTCAATATTCAGCACAAAATACACATCATGTGCAGTGCAGGATATAATACTAAACATGCTAAAGTATGCAGAACTACTTAATTTGTTTCACATTTTATGTTGCTGCCTTATGTTAAACTAGGCTTACTACACCATAGCAAAAACAGATTTGTAATAACTTTGCAAATTAATAAAAAAAAAAAAACTGAAATAATTTGTAACAGTGTTTGGGGGCAAATGTAACACTGAGGGGGAAAAAAAAACATTAAACACATTAATTTGTGTGTGTGGTCCAAATTATTTTAGATGTCAGGCATCATCATTCAAAAAGAAAAAATAAATTTCTATTTTTGCAGAAGACTATAGGCACCTATTTAGTGGTAACTAGATTTTAATTCTTTAAATATATACTCAAATACATTTCTGTCAAACACATATAAAACACATTATTTTATACAAAGAACGTAGGTTAGACTAATTGATGATTTATGTTTATACTAGAACAAACACATGTATTTTAATACACTCTTTTTAGTTAAAGGTTTAGTGAAACATGTTAATTTTCTAACAGAAAAGTATGTCAACACAGACAAACAAGGTGCTCACGTTGGGCCATGTGGCTCAAGGACAATTGTGACACAATGGTACAATTGCCCCCAATGTTGCAGCCATGATAAAATCTCATATGCTAGCCACACCTATATTAGCATAGGCTGTTCATGTACTTTTTTTTATTATTAATAACCTAGAGATAAAATGTATGTAAGTTTAAATTCGCAGTCATCTAAAATTTAGACAGCATAAGAAAAATACTGTACATCCAAAAAGTAACTTTCATAACTCAAAATCAGTATTTTTTTGATAACTTCTGAGGTGAAATAATCATGCTCCTTTTCCACAGGCAGAGAGAGCATCCTACTTAGCATGTGTAGATTAAGTGTCATCACTCTAGCTTGTTTTGAATGTTACATATATAGCCTACCCTTTTGGGACACTTGAAATTTAGCTCAAGAGTTCCAGTTTCACTTGTAAATGTTACTACACTTCGAGTGGGGTTAACCTGTGGCAAATTCAATTGAATTGGTATGATTTGTATCAAGACACAGATCTGGGGAAGACTAAAAAAAAAATGCTGTATTGAAGATTCACATTACATTATGTAGCATCCATAATCCAAAGAAGTTGAGCAATCAATGGAGAGAGAAGGGCCTTGGTTAGAGTGGTGACCGAGAAGCTGGTCCCTCTGGTTGAGCTTCATGGTCATAAATGATGATGGGAGAATTTACAAAAGGACAAACATCACTGCAACACTCCACCGCTTTATGGCAGAGTGGCCAGACTCAAGCCACTTCTCAGTGAAGAGAAGACAAACCCACTTGGAATTTGCACAAAAAAGCTAAAGGACTGTCTGGTCTGATGAACCTCAGATCCAAGCATCAAGTATGGAGGAACCAGGTGCTGCTAATCACCTGCACAATACCATCCCATCAGTGAAGTTTGATGGTATAGAACAGGGCTATTCAAATCTTACCCTGGAGGGCCAATGCATTGCAGATTTTAGCTCCAGCCCTGATCAAACTCACCTACCTGTGGTTTTCTAATGATCCTGAAGACATTGATTAGCATGTTAAGGTGTGTTTGATCAGGGTTGGAGCTAAAATCTGCAGTGCCCTCCAGGGTAAGATTTGAATAGCCCTGGTATAGAAGCATGATGTGGGGGTGTTTTTCAGCGGTCAGGGACTGCAGGGTAGAAGGAAAGCTCAACGCAGCAAAATGTAGAGTTAGCCTTAATGAAAACCTAGTTCGGAGAATTCAGAACCTTGAACTGGGCAGAAGGTCCACACAGGTTAGCACACAGCTAAGATAATGCAAGAGTGGCTTATGGACAACTCTGTGAATGTTCTTGAGTGGCCAAGCCAGAGCCTGTATGAACCCAATGAAACATATCTGGAGAAACCTGAAAATATCTGTGTTTAGGAGCTATTTTCTTGTTTCATAATTAAGTTAATAATTAAATTACTTTGTTTTGTTTTACTTGAACTAATTTGCATGATTATTTTATTGATGTAGATACATAACGTTAATGTTATTATTTTCATTAATTTGAGCCATTTTGGGGGGAATTTTATTTAGATTGTACTGGGCACTTGTTTGTATGTATATATTGGTGATTACACTGACGAGCAGGCACTGTGAAAGATTGTTGGTTTTTACCAGGGAAAGAGAGGCTGCAGACACCCTTTTTTTGTATGCCTGGTCAAATGGAAATAAACCGCATGAACGATATGATAGCCTGGACATTGGATTTATTGTGTCCTGCATAAGATACGATCTTTAGGTGCCTCAGTGGCCGTTTGATTTCTTGTTTGATTTAAGCTAAGGACAAATCGCTACAACATAAAGTAAAAAACCCATTTTAATTTTGATATTCATGTTGATGGACTTCGTGGAAAGAGGATTAAAGAGGATGTTGTTGAAAAGCACGTCGTTGTCTGGAAAGCGGTGGCCTACGGACATCACAGGAAGTCATTCAACAGTCGGTATGTGAAAAATGTTTATATTGAAGCTGTATTGGAAGACGGCTTAGCTATTGCAGCATTGGATTCATTGTTGGAGGTTGAATATTAGAAGTCTTAAAGGGTTTGAGGGAATTTGTTGGATGTGTAGCGGTTGTGCAATACCTCAACAGGGACATTCATGTAGTTCGTTCATAGGGGAGATTTGTTCGGAGTTTTGCCGACCGGATACGGCAAAAGTTTAATTTATCAACTAGCTATACTTCACGTTGCTCTGGTTGGTTGTAGCGCTATCCTGTTGCGTGCAGAGGGCATTTGAAAGGCAACCATTTATCCTGCCCCTCGGATTGAGCCCTGCCAATGGCGAGTTTCCAGACCAAACATCTTGATGTGGGTCTGGCTTGTCAGGCTAGTTTTTTCACTCTATGGCAAACAAAATAAGTGTGAAAATTGAGCTGGACCTCAATAGGTCGCAACAATCTTGCACATCAAGAGCCAAGAGTGACGTTGTGTCCACGCACTCTGTAAAGTGCACAGAAAAAGAATTGGCATTTTTTGCAAAAATGTGTCAAGAAAAGAGGCCTTTGAAATGCAAGCAGGCTAAGAGGTACATGGAACAAATTCATGCCTTGATGGAGTCCACCGACAATGTGAACTCGGTGCAATCTCAGTTGGGAAAATGTATTAAGTGTTATGAGGAAGCTAGTGACACGCATGAATCCTTCTTAAATTTGAATATGCCTGAGTGAAGTTCAAAGACAAAATAAGTATTTTCATACAAAAATGACCATGTTCCGTGATTTCTCTGAGGAAGTAAAGAGCTGGTTGTCTAAGGCTGCTCACCCATATGTACAATCGATGTACAAATGATACTGAGGCCGAACTTCCTGTTAACCAAAGTGTAACTTCTGATGGGATTAGACCTGAAGACAGTGGATCTAACATCTCATTGGCAAGGGGGAGAATAATTCCAGATTACACTCTCATTACAAGTATCAAGTATCAAGAGTATCCTCAACTTCATCTACAAGGATAAAAGCAGAAGCTGATAAAGCAGCACTTATGGAATGCATGACTGCATTGAAAAGAAAACATTTGTTAGAAGCCAAAGAAGAAGAATTAAGGAAGGAAAAGGAACAGTTGGCTCTGGAAACTGGCCTGGCTGCAGCCAATGCTAAACTGTGTGCTGGAAATTATTTCAAAATGTGGCTCTACAGGATCTGACGGAATAAATTCCTATTTTGAAAGGAACAAGCAAAGTACAGGCCGCCTGAATCTGCACGCTGGCCATTTCATTCCAGAACAAATTGACATTAAGAATATTCACAGTGAATCTTACTCTGAGTCACAGGCTCAGATTGTCAGACCTAAAAAAGAGGAAATGAAACAATCAGACACCAGACTTGCAACAGGTGATAC
Source organism: Gobiocypris rarus (assembly GCA_023029165.1). Classification (NCBI taxonomy): domain Eukaryota; kingdom Metazoa; phylum Chordata; class Actinopteri; order Cypriniformes; family Gobionidae; genus Gobiocypris; species Gobiocypris rarus. Next base: position 19,154,272 of record CM040927.1, read on the forward strand.
ACAAACACAAAGGACACAAACGGTGCATGATGCTCAACAAATAGGACGTCTATCCTATCTTAACTCAGCATGAAATGATAACCCTCAGAATGATATTGTGAGCATTATGCAACAACAGAACGATATTACCACACTGTTGGTGCAGTAAAATTCAGCATCTGCTCTGCCAATGAGAAGTATTCCTGTGTTTGATAGAGACACTCTTCAGTTTCGAACCTTTATTAGAGCTTTTGAAAACTGTGTAGAAGAAAAGACTGATAATACAAAGGATTGCTTGCATTTTTTGGAACAGTACACCAGGGGTCAGCCAAGAGACCTGGTGAAAAGTTGTCAGCACTTGCCTCCTACCAAAGAGCTAAATCCCTTCCTGCAGAAACATTTTGGCAATGAGCACAAAGTTGCCTCTGCTTATATGGACAAAATTCTTACATGGCCTCTCATTAAGCCAGATGACGTGAATGCATTGCAATGATTTTCTCTGTTTCTTAGATGTTGTTCCAATCTAACACAGCAAGTCATGTATATGAAGGAGTTGGATATGCCATCCAACCTCAGAAGCCTTGTGATGAAATTGCCTTATAAACTAAGAGAAAAGTGGAGAAACGTTGCATGCGATCTGCAGGAGCAAAGTGGAAACAGGGCTGTATTACTGACCTTGTGACCTTTGTTGAGAAACAAGTAAGAATTATCTCTGACACTCTGTTTGGTAATATACAGGATTGTCAACGTAGCAGCTACACCAAAGCCTCCAACGCTGGCAATGCAAAGCAGAGAAGAACTGGAAGCACTTTTGCAACCAGAGTCAGTTCAGTAAAGGAAGGAGATAAGGTCTACAGTGATGATAAGATCAAGTCTCATTATGAAAATGCTCATTAAACAATACTACTTTGATTTTAATGAAAGAACATCAGAGAAGGGATTGGAGATGTCAAGAGAGGACGTTAAATTCTTGAAGATTGTGAGTAGCACAGTAGAACTGAAAAACGGACATTATTGCATTGACTTACCTTTTAGAGAAAAAGATCCTGTCTTACCAAATAATCGCTGTGTTGCTGAACAGCGCCTCCAAGGTTTGAAGAGGAAGTTTGAGAGGAACGATAAGTTTAAGGAGGAGTACACCGCATTTCTTGGTGATATGTTGGCTCAGGGTTATGCTGAAGTTGTACCCATTGACCAACTGGAACAAGTGGATGGAAGAGTCTGGTACATTGCCCATCATGGAGTACATCCCCCTAGTAAAGGAAAGTTGAGGGTTGTGTTTGACTGTGGAGCTACATATAAAGGAACATCACTAAACTGTCAGCTCTTGCAGGGTCCAGATCTCACCAACTCTCTTATTGGGGTTCTCATTCGGTTCAGGAAAGAACATGTTGCTGTCATGTCCGACATCCATGCCATGTTTTATCAAGTACAGGTGCCTGTTAAACATGTGAACTTTCTTCGATTTCTTTGGTGGCCTAATGGCGATACTGATCAAGAACCAGTAGAACATCGAATGAAGGTACACTTGTTTGGAGCTGTATTGTCCCCAAGTTGTGCCAATTATGCTTTAAGAAGAACTGCAGAGGACCATGTGTCGGATTTTCCAGATGAAGTGATCAGTACAGTTCTTTATAACTTTTACGTGGGCGACTGCCTGATGTCCATAGCCTCAGAAAAAGATGCAATTCAAATTGCAAAGGATTTGACTGTGCTCTGTGACAAAGGTGGATTTAATCTCAGAAAATGGGTGACTAATAGCCGTTCTGTGTTGACGTCAATCCCAAGTGTCATCAGAGCAACAGAAACAAAATAACTGGATCTAGATACGGACCAGCTTCCTATTTAAAGAGAGCTTGGTCTGCAATGGTGCATTGAGTCTGACAAGTTTACATTTAGGACTTCAGTACAGGAACGGCCATATACCAGGAGAGGTATTTTGTCGGTGGTCAGCTCACTGTACGATCCATTGGGTTTTTCCATTGAGTCCTTTTATCATGTCAGCTAAGTTAATGCTACAGGAACTCTGTAGAAGAAACTTGAAGTGGGATGAACAAATACCCCCTTTCTTCTCTATCCAATGGTCTGACTGGCTAATGGATCTCCAAAAGATGATTGGATTCCAGGTTGATCGCTGCATTAAACCTTCTGATTTTGGAACATCCGTAACAGCACAAATTCATAACTTTTCAGATGCCAGTCAAGTCGGATACGGTACGGTATCGTACCTGAGATTGAAAGATGATAATAAAACACATGTTTAATTTCTTGTGGGAAAGACTAGAGTTACGACTCTTCCAATAGAGTTACCATTCCTCATCTGGAGCTCGCAGCAGCAGTTCTGGCCGTCCGAATGGATTGAATGCTTCAGAAAAAGTTACAGTGGCTGCTGGAGAGGTCAGTGTTTTGGACATATAGCACAACTGTCCTCGAGTATATCTGCAATGAAACTACACGTTTCCATACCTTCGTTGCAAACAGGGTTTCGGTTATTAGAGAAGCCACAGAAGTTGACCAGTGGAAGTATGTGGGCTCTAAGATCAATCCTGCCGATGCAGCATCCAGTGGACGGAAAGCAGAGAGAGGAATTTCTCACACACCAGAAATGGATTAAAGGTCCAGAGTTCCTCTCTTTGTCAGAGAAGGAGTGGCCAATCACTGATGTGGATTTAGCTGTGATTCCCTCTGATGACCCAGAGGTCAAAAGAGAAGTAGCTGTGAATGCTATTGTCAAGCACACAGAAGATCCCATATACTATCTCATTAATTATTTCTCATCTTGGAGGAAGCTTAAAACATCTGTTGCCTGTTTTCTCCAGCTTAAAAGAGTTATTTTGCTCTTGAGCCGAAAGAGAGAAGAGTTCAAATCTACTGAAAGTGACAGAGACATAGGAGTCAAAGAGGTTGTTGAACAGAAACTTCAGAGCTTTAAAGCCACTCTTGGAGGGAAATCTTTAACTCCAGAAAGTTATGATGAAGCAGAAAAGGCAATTCTTTGTTTTGCTCAAAACCGTAGGTTTAGAAGTGAAATTGCCACCCTGAAGAAAAGTTTGGTTAATGTCCCTAAGGGCAGTTCATTGTACAAGTTGGATCCTATATTGGAAGGCGACATTCTCAGAGTCTGCATTACCCAAGTCTGCATTACCATCAGAGATTAAACATCCTGTTATCCTTCCCAAAGATTTGCATGTTTCCCAACTGATTTTACATCACCTCCATCAACAGCTAGGACATGCAGATAGAAACCACATGTTGAATAAGCTCAGACAGAGATATTGGATAATTAATGCCATCTCTGCTGCAAGAAGAATAATTGCAGAATGTACAGCATATAGACGTTACAGAGGAAAGCTTGGAGAGCAGAAGATGGCAGACTTACCTGAAGAGACAGTTATGCCAGATAAGGCTCCCTTTACAGATGTGGGAGTTGATTATTTCGGCCCCATTGAAGTTAAAAGAGGAAGAAGCTCTCTAAAAAGGTATGGAGTGCTTTTCACTTGTTTGACCAGTCGGGCAATACACCTGGAAGTGGCATACTCTTTGGATACGGATTCCTGCATTAATGCTTTGCGGAGATTAATTTGTAGAAGAGGTCCGGTGGTCAGCCTAAGGTCAGACAATGGCACGAATTTCATCGGAGCAAACAAAGAGTTAAAACAAAGTCTTGCCGCTTTTAATAATGCAAAGATCCAAGGTGCTTTGATTCAAGATGGGATTAAGTGGAGCTTTAATACACCTACAGCCTCACATCAAGGCGATGTTTGGAAGCGTCTGATCCGCTCAGTAAGAAGCATACTCACCTCGGTTGGGCAGCAGGTGTTGGGTGATGAAGCACTGCAGACACTGTTTTTCGTGAGGTAGAGGCAATACTAAATGACAGACCCATTACAAAGGTCTCTGATGACCCTAATGACCTTGAGGCCCTCACACCAAACCATATTCTTCTACTAAAAGGAAAGCCCATCTTTCGACCAGGACTCTTTGCACCGAGTGACATGTATATCAGGAGAAGATGGCAGCAAGTACAGTACATTGCTGAACTTTTCTGGATAAAGATGGATGTTTGAATACTTACTGCTAATGCAGGAAAGACAAAAATGGGCTGTACCAAGAAGAAGTTTCTCTCCTGGGGATATCGTCATCATTGCTGTAGCCACGGCACTGAAAGTTTCCTGGATGATGGGCCGAGTTCTGAGTGTTAAGTCCGACTCCAAAGGATTGGTTCGCTCTGTGCTCCTCCAAACTAAGACCAGTGTCTTGGAGAGACCTATAACAAAGATTTTTTTTAACATAGTAGCTTAACATAAGGCAACAACATTAAATGTGAAAAAATTAGGGTGGTTGAATACTTTCGCAAGGAACTGAATACAAATACACACTTTTGCATTTTTTATTTTGTCATTTTGATCTCTATTAGCTTGAAGTGAATATATTTAGAAAAAAAGGTCTTGTTAATGTCTGTCAGTTTTGCTCAAGGAAGCAACCGTTTTGCAATAATGGAAAAAAGTATAAAAGTATGGGATTTGGGGTAAAAGGCACCCCTGCTGTTGGGGCAAAAGGCACCCTATTTAACATGATCATAAACAGCTGGCTGACATTTGTTGACATGACATGGTTAGATTCAGATTATCATATTTTAAGTTGGGTGTCCACCAAAAATTACAGGGAACGTAAATAGAAAAGAATGTATTACTTAAATCAGCAAAATTAAAGACAGTACACCGAACCATAGTGAATTTGGAATGACAAATATAGACTATTATTTAAATATTTATAATATTTTAATCTAGATCCGTGGTTCCCAATGACATTGCTGGAGGCCCCTCCAACACTGCACATTTTGGGTGTTTCTCAAATGGAAGGCTGCATATCTCGGCTGCCACATCATCAAACCTCACTGAAGGTTGTGTGTGTGGGCTTTTTGCTTTGTCATTATGGTGTATGGATGAGGATTTTTTTTTTTTTTAACATAGTAGTTTAACATAAGGCAACAACATTAAATGTGAAAAAATGAGGGTGGTTGAATACTTTCGCAAGGCACTGAATACAAATAACCACTTTGGCATTTTTTATTTTGTCATTTTGATCTCTATTAGCTTGTAGTGACAATCTTGAATCTTGAAACTTAATTTACTTGCCATCTAATCTATATAGAGAAAAAATTGCGCAAAAATTAAGAAATCTTAAGAAGATATCACATAGGAAATTGAACTTGTTGTTGAACTTCATTAGTTATGATAATTAACAGCTGATGTTTAAAATGTATGACAACTCATCAGTTACTGATTTGAAATGAATTCATATAGGAATAAATTCATACAAGTTGTCTCATGTTCTTGTTTGCATTTTAATTATCTATATAGTGTTCCCTATTACTGTACCTTTAACGGCCATGTGATATGTACAGTATGTGGGTAGACAAAAATGAGTTGTGTGTGGAAACTAACCTCAAGTCACTCTGCAGGAACATTTTGAGGCAGACCAATTTGTCATGACCAAAAAGTCTAAGAGTAGGCTGAGACCAGATGCTATTCCCACCATCTTTGTGCATCGTCCTGTGCTCAAAATGAGGAGGGCCCCTGCACAGCAACACACCCCTAGACCTGTAAACATACAGCACATAGCTGATGATCACAGCTATAGTGTTACAGGTGACATATACATATATATATATATATATATATAAATATATACAGTATTGTTCAAAATAATAGCAGTGCAATGTGACTAACCAGAATAATCAAGGTTTTTAGTATATTTTTTTATTGCTACGTGGCAAACAAGTTACCAGTAGGTTCAGTAGATTCTCAGAAAACAAATGAGACCCAGCATTCATGATATGCACGCTCTTAAGGCTGTGCAATTGGGCAATTAGTTGAATAAGTTGAAAGGGGTGTGTTCAAAAAATAGCAGTGTGGCATTCAATCACTGAGGTCATCAATTTTGTGAAGAAACAGGTGTGAATCAGGTGGCCGCTATTTAAGGATGAAGCCAACACTTGTTGAACATGCATTTGAAAGCTGAGGAAAATGGGTCGTTCAAGACATTGTTCAGAAGAACAGCGTACTTTGATTAAAAAGTTGATTGGAGAGGGGAAAACCTATAAAGAGGTGCAAAAAATGATAGGCTGTTCAGCTAAAATGATCTCCAATGCCTTAAAATGGAGAGCAAAACCAGAGAGACGTGGAAGAAAACGGAAGACAACCATCAAAATGGATAGAAGAATAACCAGAATGGCAAAGGCTCAGCCACCTCCAGGATGATCAAAGACAGTCTGGAGTTACCTGTAAGTACTGTGACAGTTAGAAGACGTCTGGTGAAGCTATTTTCAAGAATCCCGCAAAGTCCCTCTGTTAAAAAAAAGGCATGTGCAGAAGAGGTTACAATTTGCCAAAGAACACATCAACTGGCCTAAAGAGAAATGGAGGAACATTTTGTGGACTGATGAGAGTAAAATTGTTCTTTTTGGGTCCAAGGGCCACAGGCAGTTTGTGAGACGACCCCCAAACTCTGAATTCAAGCCACAGTACACAGTGAAGACATCATGATATGGGCATGTTTCTCCTACTATGGTGTTGGGCCTATTTATCGCATACCAGGGATCATGGATCAGTTTGCATATGTTAAAATACTTGAAGAGGTCATGTTGCCCTATGCTGAAGAGGACATGCCCTTGAAATGGTTGTTTCAACAAGACAATGACCCAAAACACACTAGTAAACGGGCAAAGTCTTGGTTCCAAACCAACAAAATTAATGTTATGGAGTGGCCAGCCCAATCTCCAGACCTTAATCCAATTGAGAACTTGTGGGGTGATATCAAAAATGCTGTTTCTGAAGCAAAACCAAGAAATGTGAATGAATTGTGGAATGTTGTTAAAGAATCATGGAGTGGAATAACAGCTGAGAGGTGCCACAGGTTGGTTGACTCCATGCCACACAGATGTCACAAACTCTGGTAAAAAAAAAGTACAAACTCTGGTAACACTTTACAATACGGTTCAGTAGTTAAACATTAGTTAATGGATTAACTAACATGAACTAACCATGAACAATACATTGGTTACTGTAATGTTTATCTTCGTTAACATAATACAGTTGTTCATGTTAGTTCACAGTGCATTAACTAATGTTAACAAGATTTTAATAATGTATTAGAAAATGTTGAAATTAACATGAACAAAGATTAATAAATGTTGGTAAAGGTAAAGTTAATTGAATCACAATGCCTAAAACACTGAATGAATATCGGATGCATTTTATCATTGAAGAAATGTATTCTTAATACCCGTGTAGCCTAATAAGGAACAAACTTGGTATCCTCATTTTACCACTTTACACACACCCGCTGTCACACGCGCCCAAACGTTATATTTAACTAATATGTAACTTTCCATACCTTGCACACCTTTTCTCTAATTCCAGAACGATGGATGAAACGGAATTAAAATAACAGATTTAACTATTAATACGGTGTTCGATAATAACTTTATCCAGTAGCCGATCCAAGACTAATCTGATAACACTATAGTCTAATATAATCTAATTTAATGATGAATAATCTACACAAGCAGGCTTTAATGTACAAGTTATTTTGATTAAGATCTGCTGATAATTTAAAATCTTACTGATTAGACGTCTTAGCTTTTAAAAGTCCATCACAAACGGTCTGTTCTGCTGTAACTCTATGGCGCGGCTGCTACTTCCGGGAACTATTGAGAGTCTCCACGAGCCGCCATTGCTGTAAAAAAAACGTTCCATTGGAGTCTATGGAGTTGTCGCGACTCTCACTATATGGCTCTGGGCGGGGTTAAAACGGTGGCTCGATGACGCACTGGAGCCGCTTGGCATGTGGCCCCTCCCCCATAACTAGAGCACATTTGCAATTTCGCATCAGTTCACCCGCTAGATTGCGAGTTACTGTCAGTACCGTTAGTTACTACAGCCTACCACTTACAAAACAGCCTACAAAACAAAAAAAGACGATCTCAAGAAGGGGTAGATTAATTCTGTGAACAGCTACCTTGATGGAGTGCTGAGGATCACCACCAACCCCTGCCTCTGCAGTGTCTTTACACCGGATAGTTTTACAAACTTTCATCGGCAACAACTGGGATTCACTGATAATCAGAATGGCAGATAAGCAGAATGGGGCCGAACCGACTATCTCCCGCCCCGACCTTCATCCTACCGTCCCGCCGACATCTGGTGCCGTCGTGAGTCGTGACTCGTGAGCTGTACTTGAGTGTTGTTGTTGTCTTGTGTGTTTACGGCCGCTTTCCCGCGAGTGGGCGTGGTTTCGGCGCCGATCAACGGACACGCCCCCAGCATTTGAGAGCAGAGAATGCTGCTTATTTTTTCAAGATTTCGAAAAAATATTTTATGTACTTAGCGGATTTTTTTATGATTCAAATTTGGCTAGTTGGTTGATAACACATTTATCTGTGGTGTGAGAAACTCAGAACACATGTTTAATTTTGACTTTACAGGGACTTTAAAGTTAATCAAAGAACACAAGAAAAATCATCCACTCATCTTGACTGAATAACTATTCTAGCCAGTTTTACCATGCATTAATCTTTATTTCATTTATACAGTGAAAATTATCCAATGTTATTTGTTATTCTATTTCTGTACCTGAATTACTGTTAGACATGCAACATCAATCACTTAATTCTTAGCTCTGTTCTAACTTTTTTGCTGCCTGTACACTTTTATTCAATAACGTTTTCAATTTTTATTATTACGCTTGTAGTTTTAACTGTGGAATATCAGTTGGAATCAATAATTAAGTTTTACTGGTGTCTAAAATTGTGGTTGCTTATTTATTAGAATACAATGCTACATGAGTAAAAACGATGAAAACAAATAAGTATTAATGAAAATTATATTCTTTCACGTTCTATGGACCCCCTATAGTAGCCTTGGCCACCCCATGGCCACCCAATGTATAAAAGTCTAGTTCCGCCACTGCAAATGAGGCGGAGCGACGTAGGCTACAACCCCATTCTGCACATCCCCGGGCAGGTGTTGGCTACTTTGTGACGTGTACGGGAATCGAAGCATATGAGCAAAGGGAATTTGATACTTTGCCTGTGCTTTTAACTATCATGGGCAGACCGAGGCTTCGTGAAGCACTGGAACAGTTGAAGCAAATGTGCCGAAGCTTCAAAACAGCACCCGACACCCGTCTCCATGACGCCATCTAGTGGTCACCTGCATGTATTTATCTGAAATAACCGTGACAGTGATCAATGTTAAAAAATATAGTTTTTAACATCTGTCTGACAACTACTTGGTTTTGTAACCTGTAGCCTCCTTGTTGTTGTTTTTTTATGAAAAATGAAGATTAATAAAATAAATACAACCACAATGTGTTTATTAAAAAATATTAATTGCTCAGCTGTTGAAGGACTTAGCCGACATCTTTTTTTACATATAATTTCTCCAGCCTTTGAAAAAAATCCTCTCACTAGGGACACTTGTTGCTGGCATGCACAAATATTTTTTAGCAAGTATACAAATGAGGGAAATTTATTGCCCTCTCTTTCCAATAAATGAATGGATCATGCGTTCTGGGCAAAAACCCAAAACACATCCTTGAGGTACCTTTTCACTTCTACTGTTGCAAATCATACATCTCACTTTATTTGGTATTTCCAAATGGAAATGCTCCCACACCACAGATGTACCACTCTTATGTGGAGCCTCCATCTATATATCACCCATGAATAGCATATATCTATATAATCTATATCTATATAATTATATATCTTATGCTGTGGTATCTGTCACTATCTAACTTAGCCTATATGAATGTGTCACTTGCATATATCTATCCTAACTATCTGTCACAGTCTATACCCATCAGTCAATATATCTCAAATAAATCTAGCTTAATTAAATATAACTAACAATGCGCACTATAAATATTAATAGTGCGCATATATCACAAACCCACTGCTATCACAAAATGTTTCTCCTCTCACAAAACCCACAAGGTGAAGATGCACTTCGCTTTTAAACTGTGGGGATTTAGGTTCAAAGATGTGTGACTGTGTGGTTTGTTCAAGCCCTTTCAATCAAACGCCGCTTCGACAGGCGCACCTGATGAAACACTCCGGCGCTTCATTTAGCGGTAGTCACGTGACATGGGTGTGTCGAATCACGGTTTTGAGCAGTGTTTCGAAACATCTGCGCTTTGGGATCTCGACACAGCATCGAAACGTGAGTTTCGCGTCAGCCATCCCTACTTTTAACCATGCTAGAGAGATATCACGTAAATCGTGAACAAATATGGCTTTTTTTCTGACTTGCATGCGATCAACGATGCACTGAACTGCCTTGTTATTTTAAACCATGTTCCTGACCCCCCTGCGACGATGCTGTGGCTCCTTTTGTGCTTCGTGAACGTTTTTGTGGGTAAGACTTACATTTAATGAATAGAAATCGCAAGGCGTCTGATGCGATGCCACCATACAGCACACCTGTATTTAAAATCAAGTGCATTAACTTTAGGGGAGGACTTTTTGATACTCGTGGCATGCTTTCTCTGTGGGTTAAATAGCGCCAAAACTGTGACCATTTTTAGTTGGAAAAGAAGGAAAAGATTGATTACTCCATGAATATTGAAATATATTGTGTTTTCTGAAAACACGCTCTGAAATCACATTCTGAATTTTCCAATTGAGTAAAATATTTGGACCATGACAAGCATAAGCATAGGCTATTATCAACGGTGAATGAACATGATGGACATGCCAAATGGTGCTTGATTTAGCTGCTGGAACTTGCCCTTACAGAAAATAAGTATGCTTCAAGTTCATTTCATTAAGTAGGCCTATACTTAAGTAAAATGCAAGTAAATTTTAAGTATACTTTATGAAGTAAATATATGCCTTCTAATATCACTTTTAGTGTATAGATATACTTTTAAGTATAAAAAAAGTGTTCCGTTTGTACTGCAACTATACTACAAGTGAACTTGCAGATACAAATAGTAGATGGTCAAATACTTCTAGCACATTTTATTAGTTCATGAAAGTAGACTTTGAAGTGTACTCCTAGTAAACTAGTTTAGGAGTTTTATACTATATTTTTGCACTACTGTGTACCTAATTAGTTTAAAAAAAAATATATATATATATATATATATATATATATATATATATATATATATATATATATATATATATATATATATATATATATATATATACTTGAAATATAGCCTACCTTATATTAAATAATCCCACTTTAACTCTTTCTCTTTTCAGCTTTAACGCTTGAGGCATCCTTTTTATCATAAAAAAGCAACATTTTAAACAAAAAGCTGAGAACCACATTTTGGGCAAGTTCAGTTGGGATTCAGAACGATGACCAAAGCTTTTGAACTTATGCTGTATAATGTTTGATGATTATGCTATCTTATACATCTGTCACTTTTTTTCTGCTTCTGTACCTGTTTTGATCCACTAACAGTGAAAATATGGCTAGCCAGAAAAAATCTGTCAATAGCAGGAAAGAGTAAAGTAGGTTTGAAGTAAATTCCTACGAACATTACCAGTTGTAACGGTACGGGTGAACCAGGAACAGGCTGAAGACTCACAATCAAACAAACTTTAATAACTCAAATTTTTTTGTCCTCAAACAAAAGGCATTTCTCTGCTTATTTTTAAATTACACACTTCATTGTTTGAAAAAGAAACTCAAATGTGTTTTTTCTATTGTTAGTAATATTTTTTTTATAGAAATAAGTTGTGTATAATTAAGAGACTATTTTTAGTGTTAAGAATTAATCTCCAAATACAAAAGTTGTTGAAGAAAACCAATATATTGATCTAAAATAAAGTACATTCATTTTAAAATTAATTAAGGGTCAATAACCAAACATACATTCATAAATTAACTCATAATGACGTTGACCATGGAATCAAGGGGAAACTGAACAAAGGAGCAAATCAAACACAAGCAAAACAGACTGAACATTTGAAACCAGAGGACTAGCCTACAAACATTCAGATACTCCTAATTAGTAACATGTTTTCTTTATAAATCAGTATTTTCAAACAACGTTCTTATAAGACAGTATGTAAAAACTGAAAAAACAGGCTATTCAATCGAAAGATTAAACAACTACAAACCAAGTATACTTAGAATACTTTTAATAATTATTAAAAGTATAGAGTACAAGTACAGGCCAAATATACTTTGACATTTCTGTCAGTATAAGTCAAGTATTGAATTTCTGAAGTACCGGTAGTGCAATTTTTGGATTTTCACAATTTTATATTTCTGATAAGTAGGCTACATAACAAGTAGACTGAAAGTATGCTTTTTTATTTTTTATTTTAAAAATAGTATATTAATAGCACACTTGAACGAACTTCTTTTTCGTAAGGGGCCAGGCACACAAGGTCACTTAAGTGTTTTTTCACTGGATTTGGCATGGTGTGATGATGGGTTTTAGTCCTTTACTAAAAAAATTACAGGGTACGTAGCCTAAGTAGAAAAGAAGGTATTACTTAAATCAACAAAATTAAAGACTGAAGACCAAATATAGACTGAATTTCTTGACAGAAGGATATTTATAATATTTTAGTCTAAATCCATGGTTCCCAATGACGTTCCTAAAGGCCCCTCCAACACTGCACATTTTGGGTGTTTCTCAAATGGAAAGCTGCTTTTCTCGGCTGCCACGTCATAAAACCTCGCTGAAGGCCATCTCAATTTGAAGGATCCTTGGAAGGCAGCCTTCGTTTCGTGTCCTTCATTCGGCCTTCATGTTTTGAAGGACGCATTGGATGTATCCTTCGTGTCCTTAAAGGGCACCTATTATGCAAAATTAACTTTTATAAGGTGTTTGAACATAAATGTGTGTTGGCAGTGTGTGTACACAACCACCCTATAATGGTAAAAATCCACCCACTCCTTTTTTTAAATCCCCATAAATCGTAAGCAGTGTCTCAGAACAAGCCGTTTCCAGATTCCTGCAATGTGACATCACATTGCAGAGGCCCCGCCCACACGTGTTGATGGACACTGACATACTAGCACAGACCCCTCCCTCAGAGAGCTGTAGCTGAGCTGTTCACAGTCCGCCATGTTTATCTCCTCCTGAGCATTAACAGCAGCATTCAAGTATGAAATGTGTTCTTATTAAAGCTAAGTTCAGTCAGTCAAGAGCAGTGAGTGAATTTCTGTTTATCGTCTGTTGTTTGATAGAGAACTAGTCTAGTTTAATAGACTACTCACGGATGTGCTGACATCCAGCTCTGTGCGCATGCGACAGGAGCATGTGTGTGTGTTTAAGTTGAGAGCGATAAGGCTTTAAAACGCATGCAGATGATATTCCAGAATGATGAAATACAGCAATGTCACATGAATGTTTCTGCGATAGAGATGATCATTAAAACAAACAGATATCATGCTTCAATTTTCATTCCGTGTTCACAGCTGTGAATGAGCTGCGAACAAGATGTGTAGGCTCCGCCCTTTCGGGTGGGGAGCAGCAGCTCATTTGCATTAAAAGAGCCACACACAGAACAGCTCATTTTTCCTCAACCCCAAAATTGCCATTTTCAAAATGGTATATTAAATGATCTGTTAGGAATTTTGATCTGAAACTTCACAGGCACACTCTGGGGACACCTGAGACGTATATTACATCTTGTAAAAAGGGGCATAATTATTGCCCTTTAAATCATCCACAATCCTTTGCCAACATTTAAATTCACGAAAATAAACTGATGGAAAATTGAGTCATCGTGAGGTTATCTGACAAAAATAATTTTTCCGGACATGAAAGCTTAGATGTTATCTTTTGTTTTGCTTTAAATTAATCACTAACACTAAACTGACAATAATGTAAGCCACTGGGAGACCGCAGACGGCTGTCCTTCACTGAACTGCATTAGTAGAAAGCCAGTTAATATAAAGATTTATAATACAAAGTATTTTTCCAAAATTAAGTTTTAATAGTGTTTTCGTCTCGTTCTAGCATTTAATTGCTGAGAAGGACACTAGACTACAAGCCTCTGAATGACTGGACTAGGAAGGACGCAGCCTTCCATTTGATAAACACCCGATGAATATCTCCTTTGTCTGACAAATTTCAGCTCTTGGAGTCTTGACTAATGAGCTGATGACCTGAATCAGGTGTAATTCATTGAGGAGACATGCTAATTGTGCAGGGCTGGGGGGCCTCCAGGAATGTGGTTGGGAACTTTATTCACATTTTTTTTCTCTTACAACTTATGGTTCTCCTATTAAATGGATTAACATTTGATTTTCAAATGAAATGAACAAGAAAGCACCCCAAACTGGTTGAAGCTTAGTCAATGCTTACAGCGTTGAATACAAGATATTTCAAGGCTGTGTAAAGTATCATTCTATAATAGTTTTTTCAGTGGCAATTAAGTATTAAATATTTCATTTTATGTGACCCTGGACCACAAAACCAGTCATGAGTCACAGAGGTATATTTGTGGCAATAGCCAGCAAAATTGTATTGGTCAAAATTATCGATTTTTCTTTTATGTCAAAAATCAAGATCTTAAGTAAAGATCATATTCCATTAAGTTATTTAGTAAATTTCCTACCGTAAATATATTAAAAATGCATTATTAGTTGTAATATGCATTGCAAAGGTCTTCATTTGGACAACTTTAAAGGCGATTTTCTCAATAAATATTTTTTGAACCCTCAGATTCCAGATTTTGTTGTTGTATCTCAGCAAAATAGTGCGCTATCCTAACAAACTATACATCAATAGAAAGCTTATTTATTTAGCTTTCAGATAAAAATTATATACATCTCAATTTAAAAAAAGACCCTTATGACTAATTTTGATAGCAAAGGGCTTGAGACTGCACATTTTTGTGGTACCTGCTGTCAGGTCCAATATTTGTTTTTTCGTAATATATCAAGTTGATGTATATCTAAATATGGAGGAAAACTTGATTTCTCATAATATGACCCCTTGAAACTTTAAATGTTTGGATAACTCAGCAGTGTTTCTTCAAGCAACTCTAAATTCTTCTTGCTGCCTCTTTCCAGCCTCATTTGAAGTGACTGTCCCTGATGAGCATCTGCCTGCAATCCGGGGTCGTCCAGCTGTACTAGGCTGTGTGTTCACACCTGATCCTGACCTCTCCAACTTAGTGGTTACCTGGCAAAGATCAGAGGACTCAAAGGTTGTCCACAGTTTCTATTATCAGCAGGACCAATTGGACCGACAGAGTCCACAATACCACAATCGGACGTCATTATTTATTTCAGAGCTTCATAAAGGAAATGCCTCACTAAGAATTGCAGCAATTAGACCGAAGGATGCAGGCCTGTACCTCTGCATAGTGAGCAGTACAAAGGGAACAGGAAGAGTCTTGGTGAAAGTGACCTATGGAGGTATGTGTCTGATGAATATTGGAGTGAATATGTTGTAAAATGTTTCCAAAAGTTCCAAATTTAGTTTTCAGTCAACAATAATAACTTGGTTGGTCATATTTGACAGCTCATAGATTTTGTTGAATCATCTTTTTTTCTTTAATTGTTTTTTAAATTGTTTTTCAAGTAATTCCAGTGTAAAAAAAAAATAAAAAAAATACTACCATAATGCTCTGACTGTGATTCCTGCATTCCAGCTCGACTTTTATGATCTAGTTCATTTTAATGATTCCAAAACAAGCAACATAAACAACTGAGCTAATTATCTTCCTGTTTGATTTTATCTTGAAGTTTATTTTTGTTGAGGATTAGGTGTCCTGAGAATTGAGAATATGTGAGCAATGGTTTTGCTGTGATCGTATTATGTTTCAAGTTTCCAATGTTCCAAGTTTCCTTGAAGTATTAAACATATTTTAAAAGTGTGATTTTCCCATTAACATAAAGACCTGGTTTCACAGACAGGGCTTAGAATAAGCCAGGATTAGGCCTTAGTTCAATTAGGGCATTTAAGTAGCTTTTAAAAATATGCCTTAGAAAAAAACATTACTGATGTGCATCTTGAGACGAAACAATGGCACTGACATATTTGAACAAATATCAGTGCAAGTTGCTTTCAGTTAAAACAACTCAAACATGCATTTTAGTCTGGGGCTATCTTAAGCCTTGCCTGTGAAACCAGGGATTAGTGTTCTAGTTAGGCTTTGCTGTAATATACCTTTTATAAGCTTGAAATTACTTTAGTGATTAAAACAATCAATATGCTTTTTACATTATACTTCAGTATATCTTTAAATACAATTCTTGATTATGTGCTTCTTTCTCAGCTCTTTACTCTGAGCCCAGGTTGAGCATCCATGTAAACTCCTCTGCATTGACAGTGCAGTTTGAGACAGAGGGATTCCCCAAACCTGAGGTGATCTGGTTGGGGGAACATGGCCAGAACCTCAGCTATCACCTGGAGCTCGTCGACCAGACAGAAGATGGGCTTTATTTAGTTAAGAGCAGCTATGAGGTCCAGAAGTCAGCGGTTAATGTCACATTTACACTGGAGAACCACCTCCTGAACCAGAACCTTCAGAGACCGGTGATCTTCAGCTATGGTATGATTTTTTTATGAGCAAAGTGTGAGAAGGTGGCGGTTAGAGGCATGTCATCCGTTACTCTATGCATTCAAGGCATGTTTGACTTGTCTCAAGTGATTTGTTGTCATAATTTTCCTGGTATTTAACAACACAGAACTCCTTTGTCTGCATTAGGTTTTTAGACTTGCCACACCAAAGTAAACGAGTAAGACAATGATTCAATTGATTAATCTACAGACTTTTTTTTTTAGGCTAGGAAGCTGATGTAAGAGCATTGGAATTGCATAGCTGATAAAAACTTGTGAAATGTGTGTGAGTGATAGAGGTGATAACACATGTTTACACTTTGCCCAATGTAGAAGCTCGCAAAGCAAACTACATTTATCTATGAATTAAATCATTTAAAGAGATTTGGGTGTTGGTAAATAAACTGCAATAATATGCAGTGCTGTTAACTGAGATTATTATTTTTGGCTAGTGGCTACACCCATTCTAAAACCAGACATTAATTAACAGCTCTTTAAAGTATTTAAACGAAGAAGGATTTATTGTTTTTAAATGTTCAAGATTAAGATAAGACGTACTGTAATTTATGGTATAAGTGGTTCCTGGAACAGCATGTCTATATTCCAGTAAGATTCAGGGTTCCCACGCTTCTTAAGAGTAGCCTACTTGAATTTCAGGTACATGGATTCAAGGCCTGGAAAGTCTGTAAAAACAAACAAAAGTCCTTGAAAGTGTTTGTCATCCAATTTGGTAACACTTTAGAATAATGGTCTTTAGTTAACATTAGTTAATGTATTAACTAACATGAACTAACCATGAGCAGTACATGTGTTACTGTATTTGTTAATGTTAGTTAATCAAAATACAGCTGTTCATGTTAGTTCACAGTCCATTAGATAATCTTAACAATATTTTAATTATTTATTAGTAAATGTTCAAATCAACATTAACATAGATAAATAAATGCTTTATAAGTGCAATTCATTATTAGTTCATGTTAACTAATTCCCCTGGAGGAAGTGGCTAGGGAGAGGGAAATCTGGACGTCTCTGCTTAGACTATTGCCCCGCGACCCGGCCCCCTCATAAGCGGAAGATAATGGATGGATATTACATTTACAAATATGACAGAAAATGTATAGCATGAGCACTTTATTATGTCTGGTTTCTCAATATCACATTTGCATGCACAGTAAGGTGAATTAGTCACCTTGCTTGACACACCCCCGGTTTCACAGAAAAAGCTTCAGCTTTTCCCAGACTAAAATGGATGTTTGAGCTGTTTTAACTGAAAGCTACTCTCACTGTGATGTCTTAAAATATGTCACTGCCATTGTTTTGTCTCAAGACGCACACCAGTAAGGTTTTTTCTAAGGCATTTATAAAAGCTACTTAAATGTCCTAATTCAACTAAGGCCTTATCCTGGCTTAGTCTAAACCATGTCTGTGAAACCAGGCCAGAGTGTTTTGAGATTTTTTTTTAACCTAAAATATCATAAAATCTTTCAACAGAGGCATTAGCTGTGTCCCAAATGACACACTATACACTATGCACTTATACACTATGTACTTACACACTATGTACTCAACCTTGTAGTGTATGAACTTCACATGGTTATTTTGTCTTTCAACTTCGGAATCTGGTAGTGCCTCCACCTCCACTACGTAATTAAAGCTGCGGGTTCGAGCTTGAGTGCATGAAGTGTCCAACATTCCACACTTTGTTTTTTCCCGTTATTTTAGTGCATCGTCCGGGTATTTAAAGTGCACTTTTTCTTTTTGGAATTTTTTTTTGTGTGAACACACTACTTACACTATTTATACTTTAAAACGTTATAGAATAGTGCATAAGTATGCGAATTTGGAAGCAGCTATTGTGTCTTACGTGAAATCATGGAAACCATTTGCCATTTTCGGTGTTCTCAGCTGGGCAACATGGATTTAATTCCAATTCCTCTTTATCTGACTCCATTTTATTATTATTTAGAATTTAGATTAGAATGCCTATTTGGTCATTTATATTTAATAGTTAGCCACACATTTAATTATTCTGTTTAACCCTTTGTGGAAAGTACCCATTAATAATTCCAGAGTAAGTCAGAATAAATCAAAATGTAACAATTCATTAAAAAGTCAGGTACTACATGTATAATTCCAATTACATAATCAATTCAAAGATCCTCAATACATAACATCAAATACTCTGAAGTAAAGAGTGAGAGATGCGTTCCTGACTTTCCATACGTAACGTTGGCTGGACACAACATTATGGGCGAATCTGAATTAGAATATTGCGCCTCGAACTTTCTGCTACGTTGCCTTAAGTATTCAGACCAGACAGCAACTTAATCTTAAGTAAAGTAATCTTCATCACAGTATAACTGATGTTATTGGAAAACATGTATCAATGCTACCCGTTTTTAGCTTTGCCTTATAAATATAACTAGCTCGTTACCGAATCAAACAAAAATATATTTTAAACTTTACCAGTATCAGTATTCTAGCTTGATAGTGAGTACTAAAAGACATCTTATTTGTTTATATTCATACTGATAAAGTTAGATTTTTTATTACATGTGATTCTGACATGATGTCACTACATGCACTCCGCTCCTCCTTCTCCGCTCGTCTCAGGTAAATAATGTGTCTTGCAGATGAGCGGCGGAGCGCGTTCATGTGTTTTGGGGGCGTGGCTTTGGAAAGAGCCCGGAAGGGAGAAGGTGGAGTGAAAGGAAATAATGAGCTGTCTTTAAAACAGTCGTGAGAGGTCTACAGACACTCAATTTGTATACTTTCTTTTTCAGAGTACTTACATTTTAATTATGTATTGATATATAAAGAAAGTTTAAACAAATTTGGAAAAAAAGTTTTTTAACCAATTCTTACCTACCCTACCTTTAAATCAAATAGATTTTAGGTGATCAATGCATGAGGGTCCGTTGGATGGGGGAGTTTCAGGTGAAGGAAATACATGTAAATTAGACCCATTCATTGATACACTCAGCGTGATGTCATTTGCAAAAAGTCTCCTTTGTCCTCTCAGACAATCTGCCGTTACTTTTTACAGCCTTTCAAAGCTCTTGAGAATGTCCACTGTAATGGATGTGCATTTCTAAAGGTCAACTAGCGGACTCAGAACACAGTAGATGACATTTTAAACGTGAACGCGGTCAGTGATATTAATAATAAAACAACATTATTTTGTTTATTCACAAATATATTAGCCTGCATGGTTTTGGTTAGTTGTCATTTGAATAACTGATTGTGCTCCTCCAGTATATCCATATATCGAATTCCAGGGTTTAAAAGCTTTTGAAGCCTGTTTTGAAATATTAATGCTTTTTTATATTGTGAGATATAATGTATAATAATATTCATCTCAACAGTGCAATTGGCAATCTGAAGCACTTACCACATATTAAAGCAAAGCTTCTTTTTCTGTTTCAGATGAGGACATAACCACAAATCAAGGCACCATTGCAGCTGTCCTGTCTGTGGTTTGCGTTTTTCTGGTCATTGCTGTCATTTGGTTAGTGTGTAAGCGAAACAAACAGAGAATTTTCAACTGATTGCTGTTGTAGCCGTTTCTAATGCTTTGCGTACACATGTTTGGATTTATTGCACTGCTGTGCTCATTCACTACATCACTGGCCTTATGAAACGCAGGCAGAGCAAATGCTTGTTCATTCTTGTGTAAGATTCTTCTGTTGACATTATTTTACACAAGAATGCTTGAGTAAACAGTATTTACAATTTACACACATGCCAACAAAGAAGAGAATAGTGAGAATGGGGAGTTTGGGTGTGCTGAAAGTTTTTTGTGTGTGTGTGTTCACTGCTTATTTATTTTTCTGTTGTTCAACTTTTTGTACTACATTCAATTAAATATTTAATATTTTACCTATTCCTATTGTACCTGCAGTCCGTAAAAATAGCACACAATGTAGTATATTAATTTAATGTTATGTTCCGTATTTATTTTTTACAATGTGTGTAAAGCCAAATGCCTAACCGCTTCACTCTGTCTTTACACCTTTGAATAATAACTGTCCTTCTAGAATTCCTTAGAAACCCTGTCTTTACAGTATCAATTGTTCCCCTTTTAACAGATTTTTTTTCTGGTGTTGTCATTGTTGACACAGCTATTACAAGCAACACTATACTCATAATTCTCTGTAATCTGTAGACTAGCAATAATTAGGGAGGATACGGCCATGATGACAGCTTAGGCAACAGCTTTGATGAATTTAACAGTTTTACGCAAGTACACTGCACAATTATGGACCATAAATAATGTGTGTATTGTGTGGGGATGATGAAAGTGCTAAAATTCCATTTTGGAATTTCCATGTTTTTCTGATTTAATATGTGTAGCTTAACAAATGGAAAAAGGTTTTATCTATTTCCATGCAACTAAATGAAAACTAATCTTTGTTCGGAAAGCTGACTCAACCCACAGGAATATAATTTCACAAGGGCATCTGATTACCTTACATTTCCTGCTTTTCAAACGCTTGGAAAGCAAAATTGGAAATTGTCATTATTTATACCACTTTGTCGTTCTAAATTTGCATGATTTTTTTTTCTGTGGAACAATAAAGACATTTGAAAAATATTTAATAAGTTAATAGTAAGTTATTGAGATCAAAACAATACTGGACTTGTGGGGCACGTTGTAACATGACCTTATGGCAGCTTAAAGTGTTACCTGATTTAATAAAAAAATATACAAGACAAACTATTTTGTAATTAACAAACAAACCCGATTCCAAAAAAGTTGGGACACTGTACAAATTGTGAATAAAAACAGAATGCAATGATGTGGAAATTTCCAATTTCAATATTTTATTCAGCACACAACATAGATGACATATCAAACGTTTAAACTGAAAAAAAATTATAATTTTAAGGGAAAAATAAATGATTTTTAAGTTTCATGGCATCAACACATCTCAAAAAAGTTGGGACAAAGCCATGTTTACCACTGTGTAGCATCCCTTCTTTTTATAACAGTCTGCAAACGTCCGGGGACTGAGGAGACAAGTTGCTCAAGTTTAGGAATAGGAATGTTGTCCCATTCTTGTCTAATACAGGCTTCTAGTTGCTCAACTGTCTTAGGTCTTCTTTGTCTCATATTCCTCTTTATGATGCGCCAAATGTTTTTTATGGGTGAAAGATCTGGACTGCAGGCTGGCCATTTCAGTACCTGGATCCTTCTTCTACGTAGCCATGATTTTGGATGACCTGACAAGAGATCAGAGAGCATTCCATAGGGTTCATGTCGGAGATCTTCCTGTGATTGGATCTTCCATCCGGACAATGATCCAAAACAAACGTCAAAATCCACACACAAATGTGTCACTGAGCACAAAATGAAGCTTCTGCCATGACCATACCAGCTCCCTGACATGAACCCTATGATGGTCTCTGGTCTCTGATCTCTTGTCAGGTTTTCTCCAAACTCATCAGGCATTGTAGGAGAAGACCTGTAGGGTGCCAATAATTATGGCCAACGTGTTTTGGAGAAAAGCATTTATTTCATACTGGGATTTTTTTTTTTTCCTCTCTCCCACTTTCGATTCTTTTCCTTCAGTGAAAGGTTAGATTTTTGTTAAATAAAAGATCAAAAAATAAATAATGCAGATTTATTTTTTATGGGTGCCCATAATTCTGACCACCACTGTAAACACACACAAAAAAGATGAAAAATTAAGAAATGTACTTTTGCTATGGTTAAAAACATGTTCAGAGATATCTTCCTAGGATTTTGAATTTTGATGCATTTTTTCTCTCTATATATACTTATGATTTGGCAACTAGTAAATACATAAGTTTCGTCATCCTGGCATGAGTGAAAAGTTTTAAACCATGCGTGTTACACCTGTGTTATAAGTGTTATAAACAACATCAGGGCAGTAAATAACAGAATTTTGTCAGAATTTTATTTTTTTTCCTAAAATTGCTCCTTAGCAATGCCACTATCTTTGAGAAATGATGGTTTACATGCTGTGAAAGGGTCACTAATGACAAGAGATTGGTGGTTCACAGGTAGAGTTTTATTGGTTTTCTAAATCGTAAAAAAATTACAACAGCAAAAAGAATGACACTAATTATTGACAGAGAAATTATTGCCACCATCATCCAGCTTCCACCTCCAGACTCATTTGTAACTGAAAAAAAGCAGTAAAGTAACAACCAATGATGCAAATAGAATAGTGCTGTAAATCAGCTCTAAAAGACAATCGTGTCATTGTTCACCTGAAGTCAGTTACTGTAAAGTTATTCATTTATGAAATGAGCTCAATTCAGCTATAAAGCAGCTGTGGAGAAAACAGCGATGTCATCATCTAGCTCAGTTCTCATCCAACAGTGTCAATACAGGAAAATCAATAATACTGCTGAATATTAAGCATCCTACCTCAAATCGTAATTATTATTAAAATGGGTTTAGATAATTTATATTAACACCAAATTGAAATCAAGCTTCAGATAAGACCAGCTACATATATATTTAATAACAACAAGAAAAAGGACAGGCAGCTTGTTTATTGAACATCTAAAGTCCTTTGAGCAGCAGGTGAACTGAATATCCAGTAGAGTAGACACTCTATGCTCACACAGAGGTACATTTCATAAAATTTTTGTTCATTCAGTCCGAAAAGAAAATGTAGTGACCTGATAAAATGTTGTTCTTGGTTGACTTTGTTTTACTAAATGTGATGATAACATCTACATTCAAAATAAATGACACAAAGTAACTCGACTGACGGTTACTGCACAAACTAGGTCTTCAAACCAAACTAGTTGTATGACTTTTTGCAACAAAACCTTCAAGAGTAACCTGATGCTGATAGCTGCTCAATTCCCACACCCTATTTTTAGAAGAAAAAGAGAAAACACCTGTTCTTTCTCATGTTAGTATATTTGAGTATGGTTATTTTCATCAAAAAAAAATCTCACTGCTGGTTGAGCAAATAAAACTTGTGTTAAGCAGGGGTAGGAAAGTTCGGTCCTAGAGAGCCGCTGTCCTGCAGATTTTGACTCCAACCCTGAAAAACCCTCACCTGTAGCTTTAGTAATCCTGAAGACACTGATGAGCTTGTTCAGGTGTGTTTGATTAGGGTTGGATCTAAACTCGGCAGGGCAGTGGCTCTCTAGGACCGAACTTGCCTACCCCTGCCCTATGGGCTTATCAATGTTTCCATTTCTTTTTATGACGGCTCTTGAGACATGAGTTCATTTCCTCCATTTGTGGTTGACTTTATGAAAGAGCCATTTAAACAACATATCTAAGTTTGTTTTCTTATGTCACCAGTTTCTGGCAAAACAAATTCCTAGTTTAATTCTTTTATTATGAGGTATGTGAAAAGTGTTGTTTTTTCATTGACCGTCTATATTATTCAAACATGATCTCATGCACACTGAACGTGGCCTGCAGAATTGGAATGAATTCAAAGCCCCTTGCATTTTTGGATAATTTGGTAATATCACAGCTGTTCATTTCAGTGTTTAAATCCATTCAGTCATATAGTACTTATTCAATGTCACTTTCACAGAGACTGTGAACATCTATTATATTCAGCCTACGAACTTCATTATGGACATCATCCTCATGGCTATTATGGCTGTTATACTTCACTTTTTCATGCTGAAGGTTTGCATTTTAATATTACAATTTTACTTCAATAACCGCATTCAATAATTATGGAATTTCAAAGCTGCCAAAATAATAAATAAACATAAATAAATATACAAAGGAATGTAAAAAAGAAAAGGAAAAAAAGTATATTTCTTTATTTATGTATAATTTTCTCCACATTTATTTATTTATACATTTATTTATTTCCACATTTATGTATGTATGTATGCATTTATGTATACATTTATTTATTTCTACATTTCTTTGTCCGTATGGTAATGAGGGGGCATGTTTTAACTCTGATATAGCAATCAAGCGCAGAGTGGCAGTGCTGAAGCTTTGAGGCCACAGTCACACCTTGTGGTGTTACCAAATGATGACCATAGGCATACTCTAATCCAAACATGGGTGTAAAACATTACCCCTTCTGCAGGCCATGTTCAGTGTGCCTGAGATCATGTTTATTTTAATAAGAATAATATAGACTGTCAATGAAAAAACAACACTGTGGGCGAAAATATTGTTTATGGTTGACTTTCTTTTACTAAATCTAATCATAATATCTGTATTCAAATGAAAAAGTAACTTGAACGACAGTTACTGCACAAAGTAGGTCTTCGAACCGAGCTGACTTTGTGTAACAAAACCAATCGAGAGTAAACTGATCCTGATAACTGCTTTTTCACACACAGAAGAAATCATGCCCCAGCATCTGTTCTACCTCATAAGCTTATTTGAATATGGTTAAACATTATATCCATCAACTTTGCATCAGATTTTGGAGAACGCTGCATTTTTTATGTAACTTCCAAAAACAACACTGACAGCGACAGAAATAAAACGTGGACTCAAAGCTTCAGCACATCCACTCTGAGCTTGATTGCTATGTCTGAGGTAAAACACGCCCCCCTCATTACCATACAGACAAAGAAATGTAGAAATAAATAAATGTGAAATATTATTCATACAGTTGTGTTTGGAATTATTGGCACTACTGGTAAATATAATCAAAGTTGGCTGTAAAAATTAATCTGCATCCTTTATCCTTTTTATGTTTTATTCAAAAGATTCAAAAAAAAATAATTGAAGTAGAATAATTGAAAGTGGGAGGGAAATCACATTATGAAATAAATGCTTTTCTCCAAAACACGTTGGTCATAATTATTGGCACCCTTTTATTAAATACTTTTTGCAACCTCCTTTTCCAAGATAACAGCTCTGAGTCTTCTCCTATAATACCTGATGAGTTTTGACATTTCCAATGCTTTAGCAATTTTCCTACAGTCACTTTCTATTTTGTGAAGCTCAAAAATCTTTTCCTGCACATCAGAACTATATTCTTTTTTTTTACTTATTGTGATGAATGGTTAAAGGAATTTGGCTTTTTTGTTTCCTCATATGTATACTCCTGTGAAACAAAAAGTCATAGACAGTTTCATGTTCCTAGCCACCCTGGTGTGCTAAAAAATGTAAATATTAATGGGAATACACTTCAGAGATATTTTACTCATTAAAAATTCTGGGCGTGCTGACAATTTTGGCCAATGTGTTTTGGAGAAAAACATTTACTTCATAATGTGATTTTTCCATTCTTTTACTTCAATTAAAGGTTAGATTTTAGCAATTTTTTAAATGATAGATCAAAAGGATAAACACTGCAGATGTTTTTACAGCCAACTTTGATCATATTTACCAGGGGTGCCAATAATTTTGACCACAAATGTAAATTAGGAAAAAAAAAGTATAAATACTAATTTAGTTTGTTTCTTTACATTTCTTTGTATGTATTTTTTTTTTTTTTTACATTTCATATATCTTTTTATGTATGTATTATTTGTGCAATAATTCTAATGAATACCTTCTGGCATATAGTACTCTTAGTTCAGAGTGAAAGAGGGTCTTTACCATAGCTGAAGATCACCGGTCTCTGAAGGTTCTGGTTCAGGAGGTGGTTCTTCAGTGTAAATGTGACATTAACCACTGGCTTTTGGGCCTCATAGATGCTCTTAACTAAATAAAGCCCATCTTCTGTCTGGTCGTGGAGCTCCAGATGATGGTCAAGGCTCTGGCCATGTTCGTCCAGCCAGATCACCTCAGGTTTGGGGAATCCCTCTGTCTCAAACTGCACTGTGACTGTTGTGGAGTTCACATGAATGTTAAACCTAGGTTCAGAGTAAAGAGCTGAGAAACACAATCAGAGAGTGAGTTTAGAATCCACAGAAAGCGAAGATACGCCAACAGTAACTTTTAGTCATTTTCAAAACCTCCTAAAGAATATCTTTGTTGGATATTGTATAACAGGCATTTTACTACACAAATTGGCACATATTCAAATAAGGCGACAGATAATTAGATATCAGTTAACATACTGAAGTCAACATTACTTAAAGTTCAGAAACATTCATTTGATTGGCAAGCTATAATAATAACAAGGTGTATACATTATTATTTTTATTTTTTTTGAACATTATAAGCAAAGTCCTTTTCAGGCTATAAATATATTCTATAGTCTTTGTTATTAATCCAGCATACCCCCATAGTCCAGCTCTATCTGGGCTCTTCCCGTCCCTTTAGCATTGCTCACTTGGCACAGGTACTGACCCGCATCCTTAGGTCCAACTGAATTTATTCTAAGAGAGGCGTTTCCTTTACCAAGCTCTGAAATAAACAACGATGTCCGATTATGGTATTCTGGACTCTGGCGGTCCAACTTGTCCTGTCGATAATAGAAGCTGTGGACAACACGCGAGTCCCGTTGCCAGGTAACGACCAGACTGGACAGGTCAGGATCAGGTGTGAACTCACAGACCAGTACAGCTGGACGACCCCGGATTGCCACCAAACACCTGTCAGGAACATTCACCCTAAAAGAGGCTAAAAGAATGTGGTCTGGATTTAAGTTTAATGTAAGATATGTTCTCATTTACAAAAACTAATAAAGATTTTGTAGATTTGTATTCAGGGTTGAATCATTATCAAGACCACAATAGGTGGTCAAACACCAACAACAGTATGCCACTGAATGGGATCTCACTCAAGGGATAGCAAAGTATCATAAATAAACATAAAACTTAATGAACATCGTTTAATAAATATTGTAATGTAGGCTATAGCAAAAATAATGCATCCACGAATTATTATTCAAATTTCTATGCTACCAGAACTGCTTAAACATGGATTTTAAGATAGGCTAATAATGCTTAGGCTATACATGTCAAAACATTCGATTATGAATAAGCTTTTCTTACCAGCACCGATGATCCACACGCAAAATAAAAGAAACATCTTTGAGGTCAGGCCGAGCAATGCAAACTAGTTTTTTTGTTCTGTTTTTTATTGCAACAGTGATGTTTCTGCGTGTCGTGACTCGTGACGGTTTTATTCGTTAAATTCGTTGTTGATGTTATCGAGGCAGTCTCACAGCTAGACTCCAACGAAAGAAGAAGAAAAAAGAAAGAAAAAAAGAAGGTAACGTTAGACCAACTAAAACCTTTAGCTTATGCTCACATTAGTTTTGCATTAGCCTATGTTTTTATTAAATTTTAAATTCTTATAAATAATAATGTTTGTTCAAATTAATATCCATGGTGGTGGCATACATACCGGTATATTTTCATGACGTGAGTAATATCTCAATATTCTCTAGACTAGATTGCAACGTGCGACGGACATGTAAAAATAAAAATGAAATAGGCTTTTGTTAACAGACTATCGTAATATATTAACGTAATCAAACGTATATCTTATTTCCCCAGCACAATAAACCAAGTAAGGCATCCAAGCTACAGCGTTTACTAAATATTCAAATCATTATAAAATATTAACCTACAGTCTACAGTAGTCTATCTCACACACTGCAGGAACTAACCAATCCTTTATAAGAACTACTTTTTTGGTGTTTGCAACATGTAGGCTAGCCGTAGTAGGCATAGACATGTATATATTATGTCTATGGTAGTAGGCCCCCTCGAACCACCAGGGGGCCCCTTGCACTTACGTTAATAATTATTTAGGACTGTTTTAGTTTCGTTTTTGCTTTCAACAATTATGAAAACATTCCCATTCCTTTAAAGCCGCTGTCACCATAAGTAACATCCAAATCAGTCAAATCATGTGTACGATTTAGGAAGAGCTTTTTACGATTTTAATTAATAATTCGGCAGCTAAAATTACCT
Source organism: Gobiocypris rarus (assembly GCA_023029165.1). Taxonomy (NCBI): domain Eukaryota; kingdom Metazoa; phylum Chordata; class Actinopteri; order Cypriniformes; family Gobionidae; genus Gobiocypris; species Gobiocypris rarus. Next base: position 19,182,595 of record CM040927.1, read on the forward strand.
CAGGAAAACATAAACTTATTATTAAAATAATAGCTATTAAATCTAGTATATAAAATTGTATATATTATGATTTAATTGCTATGATTGTAATAATAAGTTTATGTTTTCCTGAGGAAATTACAGCAACCGATTTATTAATTAAAATTGTTTAATTAATCGTAATATTAATAAAAATTTAATAAACCGTCTTTATGTGACATGCACAGTAGGTTTTGGAAATGTAATAGGTCAAGGTCTTTTATTTTAAAGGTTTTGCGACAGCGACAATGTGCGCATGCGTAGAGGTAGTTTCCTTTACTTGGAGAAGAGTAGAATGGTGTCAGCAGGTAAGATTGTCATGGGTGTTATTGTTGTTTAAAGGTTCAGGTACGCTTAATTCGGAAACCCATACTAGTATACTAGCCTACTCGTCCTACGTTTACCATATCTTTCTATGGCAGTGTGCGGTTCCGAATTCAGCAGTAGTGTATTTTTCCAAGTGTGTCTGCATAGCTTTATATGGATTCGCAATGTTGCGTCTGTTTTAGAATAAATATATTAATGTATTGAATTGTACTTCTATCTCATAAACGTTCTCTCCAGGTGAAGTGCTTTGTCTGCTGTTGGTCGCGATCTTGTGGGGAGGAACAAACCCGCTCCTGAAAAAAGGCACAGAGGGCATTGAAGAGGTTCAGAGGAACAACAAACTCCTCCAGTTTTTGACTGAGATCAAATTCCTTTTTCTCAATCTCAATGTGTGTGGTTATGTTATGCATGTATAGTATCTCAAGGTTTGGTGCTTATAATTGGATATTTTTTGTATATTTTATATATGATTTATTTTTGTGTAGTATCTGGTGCCATTCTTGTTAAACCAAAGTGGATCAGTAGTGTTCTATTTCACTCTCGCTTCTACAGGTGAGACATTTCTAGGTATAGACTACTTGTGTTTGGAATAGTATACTACTCTTACTATTTCCTATGTCTTAATTATAATGAGAGTAAATTATAGTGTTGAGAAGGGTGTTGTATGTTTTGTAGATCTATCCCTAGCCGTACCCATGGTGAATTCCCTCACATTTCTGTTCACATTACTCATGGGTAAATTGCTTGGAGAAGAGTTTGGAGGAAAGAGTAAGTAGCTTTAAAAACATCTCTCACTCACTCTCTCTATAGCCAGTGCCACACAGGTCTTTCACTCTCTGTCTCTCTTCAATATAGGAGCTCTGCTGGGAATGTTACTCATCATGTCTGGAGTGACTGTTTGTGTCCTGAGTTCTGTCTCTGAGACGGACGGCTCAGGGCTCCGTAACACAAGTGAACACTAAAACATGCCACTGGACTGAAAGGTGATTGAGGAGAAAGCTTGGACCAACCATGCTCCAGCCATGTTGTCAAACATATGCTCCTCATTGAAAACTGTCATGATATCTGTGCTGCTTTTTTCCTGTGTTTGCTGTGAACTTTTAGCAGGAGAAAACAATGTATGAAATCTGTACTTGAACTATGTTTGGTGTAATCCAAATGTTTTGCACTTTAATTGAAAGTGTGGAAAGAGTCACTTTTAAGTGTATGTGGATTGTGGAACATACAAAATACATGTTGCCTACATATTGTATTATTAACTGAAGTTTATATGAATTTGTATTAATAATGAGACATACATACCTTTTATTTTAAGTGTCTTTTGCATTCAGAGGTCATATTTTGTTTAACATAAGAAGCTTAAAAAAGCATGGATTTTTAGATAATTAACGTATGCTTAGATCACTGTTACTTTGCACAGTAGGCTACATTATTTTAAATGCTAGTTTTGTTCCCCCAGCTACTGTTCACAACTACTGTAAATCACAGAGTTCATATTTAAGTGATTTGAATATTTAATGACAGCTAAATCTGGACAGATTGTGTCTTTATGGTCTTAGTAAATATTTGGCAGCATCTTTACGAATCCAGACTGCCCCTACAATAACATCAGCAACCTATTAGCCAATAAAACGGTCATGACACTAGTTTACACAGCCTCACCTCAAAGATGTTTCTTTTTTTGTTGCGTGTGGATCATTGCTGGTAAGAAAAGCTTATTTATAATAAAATGTTTTGACATGTAGGCTATAATTATTATGAATCTTACGAGCATTAATATTGCAAATAGGCTATTGCAGTCATATAAGATTATTTTCAAGCAGTTACATAGAAATTAGAATTATAACCCATGGATTCATTCTTCTTTTGTTTGTTTTTAAAGGTCTATAATGAACTAAAAATGTTTACATGGCTGTATTTAGGGTTACTTGGCGCTTTGGATGGCCGTTGGTCTGTTAAAAGCGCTATATAAATGCAGTCCATTTACCATTTATACTACAGTTATAGGTTATAGCTAATTACTTCACGAACGTCCTGTTGCCTTTCTATATCTGTAGCCTATGCTGACTGCGGATGCAGCTTTCGGACTCAGACATGGGATCTAAAGAGAATTTGCTGAAGTGAAAGTATAAACAATGCTTAGGTTGTGGCACTTCCGGCCACGTAAAATGACCCACGCCCAGGTATACTGTTTATACTTTCACTTCAACAAATTTCTTTTTAGACTAACATAGTGACATCTAATGTTATCCTCCATATACAGAGTTCTGTCTCAGAGATGGTAAGGCTAAATGTTGTTATTATTATTGTTGTTCTGTAAGCCTTTAGCCCACAATAATTATTATAAATGTATTTCATTACTCTAGTTCGTCACTTAAAAATAAGAGAGTGTACACAGACGTTTAATGGAAGCTTAGGTAATTAATATTTGCCTAAAGGTCATGGAAAAGGCAAGGGAATGTATTTGTAGAAATGTGTATGAACCACTGATCTTTATAAATGATCTATATAGATCAGTGGCATGAACCCTGTGAGTACTAAGCTTCAAGTACATTTTCTCTTTTTTGTCAGTATTTGCTATTTATAGAAGAACTAGAAGAAGAAAGTCTGAAGTTCCTACTGAGTTTATGAAAATGCTCCAACTTCTATTGTCCATTTTAGCTATCAGTGCAGGTAAGGTATTCAAAGTGTATTCCTAATGTATCCATAATACTGCATGTACAGTACAGCTGATGAAATACATGTATGAATATTACATGTTTACATGCAAATATCTCAGGTTAAGCTTTAAATCTGAATTGCGTTCTACTTACAGCTTCTTTTATGGTTAGCGTACCAAATGATCACTTGATTGCAGTCAGGGGTCATCCAGCTGTGCTGGGCTGTCATTTCACACCGTACCCCGACCTCTCCAGGCTGACTATTGTGTGGCACCGGCAGGAGGACTTAAAGGTCGTGCACAGCTTCTATAATGAACAGGACCAGCTAGACTATCAATGTCCAGAATACCACAAACGGACCTCGCTTTATATCTCAGAGCTTGGCAAAGGAAATGCCTCTCTGAGGATAGATAGAGTTGGACCGAAGGATGTGGGTTGGTACCTATGTAAAGTGAACAACATAAAAGGGGCAGGAAATGCCAAAATAAAACTTGACTATGGAGGTATATGTATTTGAAGTTATGAAACCTTCAAATCAATCTGCTCTTACACACATGACATCTGAAAACAGCTGAGCTCTGATCACTGAACAATCAATGTGTGTGTGTGTGTGTGTGTGTGTGTGTGTGTGTGTGTGTGTGTGTGTGTGTGTGTGTGTGTGTGTGTGTGTGTGTGTGTGTGTGTGTGTGTTCCTCAGCCTTTTACTCAGAGCCCAGGTTGAGCATCCATGTGAACATTGCCACAGTGAGAGTTCAGTTTGAGACAGAGGGATTCCCCAAACCTGAGGTGATCTGGCTGGACGAACATGGCCAGAGCCTTGACCATCATCTGGAGCTCCACGACCAGACAGAAGATGGGCTTTATTTAGTTAAGAGCATCTATGAGGCCCAAAAGCCAGTGGTTAATGTCACATTTACACTGAAGAACCACCTCCTGAACCAGAACCTTCAGAGACCGGTGATCTTCAGCTATGGTAAAGACCCTCTTTCACTCTACCAAAACCAAACAACTCATGGTCTGCAGTAGTACTACTGAACAATCGTTGGGTATAGTACAAAAAAAGTTTGGGGTAGGAGTTGAGTTAGGTGATACAAAATATCATTAACCTTTTATAAAACTATGGCCTCACTAGTGTCCACTATTTTACAACATGGAAGTAAGCTTTTTTCAGTGAAGGTGTGAGACTTCTGATTCATAGATTCAGATTTGCTATAGGTAAATAACTAGAAGAACAAAATGCAGTGAACGTTAAAACTGTGTGTTCTACAAACCAGTGTTAATCGTGAAAATACATTAAAATATAAAGCAGCATAACAAGCACAGCTAACTGGAAGTGGATGAGGCAAGATGAAGCCAGACACATTTAATTTACTTACATTAAAAATAAGGTGGATAATGAAACAAATGTGTGTTTTTGTGTCTGAATGAATCTGAATCTGTACCTGTATAGATTAACTATAAATCAAACAGCCAAAATAATCTAAAATGAATGTTGGGTTGATACTTACTGACTGTATATGTTTAACAGATGTGTCTGTTTTAGTTTCAGGAGATGCTGGAGGTGGAGGCACTGTCACTGTCGGGATCATAGTTCTTTCAGTTTTATGTGTCATTTTAGGAGGGTTTATTACTGTTCACATGATAAATGCCAGCCAGACTAGTTAACAATATTATACTTTGAGCTGGAACAGGGTTCAGGGTAGCTATAAAAGTTTCAACAGGATGCTTCCATCATTAAGCTAACCTGCTATTATACCTTTACCACTGTATGCTGTTTTATTTTCTCTGAATAACCTTAATTGTTTAGATATTTAATGATTACTTTTCAATTGTATAATACAAATCACAGTGGTTACAGCATATCTGTTGTTCTTTATTCTTTTAATCTCAGTTGCTGCTAATTGTAATTGTCCTTTTAAGTGTTCTTTGCATTCAAATCAAATCAGTTTTGTTTTTCAAACATAAAGCTCTATAAAATACAGCAGTAGTAATTACCACCCATGAGACTATTTATTGTTACTTAATTTATTTCTCTATAATTTATGTATAATGTGCTCTGTAATGCTAAATAAAAAAAGTGAACATTAACACAATTTAGTTTACTGTAATTTCAGTGAATAAATTATGTCAGACATAATTTCAGAAAACTGAAACAATATCTGTGCTGCTTTTTTCTGTGTATGCTGTGAACTTTTAGCAGGAGGAACATTTTATGACATTAAATCTGTACTTGAACTGTGTTTGGTGAAATCCAAATGTTTTGCACTGCGGAAAGAGTCACTTTTAAAAGTATGTGGATTGTGGAAAATACACAATACATGTAGCCTACATATTGCATTATTAACTGAAGTTTATATGGATTTTTTATTAATAATGTGAAAGTGGTCAGTTTTTAAATACCTTTATTTTAAATGCATTTTACATTCAGAGGTCATATTTGTTAAAAATAAGCATTTTTTTCAGTGAATCTCTGCATGCTAAGATCACTGTTACTTCGCAGTGTACATTATTTTAAATGCCATAATTTCACCAAAATAATGTCAATTTAAAAGGGGTCTTCATGTTCAGAGCATGTGTGTGGATTGGGAAGGGGTATCATCATTTTCAGCCTGGAGAGGGCGCTCAGCATACCTGTCTATCTTTTCCTCATGGGAACCCCAAGTCTGATACACACACAGAGAGAGCAAGTGTTTAAGTGATTAATGTTTACACATCATTTTAATAATGGCTAAATACGCATGGTAAGGTTGCAACATAAAATCTCCACTATATGTAATCTGTATAAAAAAATAATACATTAAGTATTATTGGCTACCACCAGCAATCAGATATCAGGCCAATAGAGATGGCACCACTTCACTACACTACATTAAATATATTGTTTACAACTCTTAAACTGACTGGTTCTTGATGTGTTTCTTCACTTCGTGGGGAATGTTCAGAGACCCTGAGTGATGATGATGAAGATCTGGAATGCCGCGTGTCGGACTCCTAAACAGGAACAAAGAATTATGCAGACCTGAAGAAAAACTGCATAATTTAATGTGACTACATAATCCATCAAAGCTGATTTAGTTCCACGCAAGCCTAAGTGAAAACACTTAAAGATGTTCAATGCACAGTGTCTTACAACGCCATGTTTGTTTGCATCATGCTGGGACTCTTTGCTGGATATATATCCCCGCTGTGTTTCTCTCTGCAAAGCTGATGTGTCGTCCCATGCCTCCCTCTCAGACGCTACAAACTCTTCCTCTCTGTTCCCATTGGAGAGATCAGCTGATGGACTGTGTAGTTCACCTGAATCCTTATTAATTGGAACAAATAGTGTTATTTCATGATTGAGTTGTCATTACTTTCATGTGCATGTCACACACTCACATGATTTGTACTGGCTGGGTCAAACTGATCTCTTTCAGGAAACTCTTCTTCCTCAACAATATCTGCTTCTCTCTGAAATTATAACAATTTTAGAAAAGACTAGATGAATTGAGATGGGGCAAAAGAAGTGGAGAGGTGTACCTGGTCAAGGGGAAGCTCTACAGCTGTGTTTTCATCCTCTGCGACCTCCTCAGCACCTCTAACCTCCTCCCTCATAGTTCTCTCAGAGGCCTTAAACACACTGTGCTCATCTGACACAATTAAACAATATCACACAAGAGAGACTGCAACAGGTAAATAACCAAGAAAGCTACATTTTATTTATTAGCCTAAGTATTTTTTCTTTATTTGTTCAGCATGTACCTGTTGTAGCTTTAGGTGGGGGTCTGTGTGTGGGTGGGTGTCTGCGAACTCTCACAGGTCTGGCGTAGAAAACGGAGTTCTCCTCCCTTTCTCCTCTCCTTCCTCTCCTTTTAACCAGCTGAGGGGCGCTCTCTCGCTCCACCTCATCTCCCGTGGACTTCACACGCCTGCCTTCCCTCTGAAAGCAGACACCATTTACACAAGATATGTTTAATAATGTGGGTCGACGATCTGAAGCCCTTTTGGGTTCGGTTGAATGATGATGCTCTGGTTTAAAGCACAAATAAAGAATTGTGGATTTAAAAAGTACATTGATAACAGCCAAATTGATAACCGATTTGGTTTTTACCTCAGGTGAATTCAGGAGAGTGGAATCACTGTGGCTGTCCTGGGGAAAAATCTTTCTATTCTGAGTCGGATCGTCATGAGAGAACAATAACGAACTTCAATAAGACCAAATTTTGAAAATGTATTAGTCTGACACACTAAAAATACATTTACATCGTTGGTCCACAAATTTTGAGACCACATTAAAAAGTAAAAAACGATCTAATTTAAACCTGGAAATAAACTGTGGAGGAAAACATTTTTATATATTTATAATGATTTGTATTGTATGTTTTTATAAATAATTCTATATTAAGTGTAAATAGTACCTCAATTCTTCTCTGTAATCCTCTGTCTCCTGCAAAATGTCTACAGTGAAGACAGACAGATCCTATTTAAAATGGTTTCATTTATACTTACACTACAATTCAAAAGTATGGGCTCAGTAAGAAATAATAATAAAGAAAATAATTCTTTTATTCAGTAAGATTGCATTAAATTGATCGAAAGTGATAGTAAAGACATTTATAACATTTATACTGTCCTTTTAAATGTTCTTTTTCAAAGATTTGTAACAAAATGTTAAGCAGTATAGTTGTTTTCAACATTCATAATGAGAAATGTTTCCTTATGCACTAAATCAGCCTACTAGACATGACACTGAAGACTGGAGTAGCATTGCCATCACAGGAAAAAATAATTTTATACATTTTATGTAATAATAGTTCCCAATAATGTTTTTCTTGAATTTTTGATCAAATAAATGCAGTCTCGGTGAGCATAAGTGATTTATTTAAAAAAATGTAATATAAAAAAGAATCTTTCCAACCCCAAGATTTTAAACAGTAGTGTACGTGCAAAAGAATTAGAGTATTGTTCATCTTAATTATCCACCCTCATCATCACCTGTCCGCGCTGCTTCCTGTTGCTTTGTTTAGCAGTATCTCCACGTATGGGAGTTTCTTGAATCTCTCTGTTCCAACAGCAACATAGCTTTGCCCGGACTCCAGCTCCTCTGTGGAGGTCACTGTGAAGCCCTCCAGAGTACAGAGCCTGAGAGGTCAAAGGTGAAATGATTGTGGGAATCAAAACAAGCTGACCATGTATGAGGACTTGCTTTATACGCTCATCATAAAACATACAGCATGTATATTTTGATCACCTGCGAACAGCTCCTGTGCGAAGCATGGCTTTTTCCGAAATTAGGCTCAGGATCTGCTCTAGATTTTTCTTCATGTGTCGGGGAATGATCAGACGCATGGCAGGACTGAGGATGTCCCCGTTCCTAAATACACTGAATATGAGAGGGAGAATGAAGGATAAGTTAGGATTTCTCTGAAAACATGAGAAAACTGGATTAAGAGAGAAAAAGCAAAGCATTTAAATGTCTGAGTTCTCACTGTATGATGCAGGGCAGAGTGATGACCTTCCTCCATTTTGCAGACACATTAGGCCTGACAAGTGCTTTAGTCTGTGAAACGAGTATTTATTATTAATTGACGATTATATGTATTTTTTGTCTATAACAATGAGAATACTTGATTCTGATTAGTCAACGGTAGTATTCTAAGGTAAAATATGTTTATATAGTGACCATTAAACTATAAACTAATTCTCAGGAAACTAATTTCCCACACAGTCTCTCATCATGTCTCTCATATTTGCATCCTCTTAAAGGGATAGTTCACACCAAAATGAAAATTCTGTTATCTTTTACTCATCCTCATGTCCCAAAACTGTATGAGTTTCTTTCTTCTGTTAAATACAAAAGAAGATATGTCAAGGAATTTTGGTAATCAAAGAGTTGAAGGTAGCCATGGAAGTCAATGGCTACCATCAACTGCCTGGTTACCAACATTCTTTGAAATGTCTTATTTTGTGTTTAACAGAAGAAAGAAACTCATACTGGTTTTGAACAACACGAGGGTGAGTAAATAATGACAACATTTTCATTTTTGGGTGAACTATCCCTTTAATTCTCACACAGGGTATATGCAGGAATCCTGAAGTTAATTTCAATACCTTTTAAAGACTTTTTGAAGACCTTCTCAAAATACTTTAAGACCTCATCGCACTTCAAGTTCTAATCAGCAACAAACCTTTAACTTAATAAACAGTTGTAGTCTGCAAATAAATCTATAGAGCACAACCATACAACAGAACTCAGATAACCCCGCACTAACCCCGCATTTTGCAAAATACATGACGTCACCCGTAGCTATTTCCATAACACCAAAAAGGAGGACACTTTGCAGCATTTAGTGAGGCAAGAATAATTGCATAGGACTGGTGTACTCGCAACTACAATACAGTTGTGCCCATCATATCGATGCGATCAGTGATTCTGAAATAGTGCTTGTCCGGTGTGTGTGTGTGTGTGTGTGTGTGTGTGTGTGTGTGTGTGTGTGTGTGTGTGTGTGTGTGTGTGTGTGTGTGTGTGTGTGTGTGTGTGTGTGTGTGTGTGTTGTACATAAAAATAATATATTCTGAAGCAATATTCTCAGCAGTGTTCAATCAGCTTAGACAAATTTAAATTGGACTATTTGTGATATTTTTACCTTTTATAAAGGCCATTTTCCCTAATCTTATTAAATATAGGCTATGTTTTTTATTTTATATTCGTATATTTTATCAATAAATGATAATAAAAATATACAAATTTTAATAAGACATTATAGGGATGTTACAAAGCAAATTAAATCATTTACACTGATAAATTACAACTGCATTAAATAATGTTATGAGATTGTTTACAATATTTTTTTGAATATACAAATAAGAAATGTTGTAAAGAATGTTTAAACATGAAACTAAACCGCCAGTAGGTGGCGCAGGTGACCGTCTGAATGAGTGAGTCATTGAAACAAACGATTCGTTCAAAAGGCTGATTCATTCGCAAATGAGGCAATAGTTTACGAAGAGGTCGTTGGATCTTTGATTCCACCTTATAACACACTGTTCCTAAGATGCGTGGTTCTGCTGTGATCTTTGTAATGTTTGGAAATATTTTCACTGCTGAAACAGTAAATATTTCATCTAAAATGTAAGTGACTGAAATGTTGATTCATTGTTTATTGAGCTGTCATTTGAAATCACATTTTCAGTCGTGATGTATTCAGGAAAACAGCACTCTTGGTTGTGTTATGTTGCTTAACTTTATTATAAGTTATAAGTATAACAACTTTTACCGCAGTATGCTACTGAGTTTCTCGCTCATGTGTTGAGAGGCTGCGCGAGCCGCAACAGCGCTACCTTGTTACCGTCAGTTCGTTACATTAGATATTATTATCCACTACCGATCGACACTTACACAAGTGAATGCAGAATCAATCGTGTATTGTGGTGATTCCCTAGTTATTATTTTGTTAGTGACATTTTGATCAACTACTAAAGTTCAGACGTATGGCCACCGGTGCGCGCGCCCCGAGCCGATCACACTGACCGAGCGCGCCGTGGTTTTTAATAGTTATTGGGATGAAAATAAATGTATTCCTGAATACTTTTTGGAGGCTAACTCTTTTGACAAAGCGTGAACAAAATTTAATACCTCATAAAATCGTGATTAAGACTTTTTAATACCTTTTAAGGGCCTTAATTTTCCCAAAATGGATTTATCAACTTTTAATACTTTTTAAGACCCCGCGGACACCCTGTCACATTATACAAATTTTGCAAATCAATATTTCATGTCCATTTCTTTATTTAAGAGTAGCTGTGTAATAAGCAGGATAATGTGCAGTCAGTGATTTTCCGATGTATATCAAATATGTTGATGCTGAGTCCCCTGCTCTCAAGGCTATTATTAACAGTGGTTTTAGCAGCTCTGTGCGCAGCATTAAGGGGTCAGGCACTTAAACATGTCCTAACAAGCTTTCTGATCTAATAACATTAACAGCGTGTCTCCCCTGGCCTTCTATTGTTGGAATGGACAATAACACCCCTTTCTCCCTCTCCTCCTCTTTATGACACACTTCAGCTAAACATCCACAGCAACAAAAAAACACAAACACAACATAACACACCAGTACACAGACAAACAGATATGATTTTTGATGCTGAATAACATATATCAACTTAAGAATACTATAAAAATGTGATATATAAATTAATTAAATTTACAAAGCAACAAATCAGTAATAAGAACTGAATTGATGTACCTGTGTTGATTCCACAGCTCTGAACATTGGACCTTTCTTCAGTCCTGCACTCAGATAACTAAACACATACAGAAAAGACAAACAAATATGATGCATGTTTTAGCCATTCATCATAAATATCATAATAGCTTTCTCCACAATAAATATGGTATCTGGTTTATTGATGCATGATCCTATATTAATCCCACTAACCTATAGTATTTATGAATATTTTGATTGATTAATATATTAGCTAATATATTAATATATAAATGTATTAAATATATAAATGTAATTTTAGATATTTTCATATTCATTTTAGTTTTAATAATTGTGTTATGTGCTTTTGTCATTTTTATGATTTATTTAATATATAATATTATATAAATATTATAATTATTTATATTTTAGCATTTAACATTTTTTCAGTTAGTCAGCTTTGTTTCAATTATTGAACATTATTAATTATTATTATTCATTTTAGTTTTAATTAATGACAACTTTGAAGTTTTTATATTTCATGTAATAAAATTCATACATTGATAATTGCGGCTGAAGTAGTTAAATGTAGTTCAGACCAAATTGTTCCCTTGAAGTAAAGGACAGTATAATTCAGAATATTTTCATTCTAAATTAATTCACACTTACTCCAGTTTCTTAAAGCGCTCAGACCCTGCAGCCACATACTGTGCCCCTTGCTCTAGGTCAGTGAGGTCCGTGACCCGGTGGCCGTAGCGTGGTGTATAAAGAGTTCGAACAGCCAATGGAGCTCCGATGCTGAGAGTGATATCATTAAGGAATGCATCCATGGAGGAGATTTGCCTTTGGTTGACCACAAATCTTCTTCCTTTTCCAGAAAGACATCAATATACACACATTTATAAAAATGACACAGGTACTTTATTTCAGCAATATATTATTTCAGCAATATATACTACTGACTTTATAAAATGTACCGGCCATACATATTTGTTACCAGCCATGAAATATAAAGTAATCCTTGTAAAAGTTACAAATGTTATTCATTAAAGAGCACTGATTGATATACATATATAATTTTTGCTCGCATTTGGCACTAGGTGACAGTTACTTTTAGTCACTGTATATATATATATATATATATATATATATATATATATATATATATATATATATATATATATGTGTGTGTGTGTGTGTGTGTGTGTGTGTGTGTGTGTGTGTGTGTGTGTGTGTGTGTGTGTGTGTGTGTGTGTGTGTGTGTTTTGACATTGGCATATGCAAGTTTTAGAACCTGTTCTAACCTGAAAAGAAGGGGTCTCCATTTCTGTAGACCTTCACACTCTTGACTGGAGGCAGGTGACTAACACCAGTGGATGCCATGATGCTAAACTAGCCACATTAACACACACCTGTAAAATAAACACAAACAGAGATTAACCCCTTAATAGGATAACTTACGTATGCCATCAAAATGTAACCATACATTTTATAACTGTTAAAGGACAGATCCAAACCTTATTCACACACAAAAACTCACAAATTGATTCACTTATTGCTCAGAGATGCACTCACATCCTAATGCAAATCCAGTCCACACACTCACAAAAATACTTACAGAGGACACTTATATTATCCAGTTGGAGGAAAACACAGCCAAGATCATCTGTACAGTTATTTTCAGTTGCGCTTCTTTTTGTGTTTATTTCTAATAGTAAAGCTCTGAGTGTGAGAGAGTCAAACACCTCAGACTCCCTCCCTTTCGCACACAGACCGAAGTGTTTCCTGGTTGCCATGACAGCATTACTAACTATGGCGGCGGCCTTTGTGGGGCTTTACAATCAACAAGACGGAGAGGGCGAGGGAGGGGGAAGAGAGAGCAGCAGAAATACTTCAATTTATTAATTACACAACCAAGACCATTTTACTTATATTTCTCAAAACGTTCAAATGAACCCCTTTATTCTACTTGAATAAATAAATAAGTTTAGAAACTTTGGTTTTTAAAAATATCAGTGTGAAGTGGTTGTTCCTGTCCTTGGAGAATTATTATCATCACCTACAGACCAGACAGCAGAAACCTTGAAAAACGGGGACCAAAAGAACCTCTGTGGAGTCCGAGTGATAATGAAGAAAAAATACCTTTCGTTTATCATTTGCAATAAAAATAAAACTGTAAGCCTGACATTTTGTATGCTTTTTTTAGTCTAAAAGCCTGTATTGCAGCAAACGGCCACATCAGATACTAAAACATTATGTTTGCAATGTAATTAGGGCCTATTAAACTGGAATTCCTTCAATTCAGTTATATTTTGTAGATTGTCTTTTGCCTACTCAAATTATGAAGTTAACGTTTATTATGGAATTCCAAGGCTGACATAATTATAAATGAATACATAAAAAATAAATCTACAAATAAATGTAAAAAAAATTTTTATTTACACTTATTTCCTTATGTATAATTATTATACATTTTAATATTTAAATTTTTTCCCATGTTTATGTCAGCTTTGAATTCCATTATATATATATATATATATATATATATATATATATATATATATATATATATATATATATATATATATATATATATATATATATATACACACACTCACCTAAAGGATTATTAGGAGCACCATACTAATACTGTGTTTGACCCCCTTTCGCCAGCAGAACTGCCTTAATTCTACGTGTCGTTGATTCAACAAGGTGCTGAAAGCATTCTTTAGAAATGTTGGGCATGAAGCTCCCGTTCCACCACATCCCAAAGATGCTCTATTGGGTTGAGATCTGGTGACTGTGGGAGCCATTTTAGTACAGTGAACTCATTGTCATGTTCAAGAAACCAATTTGAAATGATTCAAGCTTTGTGACATGGTGCATTATCCTGCTGGAAGTAGCCATCAGAGGATGGGTACATGGTGGTCATAAAGTGATGGACATGGTCAGAAACAATGCTCAGGTAGGCCGTGGCATTTAAACGATGCCCAATCATCCCCCACACCATTACACCACCACCAGCCTGCACAGTGGTAACAAGGCATGATGGATCCATTTTCTCATTCTGTTTACACCAAATTCTGACTCTACCATCTGAATGTCTCAACAGAAATCGAGACTCATCAGACCAGGCAACATTTTTCCAGTCTTCAACTGTCCAATTTTGGTGAGCTCGTGCAAATTGTAGCCTCTTTTTCCTATTTGTAGTGGAGATGAGTGGTACACGGTGGGGTCTTCTGCTGTTGAAGCCCATCCGCCTCAAGGTTGTGCATGTTGTGGCTTCACAAATGCTTTGCTGCATACCTCGGCTGTAACGAGTGTTTATTCCAGTCAAAGTTGCTCTTCTATCAGCTTGAATCAGTCGGGCCATTCTCCTCTGACCTCTAGCATCAACAAGGCATTTTCGCCCACAGGACTGCCGCATACTGGATGCTTTTCCCTTTTCATACCATTCTTTGTAAACCATAGAAATGGTTGTGCTTGAAAATCCCAGTACCTAAGTAGATTGTGAAATACGCAAACCGAGACTTTCTTTCCCATTCTGACATTCAGTTTGGAGTTCAGGGGATTGTCTTGTCCAGGACCACACCCCTAAATGCATTGAACTGCAATGTGATTGGTTGATTAGATAATTGCATTAATGAGAAATTGAACAGGTGTTCCTAATAATCCTTTAGGCGAGTATATATATATATATATATATATATATATATATATATATATATATATATATACTAGAGAGAGAGAGAGAGAGAGAGAGAGAGAGAGAGAGAGAGAGAGAGAGAGAGAGAGAGAGAGAGAGAGAGAGAGAGAGAGAGAGAGAGAGAGAGAATTTACGATATATGGAATAAAACAATATAATGAATCTGTAAAATAGATGAAAATAAATGACGGTAAAAACACCCATTTCTAAGCAAGCAGCTAAAATGAGTTTAAAATGAATGGCATAAAACTTCTTATAGATAACACATTGTACATATTTATTACTTTAGTGTACAAGTTTTATCCAAACTTGTTGGATAATGGAGATAATGGTCCATTAATTAAACAGTAGAGGCTTACTGTGATACAGAAAAAGAAATCACCATATATCAAGTGCAAATTATATTTATTTCTGAAATGTCATTTGTACAAAAATACAATATATTCTTTACCACAGAGACATTTATGAACAACACAAATAAATAAACCTGATTTACAACAATTCTTAAACATCCTGTGCTGTAAATATAAAACATCTCTTAAAATGTTGGTCCGCTTCAGGGTTTCAGTGTGACAAGTTCATTCTCTGTTTGAGGGTGAGATACTGCAAAGGAGCAGAGGAGATACATTTTATTTATAGACTAAAACACACACACACACAAACACACCTCTGGTTCACTATCATTGTGGGGACTCTCCATAGACATAATGTTTTTATCCCCTACACTACCCCTGCCCCTAAACCTACCCATCACAGGAAACATTCTGCATTTTTACTTTCTCAGAAAAACTCATAATGTGTGATTTATAAGCCTTTTGAAAAGTGGGGACTGCTGGCTGGTCCCCACAATGTAATATAAACAAGGACACACACACACACACACACACACACACACACACACACACATATATATATAAAACATTCATGTTAAAAATGATGAACTTTTCTCACTTTCTTTCTGCTATTGATGGCTTGCAGGATCCACAGCAGCTCCATGGCCAAAGTGCTCTGCTGCTGCTTCAGAGAGTCATGAGTGTGTGCAAAGTCTTTCAAAACTGAACGCAAACTTGGTCCTGCCAAAAACAAAACAAACACAAATTCAAGCCGTTTAAAAAAAACAAAACAAAAAACAGAATTGGTTTCCTTTTTTTTGTGCCAAATCTCTTGTCATAGCACCTGACTGAAATAAGCTGCTGTGGCTAACATCTGAATTCACAGCACTGCAAAGTGTAGTAGAATCATCTGTCAGGTTCTCTCCTCTCTTGTCCACAATACCGTCCACAGGTGTGGAAGTGTCTCTGCTGGCCATTTCAGGAGCTTCGTCTCTCTCCGGTACCTGAATTTCAGACTGTGAGAGAGATTTCTCACTGTCCTCATTTTCTATCTTCTGTTCATTTTCAGAGTCATCCTGATGGCCATGGCACTGGAACCTGGAGCGTTCATACTGCAGCAACAGACTTTCCTACAGAATACATTATACATATCATTATGCAATGACGTGAAAATGTATACTTACTGACATACTTTGAATCAATCGATCGTCAGATGAGAAGTTTTTGATAGTAAATTACACAAACAATAAGACATTTGAAAATATTAAAAGTGAAAACGAAGGCATGTTGTTTTTAAACTGTAAGAGAAATAAGTAATGACACAGAAGCTCACAGTGTCAGTAAAGTGCGGTTTGGGAATGATGTTTCCTCTCCACTGCAGGTGATCCAATCCTCCATCAATCTCTCGCACGATGTCCTCAAACTGAGTCTGAACCAAACTCAGACCTTGCCTCATCACATAACCGCGACACAGAGCCTGGAGAACACGAGACACAACTTGTATTTATAAATCACAAACAGTTTGCTTAAAAAGCAAACTTCATTTGTAATCTAATACAGTTTTTTTATGTATTGATTGAAAAAACGCAAGTGTCCTCACTCCTGCTCCAAAAATGTCGATTAACGACTGAAAACAAAAATGAAATTGCCTAGTTACTCATCCAACAGACAATTAAATATTTTATTTATAAAACACGTTCACGTTAACTTTAGAAACGGAATAAAAATAGTAATAATAGTACCTGAAATTGAGTTAATATCTGAATCAATTTCTGTTCGTTCATAGCGCTGCTGTTTGAACGGCTGATTGTGTTTTTCTTCCCCTACAGACACAACGAGGATCAGACTGGATTGCTGCTCACGAGCGCCACCCGCTGTTTGGAGGAGGTTTTGGTAATAGTGGCACCTTTTTCTTGTTTTCTTCAGCACATTTTAGTGAAAATAGTAATAATAATCAAAAAAAACTTAACAAACTTTAGTTTGGTAAAATAATGCCATTTTGCCAAGTTTCATGCTTCTAAACTAGCGAATTATTAAGAAATATCTCAGGTGTTTCTCCATTTTCCCTTCTCTACAATCAAAATTCTTCACACAAAACAGCATTTCTTTTGTTTGTATTTTTATCAAACTGCTTACACTAGCTATTACTTGATGACCCATAATTGCACAAGTAAGTCCAAAGTCAAAGTGAGTTAATTGTTGCATTAAGTTTTTATTACTTAAAGCACACAAATAGAAAATAGTTTGTAAGACATGGGCAAAAAAAGCAAAGCACACGCATATTTTCTTTTGGAAATAATTGAAATTCACAGAAAGAATACAAATGTAATTTTTAAATGATTCTTTAAAATGCTTTCGACTCAGGCAATGAGGGAAGAGAAAACAGCCTGTACATGCTGATGCAGGATCAGATTCCTGCCATTTATATTAATTTAAACAGACTTCTTCTCAATTGCAACAGTACTGATTCTCTATTGAAATAGTTGGAGGTAGGCATAGCAGAGGTCAGCTGTGAAGTGAAGTTACTGCATTATGAAATATAAATATAAAAATCAAACGGGTGCATCTTTTGCTTTTCCCTAAACCTGTTCATTTGTAGTGCTGATGTTTTAGAAGAAACTGGTGTTAAATGGGAAAGCTTTTTATAGGGGATTGTAGTTAGGGAGCTTGTACAACATATTATGGACTATGTAACATTTTTCACAGCAGTTTTGTGCTTTGGAGACAGCAAATCTACAAGTTTCAAATACAATCTTGTGCTCCATGAAGAAATCCTCTCTAATTCTAGAATTCTCCAAATAGTACTGGATGTCAACTTTTTTTAGAACCTGAAATTTGAAATGCCTGATCTCATAGTTTTCAGTGTAGTTTATACTAACATAACACACAAATACTGTACATTTCCATCAGTTCCATATAGAATAACAACTTCATACTAAATGGTCCTATATCAACATAGCTATTTAAGTCTAGTTTACAAACATGGCATATAACATATTATTTGAAATAACTGTACTTCAATTTTAATGTACAAGCATCTACAAAAAGACTCGGTTCCATCATTTGGAGTCCCATGAAGACCTTACGGTAAAACAATCAATGTAATCTAGACACTGAGAAGAGGCACTAAGATCAATGATCTCAAGCAGTCCTGAGTGAGTTTATAGCTACTCCACAGCCATTTACAACATCATTCCAGAGAACACTGACCTACTACAAAATGTAAATCCATTGTGATTGATAATGTAAATGTTAATCTTCTCCTTCACTTCTGTCATTGTTGATCTAATAATTCTAGATGAAGTTTGTTTTTTGTTTAACTAAGTCAGTCTTTACCAGTGATGAATGAACCTGTGAAATCAACTCATTCAAACCCTATTTATCCCAATTTAAACACTGTAACAAAAATGGCTTTCTGGCTTAAAATCATTGACATCTTTAAATGCTAAAACTAAAATGTTTTTTGCTGTTGAATTTCATTCACATGGAGAACGTGCTTTGATGCTGCTGCTGTCACTTAGCATCGCATTAGCCACGGATCATGATGATGGCGCTCATTAACTTGCAGTTGAGTTGTAGCCATGGCAACTTGGGCTTTGGTCTGCACAGTGATTTGATGGTCGGCTGTGTTTGATTTCCTGCTTCAGGTGCTGGAGGTCTTAGGTAAGTCTTGATTTTCCGCCAGGTGGAGTTTCTGTCTGGTTGAACAACATTAAGGAGATATTCACTGCTAATGTACAGCTAATGTACAAGTGTTGGAGGTCCTATTACATATACGAATGCTCACTCCAGTATTCTGCACATAGAAATGCATTAATTTATTTGGCTTCCATTAGGGCACATCTGATCTAAGGTGTTTTGAGAAACACAATCCCTGCTCTTACTAAAACTAAAACTAAGTGCTTAGCTGACATTCAGTCTAAAACAAACCCTCTCTGGATAAACACCACCCTGTAACATCTTCACAAAATATTTTACTTGGCAAGAGTTGATTAAGATTAAAAGTCATTAAATGTTATGACTCTTGCAACGTACAATGCATACAAACCATAGTGTGGATCTGTGTAAGGATACATGGAGCTGCTCAATTCCTCCAGCTATAAGAGGAGAAAAAAAACAGAGATGCATTCAAAAAATCAATAAAATTACTGCTGCTTTAAAAAGGCCAGTCTATAATGTTGAGCTAACAGAATCAGTAAAGCAGCAGACTTCAACCTATAACAAAGCCTGATGGGTTCTTTTGGAATTCAGCCTGTCGCTGCGTCTCATTTCGAAGGCTGCATCATGTGGATTTCACGTTTCAGGGCTAAATACATCATCAAGGATGTCTTATTTAAGAAAAGTAACCGTAGTAAAATTGACTGTTATTTCCTTTTAAAAATTACAAAATGCAAAGCAAAAAGATTTTCTTCTTTACACCATGCCCTAGATAGACTATACTACTATACCCAGTATACTAATAACACTATTACAGTATATTAATTTAAGAAATCCTAAATATTTTATTTCTGATTTTATTTTTGCTTGTTATAAACACCTATACGATTCTGTGAATTCTTGGACACCAATTTTATAATAAATGGGTGGATGTCCAAGTCAAATTTTACTCTAAAATCAAAAGGAAAAAAGTCATATATTCCTTGAAAATATGTCTTTTTAGGACCATTACAATTTTTGCCCTATGGCGTTTTTTTTTCAATATTATGAAGATTTTTTGCCTCCCAATTTCATTAACACAATAATAAACAAATTAATAGATAAATATTGTATTAATTTAACATTGTAAATAAATAAATATGTTAGGGATGCACCGATATGAAAATTCGAAAGCTGATAACCAATATATTGGCCGATAAATGTAAATTACATTTTTTAATATAATTTTTGAGAGCCTGATTAGATTACAAAAACAGAAGTCTCACCATTAAAAGCCATGTCCCAAGCACACAATTATAATGATCTCATTATCATTTTATGAAGCCTAGATGACAGACTTGAGCGGCACATGTTTCACTTAACTGTATTTACCTTTTTTGAAGTGATTCCAATCATATTTCAAGCAATTCACAAACATCATGGTGAACAGTCTGCATCTGAAGTGTCTCTGCTGAATAATTTATTGTTTTTTGGCTATAATATATTGGCCAAATGTTCTTATCGGCCAGTAACGATATATTATGCATCCCTAAAATATGTATTTTTTAAATTGTAAAATGTACCATGGTAGTATTTGTTGTGCTGCTTTTAATTATTGCTGATTAAAAAATAATACATTAAAAAAGACTAGTACAGTAATGAGAATCATTAACAGGAATTATAGACAAATTTAAAGATTATGGAGAATGAAGGAAGAATAAAAAAATATTGTCGTTATACTGTTATACTGAGTGAACCACCCATAATGAAACAGTTCACACATACAGTACTCTCTCACACACTCTGGGCTCTCTACCACATACCACTGAGCTGACATCTAGAAGGCAAATACTATCAATAGTAACTGTCCAGCCCTTCACAGGCTGATGAAAGAATTCAGTCAAACGGCGACACATGGATTTGGATAATAATACAAGATTCAGCCACAAGCCTATATTGAGAAACAGGGTATTATTGTGTCCAGTCCTTGAGTATTTGTGTGTGAGAGACGCTCAGAGTGCTTGAATAGTGAAGAAAGAACAAGTAGACTGGTGTTCCATATTCATTAGATCCAGATTCCACTAATATGTGTGTGTGTGTGTGTGTGTCTACTGTAAGATACAAATATAAATTTGTATGTGAAAAGAGAAGAATGTCTGCTGTTTAAGCTTTGGTATGAATGCATAAGAAATTAGGGCTGCACGATTTGGGGAAAACAAATATTATTTTTCTGATTAAAATTGTGATTAGAATTTAAAATATGATTTAAAAAAAGAGGTGTGCTTGTTTGTAGGGTTGCACAATTTGGCTAAATATGTTGTGATTATCTATCAATCATCATTATTATATCTGTATTACTACTAAGCCATTAATGCTTCTCTTTTGTTGATCATTGCAGTTTTTTTTGGGAAGATGGTTGGTGCATGTGGCGTTCCTAAATGCAGGCTATACATGACCCAAACTCACAGTGGATGCAGAGGTGAGTTCAAATGGAGCAGAATTTACTGAAAAGACACTAAAAAAACTCTTGAGCTGTTCGTAAAAGGACTTCATGATAAAATTAGCTGAAATAATATTAGAAAGCATTACGTTAGAAAGCACTCTCACGTTAGAAAGCAGGTGTTCTAGATTGCGGTCCGAAGCGTTTTTTCTCTGGTCTTCAGACAGCTCCTCCACATGACTGTCCAGACTGAAATGCAGCCGGGCCAGACGTTCCTGCATCTCCCTCACATGCTCTAGTTGCTCAAAGGAGCACACCTTACCTGCAAACACACCGTGTTATACACATAGAAACCGAAACTTACTAGCAAATCTATATCAACTCATTGATGAATTATGTGGTGAAAATGTTCCACCCTTACACACCTTTGCTTTCCTCAAAAATGTCCCTACAATTAAGACTGCTAAGACTGCCAACCGATTCTAATTACAGCCCAAACTATTTAAGCTTCTGAATAAAACCCTAGAGCTCATGTGTCATACCGAAAGCCTGTAGTTTTCCAGAGTGAAAGTCGTTGAGCAGGTTGAGCAGTCCTCCCTCCATCTCTCTCACATCAGAGACGTCGGTGAGGAATGAGTGCTGGAGTGGTGAGGAGGACTGGGACACGCGACTGGGTCCGGCGGGCTGAGGAGCTCTGGGCTTCTCTCTGTGAGGCCTGTATCGGTACGAAAAGAAACAGAATCGCTTCTAGACTTTATTTTGTGGCACATTTTTTAAATGTCAAATAAAAACACACAGATCAAACTTTCAGACATATGTTGCTTAGAAGAATACGAACCTGTTTTTAGGGGGAACCACAGGAACGGCGAGAGCTTCTTTAGATGGACCCATTGCCCCCACCGATCTCTTGCACTTTCCCCTGGGTTTGGGAGAGGGGGGCTGGGGCAGACCCAATGAGAATGTGGCGCTCTTACTCGCCGGGAGGACGGAGAGCTTGCGAGGGTTGATTGGTGGAGGAGGGGGATGGGGAAGGGACACTTTGGGACTCCTTTTCTTCCTCTTGTCCTCCATGAGGGCACTGGCACTTTCTAAGAGATAGACAAGAGCTTTTTAGCCACTGAGATGTAGAAAAAACTATATGATCTGATCCTGCACTCTTAAAGGGATAGTTCAACTTAAAATGAAAAGTAAGTCATCATTTACTCACCCTGGTGTTGTTTTAAAGCTGTACTCTTTCTTTTATGAATATTAATTATAATTCATATAATGGCATTGAATAGCAACCAACATTAAGCTTTTAAAAAAAGATGCAAAAGTATCACAGAATGATCCTATGCAACACGTGTTGTATGTTCCAAGTGTTCTGGAGGTATACTGTAACGTAGTTCGCTGATATGGGAAGAAGGAGGCGGGAACCGGCGAACAAATAAACAAACGAAAGTAACGCGGGCAGCCCCTCACGGACGGCTGCCATGCACACATATAATAAAACATAAACAAAACACAACGTAAATCCAGGCCTGGTACTCTCTCGTCCTTTACTGGTGTCGCTCTTCCTTATATGCCTCCGAGCTCCCTCATGAGAGGACTCTAGATCTCAATCACGCACCGGTCTCACTCGCTCCTCCCACGTCTCTCGCTCGTCCACCTCACCACATATACGATATGAAATTTAATGTATTATTTAACTAAAATCCTAACCTTGGCTGCTGGTCTTCAGCGCAACACGACATGCTTGTTCGTGTGACTCTGTTAGTGCCACAGTTCACTCCGTCTTGCCCAGAAAAAGCACACAAATTGTGGGAACTCAAGATGAACAAAAACGCGACACAAAATAAAGTCCATGTACCTTCTTCTCTGAGGTGAATATATCTGTTGTGTTCATCCCAAGTTATCACGTTCACATCTTTCAACTATCATTCTGACTCTCATCAGACAAACAGTTCTGACACTAGACACTAAAACAACATTTTAGGGTGAACTATCTCTTTAAAAATAAAGGTTCCAAAAGAAAGTGACAATGACTGCACCGATGGAAAAGACCCAGCTAACAAAAACATGTTCTAAGAAAATTTTGCTAATGCTCCCATTATGTTATGAAAAGATTATTTCTGAATGTTCTCTGGACGTTAAAAAAACATCCAAGTTCCTTGGTTATATGAACGTTAAGGGAACATTCCATTTTGCAAACATTACTTTTGAACATTCTTTAAACATTCTGAAACAAGTAGTAAAAGTAAATCAGGGGAATTTTTTTAATGAATAATGTATTGTACAACGTTTTTGTGCTAACACTTTGAGAACATTATTAAAGACTATAACTGTGAACAAATGTTCTATTAATGTTACTGGAAAAAAACATTTGTTTATAAATCTGAGAGAACCTTACCAGTCCAGAACATTCCCTGTTAGCTGGGGAATAACCATTTTTAGTTCTCCAAATGACCTTTCAGAGAAAAGTTCTCAAAAGAACCATTTTTTTTTTAGTGTGAAAACAGTTTAATAATCTGAAGAACCGTTAAAAAACATTTGCAATGGAAATGTTCCATGAATGTTAAAGGTTCTTCATGGAACCATATATGCCAATAAAGAACTGTGTACTTGTTCAGACTCTTTCTGCATTGGTTTGGGTGGGAAGGCAAACAAGAGCATTACATAATAATAAGGGCCCCTACAGAAATAGATTAAATAACGTGAGGGCCCCAAATATGAAGGTTTGCCACATGCCCTGGGAGTCCTGTTGGTATCACTGAAAGTCAATTTCAACTTTTAAGTGAACAGATTTCAATCATTACAGCTGGTCAATGAGAGTCTGTGCTAAATAGTTATAGGTTAGGCAACAATTATTAATGTCTGACCTTAAGCTATTAAAAGATAGAATGGAAAATTCAATGTTTTGTCTGACTGTATGAAGTCAATTAACAATATCAGAGGTAACATGCTTGATGAATGGCATTGGTAAATGTAACTATCAAGAAATACATCCTAACTTTGTGGGGTTGTTTCAACCACCTCCAAAACTATAGATTGGTACTTATGGATAAAGTAAGCCTCTTTGTCATTTTCTGGTTTATTTATTCTCCTCTTCAGTTCCTTGCCCTGTGTAAATAATTTTTTCTCAGAAATTGCAACTACTTGGGTCAGGTATCTTGCACTCTGGCATGAATTCAACCGTTAACATGGCAGCTGTAAGAAGATTACTTTTTTGAAAATATAAGCAAAATTCTGAAGAAAAGCATACCATGACTTTTATTTATTCTAAACCTAATAGGTCGGAAAAAAGCATGAATTAATTTCTGAGCAATTTCTATGTTCCTGCCCACATTAATTCCACATAATGGTGGATTCTATATAATTCAGTTAAAATTAAATTCTATAAAAAAAAATAATTAAAAAAAAAAAAAAATATATATATATATAATAAATTAATGGTGAATATGTATATTATAGATTAATAGCAATTGGATTATTCATACCGAGTGAGCACTGAACAATCTGGGTCAAAATATCAATTTTAATGAATGCACATTATTATGTTACATTACGCCTTTTACATTACGCGAGGATCTATTTTTCTTTGCAATTATACAATTGTAGCTTATGACATGATATGTTTATCAATGCAAGATCTAATGCATTTCTCATTTGGGGAAGAGGTTTTACCTAGAATTGAAAGGATTTGCACAGGATGCCCCATGAGGCACGATGCGCACATCGTCATATGGCTAAACAAAACGATTTACTCACCGGCTGGCGGATAAGGATGGGGCTCTTTGAGCTTTCCTACGCAAATTTAAGACGCCCTTGTTGGTTTTTCCATTCCAATAACGTATGACTTATACGCGGACCGTTTTAAAAGCCGATAACAAGTGCGTGCTGTTTCCAGCTGGAGCTCTCCTACTTCCCGACCGCGATTCTGCGACTCGTACTATGGCGAAGCTTGGTTATTAATATTCATGAGATGCACGTTCGCCATTGGAAGGTACTAGAGAAGCGACGCGAATAACTAATTAATATTCAAGAGCCGAGACTCAACAATTGGATAGTCAAATTAACAAAATTACTATTCATGACTTAATCCTTCGCCATAGTAGGAAAATGATAACAATAAAACGCCAGCTGAACTCCCGTTTAAAGAGACAGAGCCTCACACTATATATAAAAACCTCAACCACACAGCTGGCTATTTACAACGTGTTTTAATATGCCATTTTACCACAAAAATAAATAACTCTATCATTAATTTCTGTATAGTTAACCGTTGACCGAAATCTGTAGCCATTGATATCTAAAGGCGATTATGGTGATTTCAAAGGGTATTCGTTTCAAAATAAAGGAAAATATCAAAATTCTAGTAACACATTTGTGTCTGAATAAGTCAGGTGATTATATACATTCATGTAAAAAGTGGTGCAATGTTAAAAAAACGTCAGAGAAACAGACTTTATACAAAAATATGTTTCCTTTTTATTCCATGGCAAGTCAGAACATAAACAGACAAAAAAAATGCACTTGTAGAAAAAATAAACAGCTCTCATGCATGTTTTCTGCTAATCTGTGATGACTGACAATAATTTATGCTTGTCTAGCTGACTTTCTGATTCGAGGCACTGGCTGAATACGAATATGCTTTTCCCAAAACTATTCTGTCTCTGAGCAGTTTGAAAAAGGCATAATAATTACTGAATAATATTAGAGCTAATGATATTGTCTGATGCCATTTATCTGAACACATCAGTGAATATAGCTGGTAGAATATCATTGCACCTTCCAGAATAATGAGAATGTTCAATATTCGAAGAGGTTTGTTGAAGAAAAACTGTTAGGAGAGAGAGAGAGAGAAAAAAAAAAGGGGGAACAGCTGTTATTGCAATATTATTCCCACAAAGAATATATAATGCATTCTTTGTAATAATATTTCTAATCACATTTATATTAATTCTGATGAGTCAGACAACAGCAAAAACAAAGCACTTTTTGTTTCAGAGTTTGGCTACAGTATACTTACATAGAAACGATAATGTGAGACATCTGAGGGAACTGCTACGTTATAATGGCCCATGGCCTTATAAACATTTTTACTGTGTTTGACCAAAACTCCCTGCGGCCACATGTACTCTTCTGTCCATCTGTAGAGAGAGAAAAAAGATTTCAGTCTACAAACAAAAACCTGGTCACAAAGCTTTTTAACAAAAATCCAGAAAAAATCATTAAAAACATTATTTAAATGAGAAAATGTAAATCTAGGAAAACATCAAATGAAAATGTATCAAAAATAGCTAGATAAATATGTTCTATGTGTACTTTTTGAAAACCAGTGCATGTTCATGTTTAATGTGCTATAAATAAATCTGATGTTGATGGCAACATCCGAGGTCAAATCAACATGTTGAAACATGCAACACAATGCAGCCAATCTTTTAAGGGTAAGTGAACATCAGACTGTGAACAAGAACTGAGTACTTCACTAAAATTAGGCTCTTTAAAGCATTTCAAAGCATTTGGAATCATTCAGTTCCTGCTACTGACATTTTAGCACTAAAATTATATTTACCAAAATCCAGCAAAGACACAACCTAAACTTTTGACATTTCTACAACCCTAGCAGTGATCCCAGGTCAGACATACATGTGTTGGAGAACGTTCGAGCAGAGGGAGGGGTCCACCTTCTGCCAGCAGCCCAAATGCGCGGCAGCTTTGTGGAGCAGGTCGCAGTAACGGGGAGGCAGTAGGTGCCGCATCAGAATGACAGAAGTACTGACGGACACCAGGATGAACAGCTCACAGGACCAGCGTTTATCTACATACTGTGTGCTCTATAAAAACAGAGAAAAAAAATGTGTCAAATGTGTAGGAATGTAAACAATTCACTCAAAATCTTCAAGTTTAAAGGGACACTTTAACCAAAAATGAAACAAACTCACCTTCAAGTTGTTCCAAACCTGTATGAATTAGTTTCTTCTGCTAAACGCAAAAGAAGACTTCCATAGTATTTTTTTCTCTCTCTCCATATAATGGATATCAATGGGGTCCATCAACTGTTTGGTTACCGACATTCTTCAAAATATTCAAAATATATATTTTTTGTGTTCAGCAGAAGAAACAAATTCATACAGATTTGGAACAACTTGAGGGTGAGTAAATTATGACAGAATTTTCATTTTTGGGTGAACTAGCCCTTTAAGACAAAATGTGTTGTGCTATGTATTACGGAATACCCCCATAAACCTGTAATATTCCTTCAAGTATGTATTTAAATATCAAAAAGCTTTTTTAAAATTTTAAATAAATACTTTTATTTAGCATTGACACATTAAACTGATAAAAAGCAACAGTAAAACGTTAATAATGTTACAAAATATATCTATGTAAAATGTATGCAGTTCTTTTGAACTTTCTATTCATCATTCTTTTAAATCCTGAAAATAAACATTACAGTTTACATAAAAACAATAATCAGCACAACAGTTTTCGACATTGATGATAATAAGAATGTTTCTTGAGCTTAGAATGACTTATGAAGAATCATGCAACACTGAAGACTAGAGTAATAACATCTGAAAATTCAGCTTTGCCATCACAGGAATAAATTACATTTTAAAACATAATTAAGTCAAAAATAGTTATTTGTCAATTGTAAAAATATTTCACAATTTTACTGTTTTAACTAAATACAGTCTTGTTGAGTATTAGAACAGTAAAACACATCAGTAAAACACTTACTGCCCCAAACATTTGGATGGTATAGTATTTATAAGCAATAAAAATTCTAAGCAAATGTAATTTGTTTGATTATTCAAAGCCGCTTTCATAGAAAAATGCTTCTTCAAAGAACATGTTGACAGAAGTTCACACAAACTAAATCCAGAGGTATGTCAACAGAACCTATGATGCTAAAACCAAAGTTTTGCATTGAGGGCACATAGAAAAATAATACCTGGAAAATGAATTTGCATGTGCTGGTTTAAATAAGAAGAATAATTTTTTCCCCTAAGGCCAGTGGTTCCTAAACTGGGGCACCCATAGCCTGGGGGTACGTGAGGTGACAGTGAACAAAATTGCATGCAGCGTGTGCTGCCTTAGCAAATCATGCTACATTACTGCCGTTCTCCACAATGTACCTTTGTAAAAGTGGGGATTTAGCACTTACTGGCAGGAAGAACAATTTTAACAATCTGAGAGTATGGTATGAAGCGTATGGTGAAGGTGCACTTAGGTTGTGTCCGAATCCACTTTTGCTAGTTTAACAATGGAAAAAACAGATGGCGTGCCAGGCGCATGGTCCAAGAGGGTTGTACCCTTGTGTGTTTTGGGTGTGACATGCAATAAACCAATCAGAGTCTCATCTCCCATTCCCTTTAAAAGCCATTTGCGCTGACACCATGTCGGATTCACTATTTATAGGGCGGAATTTGTGCTCGCAAAAGACTAAATGCTTCTCCAGAAAGAAATCCTTTAATTTTTTAATTTAAAAATGGTTGTGTGCTGCTGCTGCGCATCCCTGTGTGTGTAATAATAAGCAGAGTCTACAAGCATTGTGGACCCACCAATAGGTGCATATTACTAATGTGCTCTTTAAATAACACAAAAAATACTGCGCTATTGACTTTAGACAATAGGTTCTTGTTCTGTCCTCTAGACAGTTTTTTGTTGGTCAATGGTGCAGTCGTTTTCAGCTGTCTCAAAATAGCAATGTGCAAACAATGCGCCTGAACACACCTCATTTTCAGACCAGCACACTCATGGGCGAACAGATGGGCACTAGTGCATTTGCTATTTAAACAACGTGGCGCTGGATGTGAAAATGATAACTGTGTAGGCCTGAAACTAGCAAAAAACACTTCCGTTGAGCATGGCATCGCATTGCACCGGGTGTATGATAGGGCCCATACCATAGACACAGACTGTGCGTAGAGATGGATTTAAGACTCAAGCTCTCTACAATACAAAAACATACCCTGTGTGAGTTCTTGTTTTTAATGTTGATAACATATTATATGAGCAGGAGTGCATTTGTTGTCAAATATCCACACAATTGCAAATGTGACTGATTTTATACAACAGTTCAACAAACAGAAGTGTAGTATTAAGTGATGTACATTTTAAACACTGTTTTGTCTGCATTATTTTTTTGCGAGGAAATAATAGATATGATAGAATAGAATAATGTCAATGATTCAATGACCCATTCATAAATACACACAATTTACTTAATTAATTACTCTATGGCTCACTAAGACAGTGAATTACCGCCACCTATTGGCGGTTTTAGTTTAATATTTAAAAGTATCACTTTGTTTTTACCATCATTGCATATTTCTCTATTGAACATTTTAGAGGTAAACATGTACTGAAAAATCGCCTGTTCTCTGTCACAAACATGTTGTAACCAATCACGTTAACGTGTGGGATGGCTTTAATTAGCATATCATCATTACTATGCTGCAAAGCAGGGGGTCTCAAGAAAAGTCAGGTTATCCCGGTATATTTTTCTGTTGATATGAAAAAAAATCTGGTATATTAAACAATATCGCGTATATTTATTAATTATGTATACTGTATGATGTATATTACAATGTTATGATAACCTAAATGCCTTTCTCCACTGGCGTTCTTCAAAATTGTTGATTCTGAGATGGCGAACAGTAACATGGCTTGTGTAGCATGAGCAACACATTATTTGCTGTTTGATAACGTAGTAAAGCCAAAGGGTAATAATTAAATTATTAACCTTTATGTGTAGACAAGCCTGTATAATTCACTTTTCCAATTCTTCTGAATCAGTTTCTGGTTCAAACATATATGGCTGAATTAAACAAGTATTTCCACTTGCCATTGTG
Organism: Gobiocypris rarus; assembly: GCA_023029165.1. Taxonomy (NCBI): domain Eukaryota; kingdom Metazoa; phylum Chordata; class Actinopteri; order Cypriniformes; family Gobionidae; genus Gobiocypris; species Gobiocypris rarus. Next base: position 19,212,737 of record CM040927.1, read on the forward strand.
CAGCGTTTACAGTAAAGTTGAGCGAGTGGATCTCTGAGCTGATTTAAGTGAGTGGAGGCGGGGCTAATTTGCATATTCATGATAAACATATACTTAATGAAGCAAGGGTGTAGAATTACATTCAAATATGTCATTTTGGTGATCAAAGATTAGTTTTAAGGGATACAATTATTGACTACAGGGGGACTTTAATGGAAAAGGTGTGGAAGAGAGGGAGTACACAGAAGGATGTTAAATGCCTCAGGCGGTATGTCACTGTAAAAGGTTTGTGACCCACAGCCTTTGGCAAATCTGATCTAAATGTACTGACTTGTTACATATGAAATCACCTGTATCCCTCATGAACAAAACCTGTTCTCTCAGTCCACACATTGTATGTGTTTATGCATATGAGCATGAGCGTACAAAAGACCACATGTTGATGCACTCACCTTGACGAACCAAACAGGTACGAACGCAACATAGTAGGCACTTAGCATGGAGCTAACCAACACCTCCTTCATCCTCCAGTTGAAGTCCATCTTCAGGTACTCCACTTCTTTGCGGATGAGGTCAGGAGAGAGACAGCAGGCGTGGGTGGGCATGGGCTGAACACTGTACAGCTGACTGGTGTGCTGTTTCCAGGTTTCCTTCAGGACGGATAGATAGTCCCGTCCACCACGTCCCAAAGCAGCCCCGCCCACCTCTTTAGAACTCATGCCGCTTAACGGGGACATGGATCCAGCCCTGCGGAAATCACAGCTGAGTCGGAAGAAAGGGATGTACATTCCAAACCTGAAGGGGAAAGATAGAGAATCATGTTGAAATATTAAAATTTTAAAATAGCATTAATAAATAGCCATGACTGTAAATCCTGACTGTCCACTTTAAAATATCTGCAGGTTTTATGAAGGTAAATTTAAGACCTTTAAGACCCTTTTAAGACCAATTAAAGAAAATTTAAGGAATAAATGTAAGGTTACATAACACATCAATATGTTCTCTAAATGTCTAAGCACACAATGAGTTATATTAGTACGACTTCAAAGTTTAAAAATACAATTTCCAACAGATCTCCATAACTTTTTAATTAATTTGCCAAAAAATTGCTTTATTTAAGATAAGAAATCTTGTGATTTTGTGAAAGTGATTTTAAGATTAAAACCAGAACAAATATCTGCCAATTGGTTCATAAAAATCAACTTAATTCAACTTTAGTTTCTTCATTATGCATGTCATTAAATGTATCTTGATCTAAGGATGTTTTGAATTGTACTGGAAAAAAAAAATCCTGAGGAAGAACATCATTTTTTGCAGTGCTTGCAATTTTAAACTTGGGGCCCTATGAAATCTGTTTTATTATTTTGTTATAGAAAGGAAAGGAATTTGTTATAGACAGGAAATATTTCTGTCCCTCCATTGACAGTCTAAGATCGTAAAACTAATCCATATGAATCAGGCGGTTATTCCATATTTTCTGAAGAGACTTGATCGCTTTATATGATGAACGAAAGTCTTATGGGTTTGGAATGACATTAGGGTGAGTAAATGATGAGAATTTTCATTTTTGGGTGATCTGTCCCTTTAAGTGTACTGACCTACTTTTAATTTATTCATCCAAAATTTGACAAATTCTGTGACATTCTGCAGTAAATTCCCTTGTTATGAATGGAGTCTGCAAATACAGGGCCCTAATTTAAATCCATGATATTTAATTTAAGACTTTCTGATCCAATTTAAGACATTAGAAATTAAGACTTTTTAAGACCCTGTTATCTATCTATCCAGCCATTGATAGAACTGTCTGTCAGTCTATCCATCCATCCAAAGATATTTGTCATTTTACCAACACAAAAAATATCAAAACTAAAATTAAAAATAAATTATTATATATTTGACTAGTCGACCATGCATGACATCATGCATGCATGGAAATCTTTTACTGTCACAAGAAATTCAAGACTACATGGATTCTTATAGAAATGACTGGATTTCGCCTGCAAAACTTTGCAGAACAGTAAATGAGACAGCACCTTAAAAGTACATTAGATTCAACAGCAGTGGATGTGCAAATTATTACTCACGGATAGCAGAGAAAGAGCAGGCTAAGTACGGAATATGTTTTGAAGAGATAAATGAGTGAACGACACAGACTCCATCCTGCAAGAGTCAGGACGGGCAAATCGAGCCGTCACCAGGAAGACAGAGTGCGGGAAGGACAGCTTCCCACTTTGTGATGCCTTTGGAGGGTAGAAAGAAGGGAAAAAGTATGATACACTACTCGTTTATTTTAAAACCTATTGAAATGACATACAGATCTTAAAAATAATGCACATTACCTCTTTTACAATGGCAGCAATTAGCCTGCGTGCCAGAACTATGATGGTGAACACCAACATATTATAGTCAATGAGGTGGAAGTTCTGGAAAAAGGAAATTCACTTTGTGAAAAAATAGGATTGATTGCTTCTGTGGAGTTTAATTTTAAGCCTTGAGGTGTGACTCACCAGTGAGGTGTGTGAGGGTGGGTGTGAGGGGGGATACCACCACACGGTTTTGTAGATGTTGACGTAATGCACAAATAGTGCTATAAGATGGCACACAAACAGGTGGAGCTCAAACAGGACGTTCCGGTCCATGGAGAGTTCCGGAATCTTACAGTGCTTTAGTGGCACCACCGTCTGAGTGGCCAACGGAGGGCTGGATATTCCTGTTCCGGACCCATTTCTGATGACCACACAGATTTGAAATTGGTGGGTTACATAGTAGAAGAATGTTACCATAGCAACAGAACATCAGTTTATTATGAGTAGCATTAGCCTCACCTGGTCCGTGACCTCACACCCGTCACAGGTGAGCTGGTGGAATGGTTGCCATTGCCAACGGAGCCGGTCTCACTGCTCAGCGGAGAACGACAATATGTCGTTCTGTTCGCTCCTCTTCTTCCTCCTGCCATTCCAGATCCACCCTTCCCCTGTCTCAAATGGTTACACTTTAGTTACCTGCAGAAAAACAAAATCACAACAATAAGCTCCAAACACATTGTAAGACATCACAAAAATACATCAGATATAATCATATAATTATTCACTTTACACTAAGATTTAAAGTCTTGAATTAAGCCACTTATGCTCATAGGCTGCATTCATTTGATCAAAAATACAAATGTGAAATATTATTAAGATAAAAAAAAACTGTTTTATTTTATATTTTATTATATAATGTATTCCTGTGATGGTAAAGCTGAATTTTCAGCATCTTTACTCCAGTCTTCAGTGTCACATGATCCTTCAGAAATAATTCTAATATGCTGCCCAATAAACATCTATTATTAAAGTTGTGCTACTTACTATTTTTGTGGAAAACGTGACACTCTTTTTCAGGATTCTTTGAAGAAAAATAATTTATTTATAAAAACTTTGTAACACTATACATGTCTTTACTGTCAATTTTCTAAGCCCAGTCCTTTGCTCAAGACTACATTTAGTGTGCATGCCCATCTTAAAAGTCAGAATGAAACATCCAGGATGTTGATTACAAGATATTATAAATGCCAATCTCATCACTATTTCATTATACAATAATAATTTAAGTTTACCATGTCTGTTGTATGACAGCTTCACTTTACAAGTAATTTAATGTTTATTACAGATGATTTTTTTCTATATTTTTGTTTACTGTTAATCATCACAGGTAGTTCAAAAGCTCAGATGTTTGCAATAATACCATATTATTTCTGCAGCATTCAGTATGAATTGAACGCTGTGTGCACTGTATGTAAATGTTCTTTGTGGGAAACCAACTACATTTGACAAATTAAAAATGCAAAACAATTGTATTTAATGTGATGTAACGTGACCTATTCAACGCATCTAATTAGATCACACTGTTACTTATTTAAAGCCACAATATGTAATTTTTTGCCGCTAGATTCAGAACAAAGGCGTAGCTTGATGACGCCTTGATTTCGGGGAGCTTTTTTTATGGAGCTTTTATTATAAGACTAACTGTGCAAGCTATATAACAATGATCAGTTTTCTGTTGATGAATGTATCCAAACAGTTGCTCACCTGTCTAATAAAACGCTTAATATATTAAAGCGCCTTTGGTGTTTCCATAGTTTCTACAAAATAAAGTTGTGTTTCCATGGCTTCTTTGGATATTTTAATAAAAAAATCTTACATATTGTGCCTTTAAGCAGGACTGAGGCGAGGTAAGAATCCAAGTGCAGCAACAGTTTATTCAAAAAAACACAAACCAAGATAAACCAAAACAGAGACAGGAACATTATCCAAACAGGGGAATGAGAGACATAATCCAGACAAGGGAAACCAGGAACTCAACAACAACCGACAAAAGACAACTGAAACTCAGGGGTATAAAAACACAGGGAACAGAAGCTGGCACAAAAAACTGTTGCAGTCTTCTGGTATAGACCAACATGCTGCTCTATCGCTGTACAGTCTTTCCTGATCGCTCTAGTGTTTTGCAGCCCTGCCTTTATTATTGATAGTCAACTTTTGCTGTTAAACATGCAGGTTAAAAGACATGTAGTTTTTTTGTTTCTGAAACCAAACTGCTTTAACATGCAACAAACAACATCATGTCTAGTTGAGTATTAACACCCAGAGAAATAAATGCATTTTCTAAGATAAGACTGCGGCCTAGTTTTAACAGGTGTGCAGGACAAATTACAGCCTGAGGGGGAAAAAAACTGATGCTGTCTTTTGGTGTAGATCAACATGCTGCTGTATCGCATTTGTGATGTGTGGTGAAAGTATGTCGGGACTAGTTTTTACTTGTTTGTATGTGCTGGCCAGTTCTTAAAATGCTGTTAAAGTTACCAACACCACTGGTCTTGTGAATTGACCAATTGACTGTTCACAAACTCTTCCTCTTAGGTCTCGTATTGTAACTATAGGTTAACTTTCACTTGTAAAACTTTCTTTCAAGATGCATCATAAAAACTTTTATAGCAGCAATTGTCAAACCAGTGAGAAGACACTTGCTGTCACAAGATATGAAGACTCAGATACATGTGCATGTGCATGAAGGCTTGAGGCTTAATCTGAAGATGCCTAAATGAATTTACAACTACTGAATCAAAACGGTTTGCACTGATTCTGAGTGCTCGTTTTGATTTGTCATTAAAGTGAATGTATACCATGCAAACACAGACAACCATAGAGAGCTCCGTCATCACTGGTCTCATGCACATTACATTAACAAAGACCCACATGGATGCAGCTTTATTGGCTTACCAATGCACGTGCCACGATGGGGTCTCCCTATAGCAAGCCACAACAATGCATTTGTGTTATGGTTAGTTTTTTTTTGTGTGCAAATTTCCTTCGTCTTAAAACGATGAACATTCTTCCCTGATCGCTCTAGTGTTTTGCAGCCCTGCCTTTATTATTGATAGCCAACTTTTGCGGAAGCGTTGCTGTTAAACATGCAGGTTAAAAGACATGTAGTTTTTGTTTCTGAAACCAAACTGCCTTCAAATGGAACACACGTCTCATGTCTGTTTGAGTATTAACGACCAGAGAAATAAATGCCTTCTCGAATATAAGACTGCGGCCTAGCACTGTTGCATTTGCACAATCTAATTTCAAAAAATCGGAAAATGTCTCTTACCACTTTAAACCGCGGAGTTTAGTCCGGAAAGGCGACTGTAGCGTTTAGGTTAAACCGCGCTCAATACTTAGGTACAGAATGAATTACTTTGGATCGTAAAGGGTTTGTTTTATTTCTGACAGTAAACGAGGAGGGCTCATTCTGTTGATGTTGTACCGCACAGACGCACTCACGCACGCACGCACGCGCAGAGAACAGGGGGGAGGAGGCAAGGGTGCGCGCGCGTGAGTGCGTGTTCAGTGTGTGAGATCAAAGCAAAGCATGCTGGTGCACTGCTGCACTCCAGGCGCATACATTACATTACAGAACAACCGGTTTGGAAAGGTTAATGCATGCAATGTTTTTATGCATATTTACTGAACATACTTTATACTAAATTGTATAAAACAGAATAGTACTGACTACTGAGCCAACCCAGCCAAGCCATATCAACAGAATAAGTTTTTTTGTTTTTTTTTGTTTTGCGAAGTGTACTTCTCTTCTTTAGCAATACAACAATGTATTATGCCAAATTTTAAACATTTATCATTATTCAGCTGTTTGTTATATATTATTCACAAAGTCATTCACACAGTCATTCATTCATTTGGTCAGTGGTTTATTTTATGCAAAACAAATCTCACACAGAAATCCCTTCAGATAGGCTAATGTGTTCTTCCTCTTCTATTTAAAATTATTTTTATTTGTTTTTAATGGATTGTTGCAAATTCCATGAGTAAACACTGCCGTTCAAATGTTTGGGGTCAGTGATTTTTTTAAATAAAAATAAAATAAATAAATAATAATAATAAAATATTAAGCAGCACAACCATTTTCAACATTGATAATAATAAGAAATATTTATTGAGCAGCAAATCATCAGTCTGGTTTCTGAAGGATCATAATAAATTATATATATTGTTTAAAAATTGAAATGGTATTGTAATTGTACTTACAGTTGTACTTGTTTTAGCCTTGTGAGCATAGCAAAGCCATCAAGACTAAATATTTGAAAGTTTTCCTTAATATTCACGTCTAAATAACGTTCCCTGTGGCATTTTTTTCTGTTTTTCTCCCTTTGTCTTGGTTATTATTTATAATGGTGTAGTTCGTTGTTTTTTTAATACAAATATAAAATATATACCTACACCTTGTGTACCCTTGTGTCCGTTATTGTTCAAAAGGGCGGGTGTTGCTGTTCTGACGGATCGCTCGGCCGACCAATCAGAGCGCAGACACCGATGCGCACGGGCGAGCGCCGGAAACTCGTTGCAGGAGCAGCAGCAGCAGCATACCGGACTGAAATGGCGTAGCGTGCAATCCACTGCCGCAGGAGCGCAGCGGGGCCAGGCTCACCGAACATTTTAGAGCCTGGCCCGTCGCATTCCAACCAACGAGTGTGATGGAGATGACTTTTCGCCCCAGTTCAACCGCTTTCAAACCAGCACGAGATCACCAGAGACGGTAAGTGCACGATGAGTATTGACATGTACTACAAGAGCTTTGCTTTGTCTAATCTTCGTGTTGCAGTTTCGCATTCCAGCACTTGCGTCACTAGGTAGATGGTCATGCATTGTGCAGTCCAGATGCACATTATTTGACTGTGTATTAATATTCATTTTCATTGTTCTTTCACACCACTTTGTCCATTCCTTCCATAAGTGCAGTAAAACTAATTGTTTCATTGTTAAGTGAAAATTGAGATATTAATGAACCTGCTTTGTCTTATCAAAACAGTGCCCCTCGTATGTCATGCCATGAAGAGAAAGGAACAGTCCTAAAAGGAACCCATGACCAGGTAGGTCAATTCGTGCAACAGAAATAACACAATATACCTCCTTGTAGGGCACGGTATTGACTTCACAAGCTTTTGCTTTGGTTCAATTCTGATTTAGATTTAATTCAGTTAATATGGTACAGAAGGGTTGAATTCAGGTTGATTGGGACACTTTTTCCAAATCATATAAATGCCAATCACTGTAAATTCACCCCATACATATACATTTTTAAGTCACTCTCAACTAATTCTTTAAAAGCAATCCTGTCATCTGGTACTTTACTATATTATTATATCTTAAATTAAGACATCACTAACAGGTTAACTAAAAATATAATAAATGAGTATGTGATATAGTATTTAGCAATTTAGTTTTTTTTATATAATTCTAATCATTAAATGCATTTCCTGGATAAATATAATGTTTTGACATAATCCTTTTTTCAACCACGGAAGCAATGATTAAGTGATTACAAGACATTTCAGGTACTATTTCTTCAACGTACCTTCTGTCAAGCCACATTAAAAAACTTCAAAACAGTATTTTATTGTGAATTTCATGAAAGCTTAGACTGTATCATATAAAAAGTAACAAAGCATATTGTGATTTATTGAATGGGAGCTCACAACAAATAATGTTTGGTGAAGTTTTGTTCTTGCATCAACAGAAATGGGCACAGACTAAAATAACGGGATTTAATAATCAATATCAGTACATCAAAATAAAGATTAAATCAAGTTATATAAATGTTAAAATCAAGTAATCAATTGTCATTGTTGGGCTTACTTCCTTGCCTTATCTGATCTGTTTCAAATGTCCATTCTATGCAGATGAGAACGTCTTGTCTTTGTTCTTCAAATTGCCCTCCATCTCGATAAGTTGACCTTCCTCCAGCATTGTTTCAGGGAAGTGTTTGTTCAGCATTCCAACTGTCCCTGCTCTGTGAACATATCATCTCTGCACTTTGAAGATGACAACTGAAGTAATTTTTATTCATGAAACAACCAGAAACTATTCATGTGTCCAAAAAACTGATTGTGCCACAGTACAGAACCATCATCTGGTCATATTTGTTATAAATACATCTGGGGGGGAGGAGGGTGTGGGGGGGTTATATAGTTGCAGGTAGAGGTAAAAGAAAGTAAAAATGGAAATCGCAAAAGTGTACTTGCTTTGCAGGTAAAACAAATGCACATTTTAAAAACTATCATCATGCAAGCAAAATGAAGTAGCTTGATCCAACAATTTTATTATCTGCAGACTAAGTGCCTAGACACGTCTCTTTTTAACAGCTCCTGTCTCTCAATTGACTATTTCCAGTACTTAGTTTAGTTTTAAACCTACAAGTAAAGCACTGCATGGTCATTTATTTAGTCTTTGAAAATGCTTGAAAATGAGACGACAAACTGTAGACAGAAAGCTCTCTTAATTTTTTTCTCTCTCAGTTCAGAACTCATATTGGTGCTTTAGCAAAACCATGAAGCATTCTTCATGTTTTCTATGTGTTTGTACTGACATGCCAAGATAAACAGTGGCACAATGACCCAAACATAAGTGTTATAAATTCCACAGTTAAACCTTTCTAGATACTGATGAGATGCAGGACATAATGAAATATAATTATTTACTACCTCAGAAGTTACCACGGCTCAGACCCACACAGCAAGCGCTCTGATCAAACTATATTCACATTTTTTTTTCTCGCTGTTATATATAAATATAGTCATTGTCTGTCAGATGGTTTGATAATTCGATAGAAGAGTGATGTTTCTTTTCTTTTCATGTGCATTACCTTATTAATAGGACAGATGTAGGAATATCACACAAATCCTATAGAGACCTTGTGGTTCGCTGGTTGTATATTTTACCTATATGTAGAACATGCAGCTTGAGATAAACACGTCACTTTCATCCAGTAACTTTTCATGGTTATCCTTCTCATTAGGCCTGAAGAAAGGCAGTAGAGTGGTTACATGTTAGGCCATGGTCACAATATTTGAAAATAGTTGCTAATAGTTTAGTATGTTTTTAATGTAACATCTCAAATAGATTAAGGCATGTTGGTCTCTAGGTATCTGACACAGCCTGTGCTCGATCCTCAGCTACAGTGTACTGTGAAACTAGGAAATTAACTTCATCTGTAGTGAGAAAATGCACCCGATTTTTGTTTTGTATAGTAGTTTCTATCGTATGGATGGGTAGAAATAAAGTGTATGCATTAAGAATTTTCATGGGAATGAAGAGTAGTGAGGCCTCAGTGTGGGAAATGTGCAATATTTGTTTCTTTTCTTTGTCTTGTTTTGAGATGAATATGTATATTGTACAAACAAGTGACAAGTTGTTCGCAAAAACAACAAAATCACCAATGTCTTCCATTAAATGATGTATAGTTTCATCCGCTTGCTTTAAGGTGGCGGGATTTGTAGTGCCAGCATAAACGTGGCCATGCATGTACGGTAGCAATGCTTGCTGAGTTTAATAGTCGTAGTGACATTCAGTATATGCTATAATAAAGTCGTTTAGAAAATAAAATTAGGCAGACAAAGATTTAGTTAGTAACCACCATGGATGCAGCATCCACACCTTGATCGATTTGATTAAGAAAGATTAGGTGAGTCATTTTCACTTGTGCAGACTCAGAGTTTGTTTGTTTTAGTTTTTAATCGACAAACACTGTTGTTTATTCATGGGTAATCATTATTAGTTAATGATAATGTGTTGTAGCATGCTGAGGATTAGAACAATGGCAGTTGGTATTGATGTGCGGCTAGCCGTTCTGAAATACATGTATGTTTCATAAGCACTGTGTTAGTGTGTCCTAGTTTGTACTGTGAAAAATTAAGTTCTGGGCCCAAAATAGTTGACTTTGATCAAAATGACAGTCTCTAATGAAAAAAAAAAAAAAGTCTTGGTAGTCTAGAAGATATTACAGGTCTACACTTCAGGCCTGTTTTAAGCTAATTCCTTATTATGGAAACAAATACTTGCTTATTGGTCTGTAATAATCAGACACAAAGGAGAATCCAGTACTCTTCTTGATTAGAAACGGTAACCTAGAACTGTGTTTGTATTCATACCTCTTAATATTGCATCCTCCATCAGGTATTATTGTCTCAGACTAGATTATTCCTAGTAGCAGAAACTCTTGATTTTAAAGTAACATGTAGAATATTAAGTGGCATAAAGCAATTATCAAAGCATTGTAATGTAGATAAATACCTCAATGACTGGAATGCAAACTATATTTTTTAAATATACTCAAAGATATGCAAGCCATGATGTGTATTAAGTTCATGATTTAGAAGCAATAATCAGTTTATGCATGGATTATAGTGTCAGAAAAGTTTAGTGGTGTTTGTGAAATAGAAATCTGTAGCATATTTGTGATGGTGGTAAGTGTTTTATCCAGAACATCCCATTGCTCTTATTGAACTATTTACATTTTATAGTACAAAGCAGCCCCGTTTTTCACTGACACCAAATAAATATGTGAAGGTAGCACAGGGGATGTGACATTAATATAAAAAACTTTTTTTTTGGGCAGGTGGAAGAAAGTAGATGGGAAGTGTGTGTGTGTGTGTATATAATATGCAGGGCCTATGCCCTTTTACTGACTTTGCATGTTTACACACAAACCATTGTGGAACGCACATAAGCTGTATGCTTATTTCCAGTTTATTTTCATTGACAGCAATATGAGCAGTGTTCTGGGTAGCAGATTATGACACTCTGATGACTCATTATATCAATGAATCCTGGGTAAATATACCACAACATTCACAGAACAGAGAGGATCCATTTGGCAATTAACATGTATAAGAGTGCAAAAAATAACATTTGCTGATGCATGGTAGAAGTGGATACGAAATGTTTTGTGCTGCATGCAATAATTGAGCTTTGCTTGAACATTTATGCAGAAATGTGATAACTAAATCTGAGTGGACCAATGTTGTGACTTTCTTTTTCAAATGCATGAAATCCCAAAGGTTTATCTCTACTGTAAACTATTCACAGATGTATTCATTAAGAAATGATACTTTTTGGATTTGAACATTGTATGATTAAAATTATATTGTTACAAGTCTGTGATTCAAGAGGCAAAGTCGGATACAGAAAGTTTTAGCAAAGCTTTAAAGGGATAATTCACAGAAAATTGTAATTTACTCACCCTCAAGTTGTTCCAAATCTGTATACATTTCTTTGTTCTGCTGAACACAAAGGCAGATATTTTGAAGAATATGGGAAACTATACAGTTTTTGGGCATAGTATTGTTCTTTCCTACTATGGAAGTCAATAGTCAAAATATCTTCCTTTGTGTTCAGCTGAACAAAGAAATGTATACAGATTTGGAACAACTTGTGTAAGTAAATGACAGAATTTTCATTTTTGGTTGAATTACCCCTTTAACAATTTTCTTTTTTGAATTAAATATAAAAATACAATTTGATGACTTGTTCAATGCAAATAATGTTTACTGTATATGCTTTGCTGACCTGATTTGTGCTGCTGATTTTGCCTCTGAGTGTGAAACTCTATGCTTAGTCTGATCTATGCACTACAGATGCGTCCGCATGATTTTGTACAAAAATATGAAATTTTAGCAATAAAAAAGCAGCATGGTGCCAATCATAAAAGTGTTGTTTCCTTTCTTCATTGTTAAATTGTTCTGTAGTGTAAAAGGTCACAGTAGACATTTTTCCCGCAATATATGTTCTTTTATTTATAATACTTTCATCTGAACATAATGTAAATAAATACAACATATAACCAAGCTAGTTAATATTTCACATGTTAACATTTTTGAAGAACCAAACTCCTATTCAATATATCATACAAAAATATACTTTATTTAACAGTTACAACAAGAAAGCTGTACATATTCCAAGCTTGCCATTTCAGGATTTTACATTGTGTGTGCACAATTTTTCCATCATTCCTTCCAGAATCTTCACCTGCTTCAGCTGAGCTTCTAAATCCTGCTTCAGCTAGAAAAGGAGAAAACACAACTCCGATTAGAAGCTGTTAAAGCAACCTAAAATCTGAATGCATGAGGACATAAATACAAACCTCTTTAATAGTTTTGTCCATGAGTCTGTGTTTGAAGTTGAGTTTGGAGGCTTTAACACATGTGCCACTTCTTAGCAAGTAACTATAAAACAAATGTCCATTTAAAATATGGCTGTCATAATGTCAAAATGCAACCATTAAAAAAAAGACATTAGGATCCTTAATATTATTTGTTAAATCAATTCAATTAGTGCACATTATTATAAATTCCCACCAGTTTATCAGCTCTTTTCGTAAAAGGAAGAGATTTCGTAAAGCAGACAGGTGCTCTGGGGTGGCGTGAAGAACCAGGCCAACAATACCATGGCAACCAGCACAGTGAAGGACTTGGTAGGTGCTACAGACAGAGAAATCACATGATGATTGGACATCCGACACACACGTGCTGGACGTGAGCTGAAGCTGTTGAGATCAAAAGAAAGAACTACTTACGAGGAAGCCAGCTGACCGTTCAAACTCATCTCCATCTTTTTATTCACCCTCACATCATCAGTAACATCTGCAAAGGGAAAGATTAAAATTTCTTTGCAGTGGTTATAACAACACATCCACCCACGTGTTGTGTATTAAACAAATCATGACTGAATACGTACATGCACACTTTTTTTTGTCTGTATGCTTTTTAAATAAGGAAAATTACAACTTACTCAAACAAATGATACTGTGGAGGCTCTGTACTTCCCCGCAGATGCCGAGAGAGTCTCCAAGCACTGTGTTGCATGTCATGCATTGGAGAACACTGCAGTTCTTAAAGTCTACCATACAGATTTCTCTGTTCTTCACTGCTCTTAGCTGATCTGCAATTGAGCTAGTCTGTGTCGAGTCACACGGACCGACATCATAGGAGCTTTCCAGCAAACTTCGAGTGCTGTTCGACATTATTTCCTAAGCTTTTGTTCTGGCTCTGCTCAGCTAACACACGTTCAAAAGACGCAAACACGTTAGTTCGTTTATTGGCTTGGACTTTAGGTGGCGCCCTAAACCGCTCAAACAAAACCCCGCTTTGCCGAAGCCTTTAAGCCAATCAAAACCAGCGAGACATAAATACCACTTCTTATTGGATATGGTGCAGCGTCGTCATGGACTTCTCAACCAATCATCTAACGGAAAGGGCCGTTTTTGAAACACGGTATTTTTCAAATGGCAATCCCATCTAAACAAACCGACCCGTGTGTCAGAGTTAATATTACAGCAGTATAATTCTGCAGTTTACTTTACATTAAGTTTATCCACAATATGGATTTGGACTCGCTTAAATATGCGGAATTGCAGCGCCTCGCTAAAGAAGTTGGAATGAAAGCGAATATGAAGGTAAATCGCGTTTACCAAGTTAATGTAACGTTAATGCAGTGCTGTTTACATGCAGCCAACGCATGTGTAACGTTACTAACTTAAATGACCTGCATTTATATATATATATATATATATATATATATATATATATATATATATATATATATATATATATATATAGAGAGAGAGAGTTGGCTTACATTGTTGACGTCTTTTTGCTCTATGTCACAACGCTTTGTTTGTGGCGGCGTGTTTTCTAAATGCCCGGTTTTGATTGCTTTTAGGCTGAAAAGCTGTTGAAAGCTTTAAAAGAGCACTTTTCAAAACAACAACAGCAGCAGACATCGGAGAATGTGAGTAATATCTTTGTGTATTGTCACCCATAATCTGTTTGAAAATTGAAGATTCGCAATAACGGAAGCAACGCTGTATTGTTTGCAGGGGAATGACGAAGCCACCGCCGACGCGCACGATGCTGTCCCTTCCGTGGACGCGCAAGGCGAGCTCAATGCGACGTTTGTGACCGAGCGCCGAGGAAAAGGCCGCACTGCCAAGAGAAAGCTTGGTGACTCCCCACCTGTCACTGCTCAGGTATA